>JAWZYV010003285.1:0-600000 GCA_038373885.1 Cheiracanthium punctorium | reverse complement strand
GTTTGGCGCTATCCATTTTCCTATAACTTGCCACTAGATGTCGCGTCAACACATGAACTTCAGGACTGTCCAGCCGATAGTCATGAAAATTCGTATACATCGATATCTGAATGCGAAAAATATTTTCGCCGTATCCGTTTTGCTAAAACTCGCCACTAGATTGCGCTACGCCGCATGGCCTTCTGCACCGTACAAACGATTGCCTTGCAATTCGGTATGCATGATTATTGGACACAATATAACGTGATATCCACTTTGCTATATCTGTTTATTAGAATGAATAGTAATCACCACAAATCGTAATATCAAAAAGTCCATTCATTCCCGTGCGAAGAACGGGTACTTCAGCTAGTATATATATATAAATAAAAAAAATATTGAGTTGTGAAATATTGCACGATTTTATAGTGAAGAGTATTGTGTTAGAAAATATTTAATTGTGTGAAAGAAAGGTTTTGTGAACTTATTATGAAGACAAGTGTGTTAAAAAATGTTGATTTAATTTCATATTCATTTCATTTCAAATTAATTTCATATTGTTAATTTCATATTGAAAGAAAAATATTCAAAAAAAATGTAGTAGTATAGTTAACAAAAAAAAATTGTTTTTTGTTTATTATTGATAAAATTAAGACAACTTAGTGCTGAGTACTATTAGAGAGTACTGGTATTTAAAAGAAAAGAATAAGTCATAGTGAGTGTATAGATATATATATATATATATATATATATATATATATTTATGTGTGTGTATGATATGTATTTAAATTGGTGATGGAAATTAATGGCAAATAATAAAAATAAGAGAGGAAAAGGTAAAAAACAAATAGACAGTACAGAAAATTCAAACAAAATGGATACGCAATTGATAAGTTTATTGCCGCAGTGTAGCGGGCAAGATGGGGAAAGTTTAGAAGAATTTTTCGCCCAATTTGAAAATATCGCGGAGTTATCCGGCTGGAAGGAAAATGAACGTGGTCTAATTATGAAAACTAGATTGAGAGGACAGGCGTTTAAACATATAATGGAGAGCAAACAAAATGCTAAAAACAATGATATCAACAGTATTAAAGCAGAATTATATAAGAAATTCAGCACAAAGATAACCCAACTACAAAAAAAAAAAAACAATTATTTGAAAATATCACACACGATCCAAAAACATCCATAGAAGAATTGGGAAAATTAATAAAGAAAAGAACTAAGGATTATTTGGGAATAGATAAAGAGACGGAGGAAACGAAAAAGATAGCAAACACAGTGATGTTACAAAAATGTTTAGACACAATTCGGGAGGACATTTCAATAGAAATTAGAAAATTAGGAATCGAGAAATTTGAGGAGGCTGTGCAGAAAGCGCAACAGTTAGATGAAATATACAACACGGCGACAATGAATAATATAACAAAAAATGAAGAAACAAATATTCCTGCCATAGTGCAGAATTTAGAGATATTAAAATTGAGGGAGGAGATGAGAGAAATTAAGGAAAATTTAAAACAGCTCACGACCATACAGGTACCGAGAATAGTAAAATGTGAAATTTGTCAAAAGTTGGGACACGACGCACAGCAATGTTGGTTTAGAGAGACGAATCAACCATTTAATAACATCGTAAGAAAAAGACAGTATACAACACAAATTCGAAATAACGACAGACAAAACTATGTACCACAATATCGCCAGACGAATCAGAGGAGAAACACAGACTACCGAAACAACACAGGGAATAGAGATAATTTTAGACAAAATTTTAATAACGAAAGGCAAAATTTAAACTGAAAGGGGAGTTCAAACACAATGCGACCCCAGGACTCCGGAATAGTGGGGAGGACTTAGGTTTGGACATACAAACCTGGGTTAGACGAAAAATACAAACCTTAATTGAGGAACAAAATAAAAAGAAAACAAAAGCAACAGAGGAAAAGGAAGAAGTCAAAAACATTGTTACGGTTGCGGCAAACTGTCAGCGAGAGTCACAGGAACTACCCGTGGTTGACGTAAAGATCAAAGATATTCAGGCACGAGCATTAATTGATTCGGGTAGCATGATTAGTTTAATGTCGCCGGAAGTATTTAAGAAAATACAGGAGATGGACACAAAAATTAATTTTTTATCGAGACAAGTCAAAATTCGCACTGTAAATAATTCCGTTATTCCCTTCTCTAAGGCGATAGAAATAATCATCAAACTAGGAGACAAGAATTTCAAACAAGCTTTCTTTGTCACGATTCAAAATTTCGGGGAGGATTATAATGTAATTTTAGGTTTTGATTTTATGAAAGAACACAAAGTTGATTTAAAATTTATCGGTGAAACATGGAGGGTAAACACGCAGGAGAAAACAACGCAACTAAATCCGATAAAAGAAACAAATAACATAGCAAGAAAGGATACTCAACAACAAAAAATGAGATTAATAAATAAAATCACACTGGATCCGTACGAATCACAGGTAGTGGAAATCGAGTGCGACAACATTCAAAACGCAAATAAAGAAATAATGGTAATTCCGGTAAAAAACAGAAAATTAAAAGATACTGAAAGAAAATATCCTAGCATGAAGACAGAGTTATTAGCAATCCGTGACTCAATTATGCATTTTAAACAGTTTTTGTATGGACAAAAATTTTACATACTCAGTGACGCAAAGGCACTAACTTACCATTTAAATCTTGAGAAACAATCGGATATCACAGCGCGATGGCTTTATGACATTTTAGAATACGATTATGAGATTATACACATTAAAGGCGAATTAAATCCGGCAGACTATTGTTCACGTTATGTAAATACTATACAAGTAGCTGACAATTTAACACAAGACATTTTTCGTCCAAGTGAAAAATTAAGTAGAGAGAACATTATACTAGAACAAGAAAATGACAATACAATAAAAAAAAAATTAGGGAAAATATAGAGAGTAGAAATTATTCACATTCAATGCGAATTTATGACCTTAGTCAGGATAAAAAAGCAGTTGTGTTAAAACAAAAGAATGATAAGGCTGAAATTTTAATAACACCAGGGACGCTGAAGACGGAGTGTTTAAAAGAAGCTCATAGAGCGCGTTTTGGGATTAAAAAGACTTATGAAAAAATAAAGGAGCGTTTCTTTTGGGTCGGAATGTTCAAAGACGTAAAATCATGGTTCACAAAGTGTGAGGAGTGTAACCGTTACAAATCGCATGTCATTCCTAAGCCATCTATTCAAAAAGTCGACAAGAATTATGAGCCCGGGGAATGCTTAGCTTTAGACATCGTTGGACCGTTACCGACAAGTATTCAAGGAAAAAAATTTATACTAACGATAATAGATTATGGTAGTAGGATGTTCGAGGCAATTCCACTAAGGACAACAAATACCATGACAATAATTACACATTTAACGGAGTATTTCGCGAGATTTGGAATACCGAAACGTATAGTTACGGATAACGGGCCGCAACTCCGCTCACAGGACTTCGAGGACTATCTTGCAAAATTAACAATACACCATATAAAGTGTTCTGTGTATCATCCACAAGGCAACGCTTTGATTGAGAGAACGCATAAAATTTTGAAGGAGTCTGTAGCAGCCATGTCAAATCAAACATTTGAGTGGGATATTCGTCTCTTATTCTTTAAATTGGAGTATAACAACTCCATAAATCGGGCGACGGGTTATCCTCCTGCTTTAATATTTTTCGGCAGAAATCTGAATACACCGCTTCACGTAATCACAGACATTAAAACAATGGAAAGCGAGATGAAATATATAAAAAAAGTGTTTCAGGAGTGTTAGAGGAGATAAAAGAAAGGGCAAAAGAAAACCAGGAAAAAATGATGGAAGAGTATGACAAAACAAATGAAAAGAATCGGAGTCCGCCAAAGTTAGAAGTAGGGGATACAATATATTATAAAAATTTTATTAAGGCGGGTGCGCTGCAAAATAAATTTACGGGTCCTTTTGTAATTTTAAAGAAAGGACGGAATAATAATTATTTTTTGAAAAGTCAGAGAGAGCCTTTTGCGAAACCGATAAAGCTTCACCGGTCGCATTTTTTTAAAGTAAATGCGACAGAAGACAGCCCAAGTCCAGATGCCTGCGAAAATCAGACGTAAAAAAAAAAAAAAAAAAGAGAGAGAGAGAGAGTAAAAAAATAAATAAATAAAAAAACAGTAAAAATAAATAAAGAACAAAAAATAAAACAAACACACACACACACGCAAAAAAAAATAAAAATAAAATAAAGAAAAGAAACAGGAAAAATGCACCGCGACCGAGTTTGTTTACAAACCACGAAGAACGATTCAAAGAGCGGGAGTCATTCCAAATAAATAAACAAGAGGAGCGGACGCAAGAGAAAATCCAGTTTTCTTCCGCGAGGTAAGGCGAAACATCCCCCCCAATTCACATGCGTGCAAAGAAATCCTGAGGTAAGAAGGGAGGAAGTAGCTGGAGGAACCAGTTTTTCCCCGCGTGTAAATTTTTGAAAAAATACGGAGTGAGCAAAAAAATAGGATGACTTACCCGGGTACTCCAGATAGATTGCCGTCGAATATACATCGGGGCCCAAATGCTGGTTCTTGATGTCTTAAGGAGTCTTCCGCTATGACAGAAAGCACAAAGGGATGACAGAATTTCATAAAAAAAGCAGGCAGGGTAGAGGATAAATAATCAGCAAAAACAAAATCATATAAACAAATAAACAAGCAAAACAAAAGGGGAGAAAGGATAGCACAGTGATACTGCAGGTGTCGCGTGTCTGTATTCTGAGAGGCTAAAGGAGAGGAGAGGATTAGAGAGGCAAGTGAGAGCGACCGGGAATAATTTCAAAAACAACAAACAAACAGTGGATGCAATGGGTCCTAAAAAAAACAAAGGATTATACAAACTACAAGGTTATATTGGGTTTACAAAGGATTATACAAACTACAAGGTTATATCACAGGAAAAATAAGGTAAAAAATAAATAAAATAAAATAGAACCCAGCGCGCGAGGCATGCGGACGAGTCAGTGCGGGGATGAACAACGTGCGTGGGGTGATTCAGCGATTCTTCCACCCACAGTTCGAGTTGAGTGGGAATAGTGCATTACAGAGGGGTGATAATCGCTTTCTCACATTTGTAGAAGGGAATCCACAAAACCGGTCAGGGACGAGGGGCGTGCCGCGGAGAGTAATTAGCGAAAGGGAGACAGGATAATGGATGTCGTGGCAACAGGAGAAAGAGACGTAGTTTCGTTTTTCGAGTTAGTTGAGAAAGAGAATGAGCGGAAGAAATGGTGTTGGTTTCGCCAATAACAGCAGACGATGCTGACAAATGGAGGACAGATGCGTAGGAAGGGTAAATTGGACACAGGTTGTATATGAAAAGGGCGATAAGATACAGGCAAAAAATAAAAAAAGAATATATATATATATATATATATATATATATATATATATGAATGTCTCAGATATTTTATATATATATATAAAAAAAAACTTTGATAAATACAGTAAAGTGTAACGAAGTGTATATTTGGTGGTTGTAAATGCAAAGGTATGTGACAACAAAAAAATGAATGTTATGTATGCTCAAATTACATACAAATCAATAAAAAAAAAGTTCCAATCCAAAGGTGGATGATTTGGAGACTAATTCAAGGCAAATATGAACTGAAAGACGACAATCAATCTTAACGGATATGTACCATGTGGGAAGTGCAACTGCACAATACGAACTCTGGTAATACGTTTCAAGGATTCATGTTGGACTATGTGAAAATCAAAACAAAACGAACAAGTAAACGACAGCAAAAGAAAAGAGACTTTTACGGTATAAGAAAGACGTTCTACTGAGCCATGGATTAACTTCTATACGTGGACTTTATGTCATTTTTTTATTGTTTTTTTTTTATTAACAAGGGGATATATGTAGTGCAAAAGGGGACCCCACACACGAAGAATAATTTACAATATGCAGACATCGTGGAGCCAGATGTGTCACTAGGGCAAAGTCAAAATTGCCCCATAATAAATTAAAGAAATTTATAGTGGGCAGCTGAGTTACGAGATGCAGACATCGTGGTGCCAGAAAGTGTCACGAGGGGACAGTCAAAATTCCCCCATAATAAATTAGAAAAATTTATTGTAGACTGTCTCAGATGGCCAATATTACGCAGAAAGACGTAGGTTAGGAGGCGTAGAAAATAAGGACAGTGAACCAATCACAGAAACGGAGAAACAGAAAATTATGCACGTAAAGGGGACGTGAGCAAAAGGAATCCCGGATTGGTTGCTAAAAAAAGCGAAAAGAAAAAGGGGCCCAAGAGGTCTGGAAGAAGAAGGAGAGGAGAAGTGACGAGAGAGTGGAGATGAAGTTCAGAGTGAACGGACTTCAAAAGTGATGTGGTTGAGTGAGTGTGTTCAAAAAAAATGATTGAAAAAGATTCCGTAGTGAACCAGCAATTTTATTAAAAGTGCAGTGAGTGTTGCCGAGCTTCAATTGCTGAAAAATTACTGTATATAGCAACCTAGATGTCACGAGCCATCAAGCATAAAAAATGCCCCACCAGTGCATCAGCAGAAAAGGTAAAAGACCTTTGTATTGATTTGTTTTAATCTTGAGTTGCACTATATCTCCCCGCTCTCTCCTATGTATATAATCAGCATTCTCACCGCGAAACAGATTTTATTATTAATCTTATTGAATATTCACAAAAAAAACAAATAATGTCACGGTTATCACTATTTAATGTGTAAGAAAAAGGAAATTGTATAAGATATTGTAAGTTTGGAAGTTAAGTCATAATAATTAAAGAAAATGTTTTAAAATTTGTCTCTTTATTTGAGTCGGTAAATATTTTATTTCAGGTACCTTGAAATAGAAATGGAATTTTCTTTTAGCAATTACAGGTTGAAGGATTATTCCCGCAAGGTAGAATTTATGGGTTATTGCATACAACTTTATTTTTACTTCACTCTATGCGATAGGCCACTGGTAAGGCCATTGAGATTCCAGATCACAATCTGGTTCCCTGAAATCCTTATCAACTAAATACCAAAGATGCAGCTTTCATTATCTGTTCAGTTACATACAAGAAAATTCGTTACTGAAGTTAGTTTCTTAGAGAAGCACTGTTTTATACCATACATTCTATTTGCTTTAAAAATCAATTGTTATTGATATTATTCGACTATCTACTAAATATATTATAAAATATCATTGAATTATATAATTTATGAAGAGTGATGAGTGGCCCACTTTCATATCAATGGCTTATTCAATGTTCCAGAAGTGGACTGAGGCATCGCCTCCTAGATGCAGAAAGCCTCAAACTCCTACGTCACCAAGCTTGACGTCATCGTTAGGCCTACATTTAAAAGTTTGATTTTCACAAAATAAAATTATCGAAAATTCCAGGTGAATGCTACAAAAGTATTCATTCTGATCTATTCCCTGATCATATTATCTATTAGTCATGGTTAAAAACTGCCATTTATCGTAAAATTATATTTTTTATCTTAAATTATTAAAATATTGTTATTCATGAGTAAATTCACCAGAAATTTTCAATAGTTTTATTTTGTGACAATCAAAATTTGTGAAAATCAAAACCTAAAATTTAGACGTCAAAGCTTGGGTACATAGGATTTGTGAGGCTTTCTATATCTAGAAGTAGGGAATGCAATCCCGAACTGTTTTTCGTTTCGCGGGATTTCGAGCTTGCCAGTTATTGAGCCCGCAATACCATGGGATTGGCATCTCATTCAGCTAAGAATTCATTTCAACAGAGAAAAATAGGAAAAAGTAAGATTTTAAGCCCCATGAATTTTAACTTTAATAATAATTGATGATATTTATTACAATAACTTCGGAAATATAAAAATTATACTTATGATATTCGAAATAATGTACTTAGTTCTTAGTTGCTAAAAAAGAATGTATAAAAGGCAATGTATTATGTGTGTGTAAAGAGTCACTGGTTTTCATAGTCTTGTTCTAAGTTTTGTAAAGAAGCTAAAAGCGTGAATTAAAGAAATTAAAACCTAAAATGAAATATTTTTACAGTTTATTCGTGATTGTTCGCTAAGAGATAAATTAGTATGAAATATTTTTATTTACCTGGGGATTGGGAATTTAGCGAAAAATTTAGATTACAATATTTCTTGATCCAGACTCCCATAGAAGAATAATTAGAAAAATTAAAACTTTAAAATTTGTAATTATTGAATCATGTGTTGTGAGATAAGATACGTACATATGGAACAATTTTTGGTCAATTGATGATTGGGAAGGTGGCGTAAAATTGTGATTAAACTAATTTATTTCTGAGTTTCAATCCCGCGGAACTAATTCCGCAATCATTTGTGCGGGATCAACACCTCCTACATACAAAAAGCCTAACAACTGAAGCTTTGACGTCATCACTAGGCCTTCAAGTAGTGACGCCATCACAGTTTAGTTTCATAAAGTAAAACTATTTAAATTTTCTGGTGAATACTACGAATATTAGATAATATCTTAAGTTAAAGAAAAAAATTCAAATCCCTTTGTGATACAAAACAATTCATTATGATCTATTTCCTTATTGCATTACATAATTAGTTACAGTTAAAAACTTGTCCTTCGCCGTAAAATTAAATTTTCTATCTCAAATCAGTAAAATACTGTTGCGCGTGAGTTAATTCACCAGAAATTTTAAATAGTTTTACTTTATGAAAAATAAATTGTGATGACGTCATTCTTGAAGACCTACTGATGACGTGAAAGCTTGGCGACGTACCAGTTGTTAGGCTTTCTATATATAGGAGGTGTTGGCGGGATCGAGATTGTATTCCCAGAGATGCCAAGTCTCCCGCTTTTTTCGGGAGATTTCCCACCGCAATTTTTAGACAGTTTTATTTTGCATTAAATATTTGGACTTATTTTAAGCATAAGTTTGTAAGCAAAAATTAGTGGTGGGAAATCTCCCGAAAAAAGTGGGAGACTTGGCATCTCTGCATTCCTCATCTAGGAGGCGTAGGCTGAGGGGATCCATTACTGGAGTACATGCTTTTCTGTCAGTAACTGGTAGTGAGTGGGCCATGCACACAAAAGAATCAGGAAATCTTCATCACAGTCTTCAATTTCACTTGATGATTCTACCTTAAATGGCATGAGTAAGTTCAATTAAGATGAGAGTGAAGAAAAAGGATTGCCCATCTGCGACAAATTACAGGTGAAAAGAGGTCTTCCTCATGGGAGATAAAAGAAGGCACACAAAACACGTGTATTTGTGAATAATACAGAGGATAAAGGATGAAGCAATATATATTCAGGGGCTAAAATCTACCCCCCCTCCACCCCCCCCCCCAACTTTGTTATAGTTGAAAAAGATTTATTCAACATAACATATGTGGATTTAATATCCGCAATGCCCCAATGAAAACTTAAAATGAATGATACAGGATAAACATATAACTTTAATGAAAAGTTGGCCGCTAGAGCAAAAAATATGTAAATCTCATGTGACTAGAATCTATAAATAGAACATTTCAACTGCCATCTTTTGTGTATTTTTTAGAGTCGAATGTTATTGTATTGTTTACTACATATAACGACTTAATACCATTTTTATGATCTCACAATTATTTTGATATTTTAGATAATTATTACTTAATTATGTTTGAGGAACTACAAAAAATATAGAGTAACAAAACTTCTGTAAAGTTAAGTTGATAATCGATTATACACCCGTAAGTGGCCCACTACTGGAGCATTTACCTTACAGCGTTGTTTCCCTCTTAAAAAGACTCATCGCATTAGTTCATTATACATAAAGTCACACTGCTTAGCAAGACATTGGGGGGTAGATGCATCTCGCAAACCTCAGACAGAATTATTCATGATATTTTCGTACTTCCCTTTGAAGATTTCAAGGGTATGCGATTTTTCCAAACGGTAGGTTTTAGTACAAAATCTTTTACACAATTCCTGTTTTCTAGTTTCTCCACCTTTTCAAATCGCCCTATTTTTATGAAATGAATTTTCATCATTTACGTTGCAAATCCTAATCCATTAATGTTAAAAGAATAATCTACGGCAAATTTCAAAACATAAACTTATTCAGAATTTAGATGTGAAAAAGCTAATGTAATTAAGCTAATTTAATCTTAATTTATTTTGATCTCATGAAATAAGGTCAATCCTCAACCTTCGTAGTTGCAAAGAGCCATTCCAACTTACCTTAATTATTAAAAACTACGAAATTTATTTTGACTGTGTAGTAATTTTTATGCCACTGATTATTAGTTTATCTTTATGCTTGATGCAATATTAAAAACCTAAACAAATAAAAAATATATTTCATTACTTAATTTTTCAATATCAAATATCGGAGACAGATTTCTCGAACAAAAAATTACAAAAAATCTCTAAATATCATAAAAGTGTGGATTTTTAGGGTTTAAAGTCAGCTGCTGCCTTCTCTACACTGTTTTAAGGATTCATGCACATGTTCAAATCAATGATTCGAACGGGTGCCGCTGTGGATTTGTGTGACGGGTAAATAAATAAATAAAAAGGAATAAATGACAATTTATGTAGTACCACATAGCTGCCAACGACTATGTAATATAAATAACTACTTTTTTAAAATAAGGATTTTCGGCTTAAAATATAGCAAGCTTTTTGCGCTGCAAGCGTAAATAGCCTGAGGTTTTGAAGAACTGCTTAAAAGATTTACTTTTTAACAAAAAGTGGTTAGTTATATTCTGTAGTAATTGACAGCTGTGAGTACCAGCTGAGTATTCGTTTTTGGTATGGAAAAAAGCCAGACATATTTCTTATACAGCTCATTAGATATTAATCAAAGCGAAGCCAATTTTCAAAAATGCAAAATCGGCCGACTCATAGTTCACTTAGAATCTTAATAAATAGTACCACATAGTTGCCAACGAAATTTTTGCGCTGCGTGCGTAGGTAGTCTAGTGCATTGAAAATATGCTTAAAAGATTTACTTTTTACAAAAGGTGGTTATTTATATTCCGTAGTAATTGGCAGCTAGTAGTAATTGGCAGTAGTAATTGGCAGACTTAGGATCTTAATAAATAGTCTAAAATTAATGATGAGAGTTTTGTGATACAAATACAAAATTTCCTACAAAATAATATGGGTAATTTCGAATAAAATTAAAACACGTGAAGAACGAAACACTAAAATTTTATATGCCTATGAAGTCTTTCACAGGCATATAAAATTTTAGAGTTTATATTTTGAGAACACTGTGTGTTGTAACTTACATTATTATATGTCTGTTTTAATACTTTTATAAATTTTACATGTATATGACTTTTTTCAAAATAACTATAGATGTACGAAATTGTTTTCTAATAATGCAGTTAACTGAGTCAAACGAAATTACTCAAATTTTGTATTTTGGTCAATTTTTGTCCATGCTAAAGTCATATGTTAATATAACTTACACTCAAGTTCGTGATTATCGGGTGTAAGAAAAGTTAATTACATGTTCACATATTAATTACTCTTTTACGATGAGTATCAGATTGAAATTTAACATTAACAGCGCTGCTGTTGAATTTGAAGTAATTAGTATAGCGGAGTCGCAGCAAACAGTCTACACTTCGCATGTAACTCATGTTAGATTTTCAAACCTCTCCGATAATACGGTAAGGTTCCTTCCCGACGCAAAAGCAAGAAACGCTGCAAAATGCAAACTGTCCGGCAAACTCATTTGATATGTAAACAGTCTGTTTGAATTTTCTGGCTTTTAAAGGTTTCTCATCCCTATTATAAAAATAAATTCATTAAAATGATGTGAGCGTTTATGCACTGCCTCCTAGACATAGAAAGCCTAACCGCTGCTACGTCACCAAGCCTCTACGTCATCAACTGGCCTTCTAAAGGCGACGTCATCACAGATTAAATTTCATAAAGTAAAACTATTCGAAATTTCTGGTGAATTTACTCTCTCATAACAACATTTTAATGAATTGACATAGAAAAATTAATATTACAAAAAAGAGCAGTTTTTAACTGTAACTAATTATATAATGTAATAAGGGAGTAAATCACAATGAATTGTTTTGTGTCACGAACGTATTTTAATTTTTATCTTTCACCTAAGATACTTTTTAATATTTGTAGCATTCACCAGAAATCTGAAATAGTTTTACTTTATGAGAATGAAAGTGTGGTGACGTCATCACTCGAAATTGACCCTAACCGAACCCTAATGATGACGTCGAAGCTTCAGCGCTCAGGCTTTCTGTATCTAGGTGGCAGTGGTTTATGCCGACAGAGTTGTATGGTGGATAAAGCACCGTACTCCGGTTCCGGGTTAAACTCCCGACTGGGCTCGGTTGTCATTGTGTCCGTCCCTTCATAAGGGGCGACGTTGGTCCACCTACTAGGTGCCCCCATAATAAAGTGACCAACAATTCCGGCCTGTTGTGGCCAAAGCCTTCAAGGCTGAGGCCGCCCATTAGAAAAAAGAAAATGTCTGCGTTTATTTAAGGGGTTCATTTGAAAACTTTTACAAAGAAATTTTGATTTATTTTTGGGAGCATTGTACATTCTAGTTAGTTATGTCTTTTTTATTTAAAATTTATAGAACCAGCTAAATATGTGAAATACTTAAAATCTTGTGTGTTAATAAGTACATTTTAAGTAATTTAAATGGATATTTAATTTTTGATACAAATTTAAACAGAAAGAAAGGGATTATTACAAAATTTAAAATATGTGTTACAAAATTAAAGATTTGCCTCTGTTGTTAAGCAATTTTCAAAATTTACTATAATATTTGAGCTGTCCAGGTGATCTAGTGGCTATCGAATCATTCTATCACACATTATGTCCGAGTTCTATCCTGGGATCTGATAGTGCCACCCTTGCGTGCCCCATAACAAAATGGCCTGTATTTCGGGCCTTGTAGTGGCGTATGACTATTCCCCGCCCTTACAAAAAATAACCCATAATATTTGAATTATTGAATGTTGTTTAAAATCATTTCTATAACTTTAATTTATACAAGAAAAAGGAAAAGAAAAATTTTGCGTTAGAAATTTCTCATGTTATTTGTATATTTCACGAGATAAAGAATTTATTTTGAACGCTGGCTTTAGAAGCAACGTCTGTTGAATAGATTTCTACAGCGGAAAAAAAGTCCTATGCATTTTTTAACATAATTTTTCCTCTTAAAATCAAAAATGTATCACTGAAATTCTGTAAAGCTGGTTATCAGGGAAAATACTTTACTAGTTATAGAATTTAGAAGCATATGATTTCATATGAATATGATAGTAACTCTGAATATTTATCCGTTTCAAATATTACGGATTGCACGATTATCAACAAGAATGGCGCTGATTACAAATGATTAATCATCGTTCATTTTCTACTCAGTGTAGTGTTTACAGGTGCTCAAACCCTCTGCTAACGGTTAACACATATAGGATATTACTGTTTTCGTTTCTTTATGACTGAAGAAGTAACGCAACAATTCTGAGGCAAGAAAATGGAAGATGATTTATAACCGATGCTTCGGTATAATATATATTTCTAGTTCCTACTATTTGGATTTTCGTACCAATTTAGCTGCAATTGGCGTTCTCATTTAACGAAAAAATATCCAGGAAGCTCTAATGGATTTTATTCTAGTAGGAATTTTCTTTTTAGAAACTTAAATGACCAGTATATCTTATGAGCTATGTAGTAGAAATGCGGAAGGATTAGAAATAAAAAAGTTTTTCCATTACCTTAGATCAATTTTCTGAATTTTTATTATTTATGTCTTTTTTTGTCAAATTCAGGAATTTCCAAACCATGTTAAGTCGATTTCAAAAAAATTTTAAAATGTAATAAAGAGAAAAGAAAACTTTTGAAAGTAGTGAAATCAATGAGAAAAAAAAATCTTGTGCATCGATTGATAACAGATATTGCGCATGCGTTGGAAAAATTGGAAAACGGAAGCTTGATGAATATCCTACACATTGAACAGACCAAAAAGACAATTTTATTGATTAATAATTTAAGCAAAGACCGTTTATCAATAGTTTTCGCATATTTTATCAGATACATCATGTCAAAGGGGTAAGTAAATTGAAATGTCATGGATACCTGCTTTTTGCCAAGGTATGCCGCGAAATTCCTTTCAGAATATGCAGCAGTGTCAGATACACATTCAAGAACAGTGCTCTGTAGTGATGAAATTGAAGAATGAAACTATTTGAATTAATCGTTTATTAAATTCATTCGAGCTATTCAATTTTGAAAAATCCGTTCGAACATTCAGCACATAGCATTCGAATAGCACATGCATTCAAAATCTTGAATAGTATTGGAAGAGAAGCCGCGGATGGTATTTGAAAAGAAATCATAAATACTTTTCGAATCGTATTCAAAAAGAAAATTGGATAATTTTTGGATAGAACATCCGCTGACAGATATAATCATAATCATTCAATCCCATTAAATTTTAAAAATGTCAATCGTCAATTCATTTGAGATAAGCTATATATGTAAAAATTCATCAGCGCATAGAATTCGAATGGTATATGGCATTTGAAATCATCATTAGTATTCGAACAAAAATAGTGACTAAAATTTTTCAAAGAGTATTCGATAGAAATTACGAATAGTATTCGAGTAATATTCAAATAGAAATCGAATAGGAATCGCGAATATTATTTGAATAGTAAAAATCACGAATATTCACTATTGGATTAACCAATAATGGATTTCATTCGAATAGTAATAATAGATTATAAAAATCATTGGAATTTCAAATAACTTTAAAAATACAACGTAGAATTCCATAAAAGCCTCGTTCTGGCTGTTTCAATTTTTTTTCATTCGAAATCGAGTTATTTCTACTAACGAGGTATAGAAAATGTTGTCGAATGTTGGACAGAAGTTGTAAACAACAAAGATATTGCTATCGCTGTTGTGTGAAGGCAAAGCCACGCAAGAGCTATCTGCTAATGAGAGAAGGCCTTGGGCGGAGGAACTTTTAAAGGTTAGCAACCAGGGCGAATATATAGTTCATCAATTAGGTTCTATGAAAACAGTACTTCATATGTTTTCTTTGATAAAAACTACGGAGCAGCTAGAATTGCTAACCGGCTTTACTATAATCTGTATTTGAATTATTCTTCACTTTCAAGGTACTGGGTGCTAACATTTTGGAACACAGTCATTTTAGATTTACCCTGCTTGCAGAGATAGCATTTTGCCAGATCGTACCTGATGTCAAAATGGCGCTTAAAATCAGTTGCAAATATTTATTCTGTTTTGGAAAAACGAATAATCGGTAAATCTAAACTCCTTTTGTCTAATAGAATATTTGAAAATCGTCAACTTTGTGTAACACACTTTGACTTACTTATTTCACATAATTTTTAATTTGGTGTAAAATTGGTGTAATTATACTTCATGTTTGTCAATTTCACGCGATTCTACATACTTGGAATTGCTTTGTTGCAAAGGCATGAATGGTTTTATGCTGGCGAAAATTCCCAAAACTGGCAATCATTATGTTCATTTTTTCAGTTTTTTTATTAATATCTTCTAAAATAATTCGAATTTCGAAATTTAAGTCAGCTTATCGGCTTCCCCGGATTTTCCCGAATCCGCGGACACCTTCGTCGAAACTCAAATCCCACGGTTTCGTAGGAGATAGCAGAGCAAGCTTTTGACAGCGGCGGCGGTGGCCGTTACTTTTTTTTAGAATAGAGAGATTATGCCGTTGCCGATTACGTTTAACGCCATGCGTAATGTTAAAATTAAGAATAAACGCCAGTAATTATTTGCCAATCCAAAATTTAATTTTATTTCAGTTACATTATTGTAAAATTCATGGCTGGCGAGATATACAGGCTGCAGTGCTGACCTTTTAGCCACACCCCTTTGCACCTGAAGAATCCTTTGACCGAGCGGTGTGTGACCATCTTTAGTCCGATATAACCATACTAAGATGATCACTTCTCCCTACGTCACATGACTCTTCGAGGGGAAAAAAGGATGCATGCAAAATGTCAGCATCGCAGGCCTGTATATCTCGTCAACCACTGAAAAAGTTTGTGCAAGGTAATAATTGTGCTGAACATTACATTTTGTCCTCCTCTATACTACGATCATTTTAGCTGTGATTTTAACCATTTAAGCCGATATTTAAAAAAAAATCTCTTTCAAATAGGACCAAAATTCACTTTTGGGGTCTTTTAAATGCGCTAATTTTTATTATACTTCACTTATATATATTTAATCAATGTATTTACATACATTAATCATATACTAGCAATCATTGGTAGTTCCGTATAACAAATTTTTGGCAGTATCTCAAAAGTTAGGTGAAACAGAAACAATGTATGACTCTCTGTGTGCCAGATGATTAAGCTGGTGTCTTGAGAGTTCTCGTATCAGACCGTTAAGTTTTCCCTGGAAATAAAGACTGCTTTGAAAACAGTGGCGTAGCCAGAAATTTTTCATGGGGGGGTGCGACTAGTTTGACTCACATATATGTATACGTGTTGTGATAAGGGAGTAAAGAATATGCATCTTGTATGGCAAAAAATTCCCTCATGGGTAGGGGTTGTGCCCCCCCCCATCCACCCCCCTGGGCTACGCCACTGTTTGAAAAGTGTTGTTTAGTTTTTACATCAGTTATTGCAAAACTAATCTTCGCCTTTACCACTGTTGCAAATATGCAACCGTGAAGATTTCCTTTTGTGTTCGGAAATCAATAAAATGTTTCATAGACTTTCAGACAATTGCTGTCAAATAGCTTGAAATTTTAATTTTTATATTATATATTTACACATCAAAATCCATTTATTTTAAATTTGTCACTGTATGAATCATGAATTCTTTGATTAATATCCCATCTAACGACAAACTCAGTTTAAGGAAATGTTTATTTTATTATAACAATTGTAACCAGCATAAATACCCGTAAATACCTTGGACTGCCTTTCAGAAGAGATGCATGTTCTTTAAGAGTAAGGCATAAAGGAATGAAATGGGTTGAAAATAGACAATTTTTTATGGACTGACTGTTTTCTCTTACTACTAATATTAAACATCATATTTAAATATGTCTTTTAAAATAGCTAAAACGATAATTTTGACACTCCACAATGATGAATGTTTATCTTTCAGGCATCTTAAAACTGTGCTTCTGGAAATTATTATTCTTCATTCAGGATTGCTCGCTCTTTCCCCACTTTTGTTTTGCTTTTTCCTTCTTTCAAGTTCAGGAGCTTCATATCTTTTCAAGTTTAAATTCTTCAGTACAGTACTGTGCATTTAAGGTCTTGTTAAAACAGCGTTGCATAGGCAAATTTATTCAATGGTAAACGTGCACTCTGCTGAAAAGTCAAAACATACAAAATATATCCTGCGGTGTTTGCCTGTTATACGGTTGGCAAGCAAAATTTATTCATTGTTTATGCTGTGAGCTGATCCTCAACTGACATCATATTTAAATTTGCTAATCATTTATAATTGCATTCCTATGAACTAATAAATTTTTTTTAATCGATTGAAAAAAAAAACATACAATAACCTTAACTGTCTGTGATTATGTAAAAGCATGTTTAATTTTTACCAGAAGGCGTTCAATAAGCTATCTGAAGACTTCACTGAGAAAAATTAATAAACTTTGGAAATAATTACGAAAACAATTTATTCCACAGCAATTAATTTCAGTAGAATACAAAACCCCAATCCTCTCCAAAATTTCATTCCAGATTGTAAACAGTAATCTCTTTAGAATAACACAAAAGTAACCAAACTTCATTAATAATACGACCAAAATGCTGCACAAAATAAGCAATTATTCACATTACTAATGTATGAGCATTTTCGTTTAAAGAAAACAATTTGCTGAAACTTTGTGCTTGAAAAATGAGTCTTAAGTTGAAATGTTAGTTCTGTAATTTTATCCTTCCTTTACGAGTTCTTAGAAATGAGCTTCACTGTGACAAAATATTTTAAATAAAGATAGACAAAGATTTTAAAGAACTAGATAAAGAGGGTGCTTGTAGGGGTAAAGTTGCATGCATTATCAATTCAATGAAATTATTACTTTTGGATTAATAACCACACAGAGTTCGAAGCAATGTTTTAATAAGTAGCTGTGCAGCAAAACTTAAGTTGTACGGATGTATTATTCCTCTCAAGGCGTACAAGGAGTACTTTCTTTAAAGTTTTTTTTATTATTTATATCTTTACAAGAAGGAGAGAACATGCTTCTGAATCTTGCCTTATTTTAGTTACTAAAATGATGTTAGGCCTTAGATAATTAATACGTACGCTTCTGTAAGTTCATTTTGATTTTGGTTAGTATTAAATTAATTGCAGCTTTTTCAATCCATTAATCAATGTATTTATTAATATACAGATAGTATCTACATAAAGTTATCATTTCTTTGTGGTCCATATGACCTATAATTAAAAGAAAATTAAGTAAAGAAACCCAAAGAGCTGTTTTTAATACTTTTACTGCATTTTGTTTTTAGCACTAGAGTGCTATTTTGTTCATTCCGGTATTTTCTGTCGATATAATTTGTGGTCTGATTTGCGTTGACACGTTTACGTTGCACCTTTCCACAGTGTAATGGTGCATTTGACTGAGCTCAAATTTGGTATTTGTAAAATATAGACCACCGTCATATGGCCGGTATTGATTCTGGTGTGTATAGGACTTGACATACACTGCTCAAAACAATTAAAGGATATTGCGGTTTTAGGTGGATCTTGTGGCTGGGAAACTTTTTTGCTGATTGATACATGGTCGACAGACGTAGTAGGTTATATGAGAATAAATTACACATATTTGGCAGAAAAAAAATGCATTTTTTTGTGCATATGAGAAAAAAAGAATAAGAAAAGGTGTTTTCTTAAAAGGAAATCATTTTCAGTAGGGGGTATGGTTTCCACGGACGGCCAGCAACGTTGCACACTTTTGAGGATAGGAGTCAATGAGGCTATTAATCACGAGTTGGGGTATTCTGCTCCACTCTTCCAGAAGAGCTCTTTCCAGTTCTTGGAGAGTTTGTGAGGGTGGTTGGCGGCCAGCAACTCGTCTTCCTAGAGCGTCCCGAACGTGCTCTATTAGATTCATGTCTGGAGAACACGCTGGCCATTCCATTCGTACGATTCCTTCCTCGAAAAGGAAATCCTCCACCAGGTTAGCACGATGTGGCCTGCAGTTATCGTCCATTAAAATGAAGTCATCTCCGATTGCTGCAGCGTAAGGGACTACAATAGGTCTGAGGATCTCATCCCTATATCGGCGACCAGTCAGAGGTCCATCTCGAATGATGTAGAGGTCTGTGCGCCCGTCAATGGAGATGCCACCATACACCAACACTCCCCCACCGCCAAAGCTGACACTTTCGTGCAAGAACGTAGGATTATTCCTACTGCCACGGTCCCTCTAGATGAAAATACGCCTATTATCAGGATGAACTGAAAAACGGGACTCATCAGTAAAAGAACATTGCTCCATTCATTTCTCCTCCAGTTCACATGCTCTGTTGCCCACTCCCTGCGGTCGCGACGATGCCTTGATGTTAGTCTAACACATACCATCGGTCGACGAGCATATAGACCTACACCATGGAGCCGGTTTCGGACAGTCCGAGTTGAAACCGTGGTGCCAATAGCCGAGCGAAGGTGTTGTTGGAGAAGATTAGCGTTCATATTTCGGTGTCTCTGAGCCGTTAACACTAAATAACGATCTTCATTGGGCGTTGTTACCCGTCTACGACCTTGCCCTGGTCTTCGGCCTGCACTTCCAGTCGCCAAAAACCGGTTCCAGATCCTGGAAATCACACTTTGTGACACTACAATGGCTTGCGCTACTTCGGCTTGAGTTTGGCCCCCTTCTAACCTACCGACAACTCTCCAAGCTTCTGAATCGGTTAAATGACTTCGCTGAGACATCGTACTCATCGAAACAAAGCAGTCACCGAATGCCGATCATACTTGTCTTCATTGTCTTTTATTCAGCTGAAAGTACAATTTCATTCGCTGCCGCTGAAGCTAGGTTTTTGACGTCGAACTCAAAATTAGCATACTCCATAGTTTGAAAATCAGAAAAATTTGCATTTGTGATTCTCTTCTTCCATTTTCGGCAAAAAAAATTCTCTTATATCTTTATTTTATATAAAACTTACAATATCCTTTAATTGTTTTGAGCAGTGTATATATATATATATATTTTTTTTTTTTTCAAAGCTACAAAACATATTTCTTATAAAATTACTGCCTATGGAGAGAAATACTTAAAAGTACGCGAAATCCTAAACGGTGCATTCGATTTAGCTCAAATTTGGCATATAAATTACAGACCGCCGTCGTGCGACCGATATTCATTTGGTGTTTATAGACTCAAAGTCTTTTTACGGGGATACAAAAATATTTCTCACGCATTATGGCTTATGGATACAAATATGCCATACATTATGGCTTATGGATAGAAATATGCCGTACGCAAGGGAGGGGGGAAGCCACCCCCCTCCCTTGCGTACGCCACTGTTCATGAATAATGATGCACTTTCAAACTTAATGGAACAAGGGAGAAAAATAAGGAGGGCGCATGGATTATGATACGCTTTTAATTTATAGCACTTCAGTGTGTATTTAAAATATGAAAGTGTTTCAAATTTTTCTTTCCCTCATAGTCTTTTTTCATTCTCATGTGAATGTTAAAAAGATTGCATTTTAAATTGGGTTTTTGTTGATTCGTAAAATGTAATTCAGTTATAAATTTGACATAATTTTCATAGCAAAACAACTGTTAGGGAAAGGTATTTTCATTAAATAGAAATATGTATGCATATTTGCATTCTAACAATTTTAGAACCAATATCGCATATTATGGCTTTGTCTAAGTGTTTAAAATTCTTTTTTAGTGCAAGATAGTTTGCTAAGATTGCGTAAAATTTTTAAAATAATAACTTTATATCTAGCATAGTAAAATTGGGGTAATGTGTGAGGGGAGGATGGGGTGGGAGTGTGTCAGTCATCCTTCTTCAACTTTGTTTAGAAAAAATATCATTTTAAAACATTTCTTTTATCATATCACGAAGAAACTTTGCTACTCTTATTTATGAATAAGTTTTGCAATCTTCTCCTCCCGTCTTAAAATTTTCAATTAGGCTTCGCTTATGATAGTAACATTACTTATTTTTCATTATTCACTGAGAAAAATAATTGTGTCTACAAGTGTGACAGATTTGAAGATTTTTATTTTCTTTGTTAAATTCATAATGATAAAATAACTTTTTTTTTTAATTTTAAGCAAGGTATATTTATATTAATCATTTTTTCCCTTTCAAACACCAACTAAAAAGTTCTGTACTTTGAAGTGTTAATGAATTATTCCATTAAAATATTCTTTTTACACCAAATTCAAATGCGTTCGTTAATTCAATCAAAGGAGAATAAAGCATTTTCTTACTCTCTTAAATTTCTCATTTAGCGTTTAATTGAAAGTAAATGAACTATAAAACAGCTATGTCAAGGCGTATATTAAATTCACTTGCGAACACTTTGATAATTTCATGCCATGTTAAACACAGCACTTTAATATCAGACACTTTTTGAAAACAAAAGCAAGATATTAAAGTTTAAACGGATGATGTAACTTCATAGCTTTCAAATAGATTTCGAAAAATGAGGAAACTATACATAATAAAGAATGTTCCAGGAAAATAAAATCTGTTCAGCAATTGAAAGTAAAAATTATTTCGAACTATCAAGTTTTAATTAAATAAGGTTTTGGATTAAGTGAGTAGGCTTTAGAAATTACTAAATAAATGGAGAAACATATACATGTAAATGTTTTTAACCTCCAATTACTTTACAAGAATCAATTTACTTTAAATTAATATTCTTACACTTTATTTTAATAATTATGTTTCTAAAGAGATTGCTGTGAGTTGTTTCTGTGTAGATTGTTAAAATGTTTTATTGTTTGGTTGTTCGGTTTTATAAAAATCGGTTAAATTTTAAGATTTTAAGCAGTGTAACTCACCTGCATTAATTATTAAATTTATTACATGGTTTATAAAATTAAAACCTATACAGTTCAAAAATGTTATTTAGATGAAAACTCTTCGCTTGTCTGAAGCACTTGATAGAAACGAGAAAAAACATTAGAAAACTAACACTACTGATCGTCATCAGTTAAAGAATTTACGATCTGTAGACTGAGTTTTATTTACTTTATATTTATTCAAAGTAAATAAAACCGGTCTACGGTTATATAAATTTTACTGATGATTTTTTTTTACATTGCTTACATTCTTTAATTCATTATTATTCTCTTTTTAACATATTAAGTAATTAGGGATAAGTAAAGGTTAATTACTAGTAAAATAATTTGCTCAAAAGTATAAATTGACACGATAATTTATTCTAAAAATAAATATTAAATGAAACCCAGCTTTGGTATCTATGTGATGCCATAAAACTAATATCACGAATGTAAATATGGAAGACTTATTCTCATGAATATAAACTCAGAAGAAATTTTATACCAAAATAAATATTTACTGAAAGCAAGCTTTGCTACCTATGTGACATCATAAAACTAATATGAGAAAAACGTCATTAAAATATATTTAAAATAGTTTTTGCAGTTATACCATCTAGAAAATATTGAATATGTCCATGTAAAAGGAGTGAGCCATAAGTGCTGCATACATCTTTTGAATAGCAAAATTTCTATAAATAACTGCGCATTTATAAATAAATTGTATATTTTATTCAAATATGTTACACAATCTTAATATGTTCATGACTGTCTTCTGAAAACCGAATTCAATAAACAAATTATTAAAAATTTTGAATTCATTAAAGAGTAGATTAAACATTCATATGAATGCATTACAGAAATTATAATCTATAAATGAAACAACCACTACTAGCATTTTTAAATATTTAAAATAAAATTTGCGTTTCGCTTATAAATAGAAAAAAATTACTGTGTATCCGATGAACTGAAAAAATATTTCTAAAAAAAGCCAGTTTAGAATATTTTTTTTTTATACGACATAAATTTTTTATGCCTAAATTCTGATTCATTTATATTCAGTCTTTTTTGTCATTCAAATAAAATATTGTTATAGATATTATGCAAAAAATAACCATTAATCTTTAGAAATATTATTCAAAAGTATCTATATAAATTTCTTTCTTTTGGAATTCATTTTACTTGTTCAAATTTGGTTTACATTTTATCTTTTGCAGATAAGGTACATTTATTTCATCAGATAAAAATAAAATAAAATTACATTTCGAGATGATACAATCTTATAAAAGAAAAACAGCATACGTTTAGTAGAGACACTATATCTAAACCATTTTAAAATGGGTTATGATATGGTAGTTAACAAATATACGGCATATAAACTTCACATGTTAATGACTGGGAAGTTCAAATCTACAGTATAAGATTTTATACTGTGATTACTAAATAAAAAAAAAGTTTTGAAAAAGCGTTCAATTACCTAGATTTCTATGAATAATTTCAAATGAAACTGATAGATAAGTTGCAATAATATTTGTTTATTCGTACGTTCGTTGCATTATGCTATGAGTTTCAAAATGCTATTACAATAAAAAAAAACATATATTCTTGTAATTTCTTGTAATTTTGATATAGCTTCGATTTAAATAAATTTTGGATAAATTCTTACAAGGAGAGGACGCGATCTTGGAAACACAGATATGAATGAAATTTTGTAGAAATGTAACTCATAAGACATGCAATTACAGATGCACATTTCCAACATACAAACATTTTTAAGAACTCACATTTTAAACGTGCAAAAATTGGCATATGCAGATATGTAATTATCTCAATGAATGCAGTTCCAATAATCACGGCGCGCTGTGTAAACGCGACGAGAAGGAGTATTTGAGTTCGCACGTTCGAAACCAGGAAGGGACAGGCTCAATTTATGCTTCTTTAGTTCGTTTTATGTTCTATTAAATTATAAAATAAAATTAATTTTAACATACAAGCTTTACGTTATTGAATAAATTTCAAATAAATTATTTTTATTAGTGAGTAAGTTGGTATAACTGGTGTACCAATAAATTATAAAATATGTAAAATAACTTTAAAAAAAAAAAAAAAAACATTCCTCATATAACTTGAAATGTAACTAGTAAAAGTGTTATTATCATTCCATTGAACTGTCACATACATATACGATTCAATCTTAGGAGTAATTTACTTAGAAAACTTTATAAGTTTCAAACATAACTATGAAAACCGCATTTTCCACAGCCGCAATCAATTTCAGTTCACTACAAAAGAATAAACACTCCCTTTGAAATTTCACTTGGGAGTTTTGACTCTAACCGTTTTAAATAACAGAAAAAGCAACCAAACCTCATTAATAATGCAGCCAGAATTTTGAACAGTATAAGTAATTATTCATATTATTAATGCACTTGTAACCCCATTGAAGAAAATAATTTGCTGAGAGGAGTATTAAGTCCGTCAGATGTTTTCTTTGACATTCAAATGGACTTGGCAGATTCAAAGGACACATGTCTAACAAACGAATGATTTTATTGTTGGAGCAGTGCATTGAAGTGATCAAATCATATAAAAAGGAAATTCTCACAGGAAGTTGTAGGTTGCTTTTTATTGTTGAAAAACCTAAATCAATGAAATTTTGAAGCTTCGGGAGTATAAAAAGAACGCAAATGGAAAATGTTCCGGAAATCAACGAAGTTTTAATCCAACGGTTGAAAACAGCCCAGCCAAAAAATCTATATAAATAAAACAAAGTGTAAAATATCTGTCAGTTAGTTTGCCTGTGTCTCGCGTAGCTCCGAGAACGGAGATCGTAGACCTATCAAATTTTGTTTGGAAGTTCACCTGGACGGGTCCCGACATATCTCGAAGCGATTATTTCGAAATTCGAATTATTTTAGGAGATATCAATGAAAAACGTGTCGCAAAAAGCTAAATTTTGCTCTCCGCCATTTCGCAATGGTAACCCCCGCAGTGGAAAGAATGAGGATTAAGCATATCTAGGTTGCTATATTTGGCAAGTTTATTAAACGATTAAGACTCCTGAAGTAAAAATAAAATAATAACGATTTTTTTTGTTTAGATTATTTGTAAGGTTATTTTTTTATTAAAATATCGTGTGCATGTGAAATCAGAGCAGGAATGAAATGTTTTATACTCAAAAGAAAATAGGATTTGGAAAATTTCCGAGACTTACATTTGCAACTTTTTAATTTGGCGAAAAATAAAAGGGCTGATGTGCGATTTTGAGAAGATGATTCTAGCACTGCGCACAATTTATCGTCAATTTGTCGTCTGCTACTTGGATGATGAATACAAACGAATAAGTTTTTGAAACTTTCATTCAGTTCGAATTGTGCATTTTTCTGCGCAGCTTTTCCCCATCTGTTTCTAATGTATTACATCCAGAAAGAGGATGTTAGAAATATCAATTTTAATTTTTTTAATCACACTTATGAATAATGATATACTTTCCAACTTAATGGGATAAGGAAAGAAAATAGGGAAGACCCATGGATTATAATATGCTTTCAATTTCATTTAAAATCTGAAAATATTTCAGATTGTCTTACTTTTTTTTTTGCTTTCCGTTTTTTGATAATGGCCAATATATCCAGAAGCTCTTCAGAATTAATATAGGACGAGAATAATTTGTACCTTTTTGTAGGTTTTTATCATTTAACCATCTTATTTTTTGTAGCCAGGGGCGGCCCGACACGGTAAGCATCGCATCTGGGCGCTGGCTTCGAAGGGGCGTCATTTCGAACTCAAAAACTAAGTAGAGCATAAAAGGGGGCGTCTTTTTTACGTTAGCAGGAGGTGTCACTTACTAGGGCTGCTCCCGTCTTTAACCATCTTAATTTTAAATTCCATTGAGAATCTGAGAGATTTCAGTGCCAAGGAAGCCAATGAGAAACAGGATTCTCTCCGAACAAGATTTATTAAGATGGCGAACCAACTGGTCGCCGAATGCGGCTAGTATCCTAATAAGTGAATATTTGACGAAAAAAAGCGATGGAGGTAGCGGACCCACTCAGAATAAAAGATTTTTGTGCTAGCAGGAGATGACAAGTTTCGAGTTAGGAATGACGTCGTGTTTCGTGCGGAGGGGCTGCGATATCGACGATAATTTATGCGAACACTGGACAACAAGACTACCATTACTTTTAGCTGGGCACTCTGACAAGGACATTTTTAGAATGGATAACACATATATTTTTTTTTTTCGTGCCCTGCCACGCAAAAGCATGATGGTGAAGTCAGCGGATTTTGAGGAAGGAAAACAAACAATGAGAGGATTACAATGTCGTTCTGTGCTAGTGCAGCGGGCGAAAAATTAAAGTGGATGATGTGGAAGTCGAAAAAAAAACCAAGATTTGTGAAAGAAAGAAGATTAATAAACTTAGCATTCACAGGCGGTGGTAAGTAAGGCGGTAGAATAACATGGATAATAACTGCTATCTTCGAAGTGTGGCTTGCATATTTGGATTAAAACATGGAGAAAGAAGAAGCAAATGTGTGCGTGTGTGTGTTCTTCTTGTCTTAGACAAAGCAGCCTGTCACGAGCATGAAACGGTTCTGAAAAATATGAAACTACTTTATTTACTCGCTAACACTCCTCAAACCATCAGCCTGCGACTCAGAGTATTATAAAATGGTTTAATCCTTTAACGCGCGGTCTCCTAGCCCTGGGGACACAAAACCCTGACGTTTTGACTGTTGTCAGTCACGAAGAATAAATATGATTTGTATGAAACAACTTGTGAGTGTGGCATAGTTACACGAGAATCCTTTACTTTCTAGCACACCATTTCCCGTAAAAATTGTCGATTATTTGTAAAACTGTCAGGATTATTTTTAACAGCACTGACATCTGCTGAAAAATGGAGAATACGATGAAAACACATTGATATAGAACAACAACTGAATAGATATTCCAATGCTGAAAAAAGAGGCAGCCGTGGCCATCGCTCGATTTAACTACCAGCAACATGGAGGTCGGCCGAATCGCTCATCGTGTGCCACAGATCTAGAGGGAATTTTTGACACAGACTCTACGAGCACGGCCAGTCAAATTATGCAATAGAAAAGCAAATTTTTTTTCATCTGATGAAACAATCAAAGTTTATGAAATTACGGAGCTATCAGAACTTGCGGACGTCGAATTTTATCCGATAAGCCGTGAATGCGAGAACAAATTAGAATGCGGAAAGAACGTGAGATAGGATAACGTCGTTGCTCAGTGGCGGCTCGTGGGATACAGCAAGTACAGCCGGGCTGCACTTGAAATTATCAGCACATACTTTAAAATAATTTATTCTACTAATTTTCCTAAATTCAGATTAGAATTATCGAATTCCTACGGTAAATTAAAAAAGTCTCCAAAAAAGAAAAAATCCAAACAAAAAAACGTATTGTGGCCGGATCGCTCATTCAGAAAAAAAGCGCTTTAATCTTCCCGCAATTCAATTGGGAAAATGTTTGGTTCAGCCCAGAGCGCGGATAAGAAAATTGGCAGCACCATTGCCATGACAACGATTACGTAAGCAGCCCCTCCGGCATAGGCTATAATGGGGGTACGCAGCTAAGATTCAGCTCATCAAAGATTTTGAAACGTCGGCAGTAATTGTCAATTCGACTCACTGATTGGCTCGAGAAGTGAGGGAGGGGGTAAGGGGAATATATCTTCGGCGAACTCTCGACTTTATATTGCTGAATTTATCAAGAAGGTAAGCCTGAATAGACGCTTATGAATGAACAATTACCCGACAAAGCAGTATTGTTTTTAAGTAAGCAAGAACTGGCATTTAGAGGACATGGCGAGCGAAAAAATTCTTTAAACATAGGAAATTTTAAAGAGCTTTTAAAATTATTGATATCTGAATTAAAACAACGCCTTTTTATGATGGCATCACTGACCGATTCGCAAGTTTAAAAGAAAGAAGGATTGATTTGACGTTTTCTTTTTTTTTTTTCTTTTCTTCTCAAGTTATCGTTACAAAAGAAAATTCTAAGGAAACTTCGAATCAGACACGTATTAATGCAATTTTGAGGATAAGAGCGGCTGGTTGAAATTTATGTCCATTTTATGGAAGTAAAATAGGATCTCTTACATTTTTTATGTAATTTCTTTTTTTTTCCCTCGGCGAGGGCTTAATCCGCCAGCTTTGGAATTCAATAACAAAGATTTTCCCTTCCTGTCCGGAGGAAGGGGGGGAGGGGGCTCATATGCTTCCGGCTGCATTAACAGTTTTGACCACGGGCCGCCACTGCGTTGCTCAATGTAATTACTATCCATAACTTCTTCATTAAAGTTTAAAAATTTTGTTGTAATTTAGATACTAATTCAGAGTCTAAGGAAAGTCCATCCGATGACGTGATTATACAGACCGAACTTACAATGAAAACCCGGGAGATTTTCAGACAAACAGATTTTATTTCGGCAAATTTTGAATGCATGTCAGAATATCAGGATATCCGGAATATAACTAACCATTTTTTTTAAACAGTACACATTTTTAAATACTTTTTTCAAAATCATAACCACACCCTCCTGCAAACTCAGAAATTTTGTTACAATTTAACGCAAAAACTTTTTTATGATAGAATCACTAAGAAAATAATCCGAAATTTCTAAATATTTTAATAAAATTTAAATAAAAAAATGTTTTTTTTTCTAATGGCTAGGTACATGACAGTAAAAAGAGAGCAAACAAGAAGCGAAAATGAATTTTTAAGCCCCATACGCAGACGGGCTGTCCAATAGCACTCTGTTTCTGAGATGCCACGAACTGCTTTACATCGTCCCAGGTGGTCTCTGTCCATGGTTTCATCGTTGCAAAGTGGGCAGGTTGCGCTAGGCAGGACAACTATACGAAATAAGCGAGCCGCTAAGCAGTCGTGACCAGCAGTCATCCGAAAACTTGCAACAACTGTGGGGCCAATCAGGAATGTCTTGGATACATAAGAAATGTATGTTTGTGTGATTACTTATATGTATCAGTATTCGATTTCATAAATGACAACACAAACAAAATATTTGGCGTTTTTTTCTTAGGTTTTCTATTGTTTATACTTCTTTAGGCGACTAGTTCTCTTAACGAGTGATTTTTTTGCGGAACGGGAGGTGGTCGCTCCCGAGAAATTTTAGCGTATTCCTATTTTGACTTACATAAATAAAAAAGAGGATTTTCAATCACAGCTGCGTATATCAGTTCGAAATTTTAATCAAATTGTGCAGATGTGTTTAAGAGTTGTTTAACCATTAAAATTGCACATTCATTTTCATGCTCTGTTACAATGAAGCGCGTTACTGTCAATCGTTTTTATATTTGAAAAACTGAAGTAGAGACATTTAGATGGTTGACGGAACACCATAACTTCCAGTTAAGCATGAAAATTCTAGCAAATTGCAGATGATAAATATCCTTCTGAAAGAAAATCAGTTGAGCGATTGGAAAAGAAAACGCACAGTACAATTAACTTTTAATACAGATTTCTAGATTGGGCTTTATTGAGTGGATGAAAAATTACAAAATGAGTGTCGAAAATGCGTTTAAAGTTTCTAAGCGTGAACTCACACTGAATTTATTTCAAAGGAATAGATAACTGATTGTGCTCTGTTGATGAATTTAGAAGTCGATTTTTCCACGCTTCTTTTTTTTATTTGAAATGGCTTTGAAAGTTGAATGAGATGAAGCGTAGAAATAACAAGCAGTTCACCGTCATTGATTTTTGTTCAATTTTCATAGTTAATTTGTAGTCGATTTTTGTATTAACTTTAAAAAGAGTGCTTTTAATGTACCAAGTAAATGAAAATTTTATCTTGTACTTTAAATGCATGCGCCAAATGAGTAAAAAAAAATCATTCCATTACAGTCTTCTTTTACTTTTTAATGTAAATTACATTTCACAAAGTTTTTCAGTTTCTTAAATAAAAGTCTGTTAATTTTTTTTCATCACAGTTGGATAACTATCGCAGTGGTGTAATAATTAGCGCATTGTGATTCCATGCCAGATGTATAATGTTCGATCCTCGGTTGTAATGGCTCTTTAATCCTTTCATCCTTGCTTGAGTAGATGAAATAAGAACTGAGCTTGCTCAACAGAGGAACTCAGCTTCTGGTGGACCATTTGGCCGGCTTCTGCACGTCAGGGTTCATTGTTGGAAAGTATTGAAGCTTCATATTGCGATTTTGCGATGGCAACATTCTTTGTATCACCTGTACAACTTTGTTTACTTAAATTTTACATGGCTTCCGTTCCCGTGAGTTGAATTATCAATTCCTTGCTGTGAAAATAAGAAAAATAAAAGAAACACTTGATATTTTTTTGGAACCTAAAGTGATTTTATTCACTTATTCGGGAGTTACTTAAACTTATCTGAAGTTACCTTTCATTTAATTCAATTATATTATTACTCTTCTGAATACCGTTTGTAGAAAATAGGTAAATACCATTTCTATAACGAACCAATGAATGCATTACCAGCAAAAGGAAAATAGGATAAGCGACAAAAATAGTACCGCCATAAAGTAAAAATATAAACTTAAACTAACTTTAAAAGAGTTGATATAAGAATTACTTTCTTTTAAAGCTAATTCCCCTTTCTCGAAAATTGAATTTTATATGCGATCTCTTGAAGATAAGATATTTTTAGTTCATCAGATAATGTGAAAACGAGATTACTGGCGCGACGTGTAAATCTAATAAAATGAAATGGAGGAAAAAAGACATTTTTGAAATGCGTATCTCCTAATGTTATACGATGCCAATTGCGCAATGTTCGATACAATTTAGTGAATTATCTATACTATTAAAATCTGTGCGCGTCTGTCTATCTGTCTGTTTGTCTGTCGTCTGTCTGTGTACAGCATCATCTGACCCAAAACGGCTGGGAGTTGAGTTTCGATCGAGGTGTTCACGGATTCGGAAAATTTCGAGGAAGGTCTTCCGCTAATTTAAATTTCGAAATTCGAATTAGTTTAGGAGATATTGATAAAAAACCCCGTCAAAAACACTAATTGTTGCTCTCCGTAATTCCGCAGTTGTAACCCCTGTAGTGAAAAAGTGAGAAATAAGCATCGAGGTTGCCATGTTTGGCGAATTTATTAAAAGATTAATATTCTTGAATTAAATATAAAAGAATAATCATTTTTTCCTGTTTAGAATATTTGCTAGGTTATTTTTAATTAAAATATCGTGGAAATTAATTAAAATATGCGTGGGAAATTAGGGCAGGAATGCAATATTTTTTATACGTAAAAGAATAAGGACATGGAGATTTCTGAGACTAATACGTATATTTTTTTTTAGTTTGGCGAAAAATAAAATGCCTGATATATCGAATTTGAGAGAGTAGTAGGTTCTACCGATTTGCACAGTTTTAGGCTTGGCTCAATTTACTGCGAGCGAACAGAAATAGGTTTAGGTTTGTGTATGTAGGTTTTATTAGAATACGGCGTTAAACTTTAATTTTCCATGCAAAAATAGTTCTTAATTATTAAGGCGATTTCTTCGGAATTTTCCCCAAATTAAATAAATAGATTTAACTTGGGGGAATGCCGCCAAGTTTCAAAAGAAAAGAAATTCTCGTATTTGGTAAATTGGAATAAATAAAACATGTTATAGTTGATAATTTTAAATATTGCTATGCTACTTTGCAATTAGATGCATTAACTTTTGGAGATCGAACCATACTCAAATAACTATTTCCCATTTTGATTGCTGTTAAATCAGTGCTTAGAATCATTCTCCGAAAAAAAATCTCTCAAAATGGCGTTTGCAGATTCCTTCTTTAGTACCTTTCTTAGAAAAGTTGGCGATAAATATTCAAATTTAGTGTAACTCCGTGTTTAATAGCGTGTGTTTTTTGCGTTTGTACTGCTAATTCTATGACACGATTGAGATGAGCCAATGTTACGAGCGGATGGATAGATAGTTTTTTTTTAATCCCGCCAAACAGGGTGTAGTAAATTAGGAATTCTGTGTAAATAAGAAAGTTTTTGGAGATGAACGAGAATGTTTTTAAGTCTGGTAAATATAGCTGGTATTGCCTATAAATTATTGCATTTACTGTGAAGTTAAATTTAGGATTAATTTTGGCTATTTGCCATCGACTATCGGCGTTAATTACGCCTATATGGCAGTTCTAGCAAGCATAAATAAATTTCATTTCATGTTCTATTTTTATTATTTCTACAGTTTCCGTAGTTACGGAATCCGTTGTTGCCACTCAAGCTGTTAAATTTAACAATTAAGTGTAAACACTCATTTCTATAGCTCTTGACTCGAATGAAAACGCATTGGATATGACCCAATTAGAGTATTATAGCAATCACCACGTCAATAACGCGAACCTGTAACTTTGGTTATTTTTAACTAAATTCAATTTCAAGGTCTATAAGAAATCCTGTATACTATGTCAAAACCTCATACTTCATTTCGATTAGTTTGCAAGAAAATTGATTTATCAGTATAAACAGAAGCAATGAAACTTTGTAAGCGTTTTTCTTGAAACGAGGAAAATGCAGATTGACGCCTTTGGTGTAGAAGTGACGATAGGGAGAACTACTTAATTCAGTAACGTTAGTGGGGAATGATAATTGAATATGCTCATGCACAAAGACCCAAAAATCAAGAGAGTATGAAAAGTAAGGCATATGAAATGAAAATCAAAAATAAAGCAAATAATAAGAGATATAAGTAATCATAATACGAGAATGACATTGCAATCATGTGTACAACAAAGGTCCCAATTGCTTATAATATTCCCCTAGCAATGACTTGTCCGATCAGTGGCCGAGCACTTAGCGCTCTGAACTGGGAGACTGAAGGTTTTTGGTTCAAAGCAGGTCGCGTCCGCCGACCTAGCCGTTCGGAGTTTTCCTGTATTCCGATCGGAAAATAAAACTATACTCGCAACATGCATACGTTAGGAAACATATATGGCTGGTTTCCTCCAAAACGTAGCGTAAATACCGGTTAGGACCCCTTAGAAAGATCCCCACGAAGGATACCCCCACCCCTTGACCTAGATTCCATGTAATAGTCTCAGATTTGCAGAGAGTTCAATTTAACGCCCAGCATCGTGTGCAACTTATAGAAGCAGTTCTACGATACCGGATCCATCAAGAAAAAGCCTGGGCAAGGTCATCTAAGAGAAGCTGCTTCCTTTTTTGATCGCCAGTGACACAGACGTAGTTTTTGTGCCCTCATGTTGCAGTCATCTCAGATTTGCACTCATGATGTCAACGTTTCATCACTGTTTAAATAATTTTTTACTTTTATAGATTTCGCATCAATGGGTTTAATTGGAATTTTAAGTGTAAGGGAAATGTTCTTTTCCTACCGTGCGGAGAACGTAGGAACGTAGGAACCCGTGCGTGCGTTACGACGCAGCTAGTCGTAAATAAATATCATCTGTTTAAAAGATATTTTTCGAGTGTTAACAGAATACATGTGTTCAGATATTTAATGGGACTAACAATAAGAAAAAGCTATGTATGCATTATAAATATCTGCAGTTGGATTTTTGTGAAAATGTCTCCGGGTAATCTATATAAAAAAGTTAAACATGTTTAGTAATATCGATTTCATGTGGTTTATTTGATGATGAGAAAAATATTTTTAACGTTTTTATTAGCTACGGTGGCAAGGAGATAAAATATTTAACAAATGAGGCTAACTAATAACATTTGTACATATACAGCGTGACCATTATTAAAAAAATCCTTATTTCAAAAATGTCAACTGCCAAAACCAGTCATTCAAAAACTGTAAAATTTTGTAGACCACCTTATAAATAAATGAATTTGTTTCAGCGAAAAATTAGTTGTGATAGCCGAAGTGAAATTGTGCTGCCAGAATTTCCGTGATACTATCGCTGGGTGCTTCTTGTAACATATGCAGCCAAAATTTCCACATCATTCCACAAAAGTTATATTTAAATTTCGAGAGTATTTTTTCGATAATATTTCGACTGCTGTGCTCCGAAGATGAGGCATACAAGATGTTATGAGTTTTCGACAGAACAAAGTCCTGAAAAAAATGCAATCTTATAAACGATAGGAGCAGAAGAAATATGTATTAGAATGATGAAATTTGGCAATGATTTGAAAAAGTTTCTTAAATGTACTTTTGAAATAGGAAACACCAGTATTTCTAAAATATTCCATATATATTTCAATTACTCTGCATCAAACAAGCGCTTAAACGCTTGTTCGAAACTTTTAGGGAAATCATGGGAAATTTATAAGTTTTAAAAATAAGTACAAAATTAGTTACCTGATTTCAGCAAATTCTGAAAGTACAATTACTTATTGCATAGCTTCCCTTTTTAATACATGATGTTTTATAATGACGAGAAAATAAAAAACCCTCAGTATTAATTCCGTCAAAAAGCTGCAAAAAGCAAGGAATTTTTCACAACTCGGAATTTTAGTTAATGAAAATAATTTGATGATTTCACACTGTTGAGAAAGAAGAATTTAAACCTGCTTATTTTAATGTTTAATTGAATTTTACAAAATTACAAAAATTAAAATCGGTATATTGTTTGCCCAATGGGGTTCTGTTAGCCCAAAATTAAGAAGCAAGATTAAAATGGATTAATGAAAACCTTGTTTTTTTTTGTTTTTTTTAAACTCTAAAAGAGCCCTTTCTTGGATTTGCGAAATATCTATATTTTTGTTTGCACTATTGTTAGAATTATGAAATGGCGGAATTATTAAATTGGAAGTGATAGAAGTTGTAAAACCAAGAAATGGCAGATCAAGTATCATGATAAACATACTTCTGATGTATGTTTTCTTTTTGAACTGTTTTTAAAATATAAATAAGTTCTTCTGATTTTATTTTATTTTATTTTATTTGAAAAGAAACAACATGCTTAGCTATCTTACTTCATTAAAATCTGAAACAATTAAAACTTTTAAAAATAACACCATGAAAACTGCTTGTCAGACTGCAAATTTTTCTGTTATTTTTTTCCTTTCTTTAATACTGAAATCATAACATAATATAATCTTGAACTTCACACATTATTCAAATACAAATAATGAAAAAAGTACTTAAATCGAAATCACATTCTTATAATAATATATAAGGTAACTCAACAACAAGAGCCCCAAAACTGTCTTTTCAATTTCTTGTCCTAGTCTGTGAATGACTAGGATCGCTACTAAAGAAAATCGATTATTTTTTAAAAATTGAAACAGCTGAATAGCAAGGCAAATAACGTTTATGGTGTTATTTAACAAAGTTTGAATTATTTTATCTTAAACACCAGTTAGTTATTTCATTAAAATCTAAAATTTAATTTTGGAACACATCTTATAACTTTTGTATATGATATTAGAAAAAATTCAAATATATTCAAATATATTCAAATATAATGAATTATATAAAATATATTAAAATATAATGAATATATTAAAATATCATGAATTTGTTTAGAATTTGATATATTTTTATCTTTTTTACTTAACGTTATGCCATGTGTGATATTTCAGTATTATTTTAATATTATTTTGCAGAAAATGTAATAACTTTTTTAGAAAATTGTGTATTATTAGAAATGTACTTTAATCGGATTAGGATATCTTAATTTCTAGATAAATTATAAACATTTAATAAAGAAATGTTTGAAAGGTATTTTACTGATTGAACTATCATTTTTTTTCTTTTCATTATAGATGGAGGTATGGAATGTTCGCAAATAAATACCAGATATTTCGCTGAAGAAAAAATTAAAACTTTTCTAAAATTCGCATGCACTACTTGTAAAACAGTTTTATACTCTTAAAATGTATATTCAATGTTCATCAAAAGCTGCGCTGTTGTAATTTCAGCACTTGACTGCTTTAGAGTCAGCATTTCTCTGAAGAAAGACATTTCTGGAAAGCTTTCGAGTACTATAATTTAAAGTGGTTAGACTTGCACCCGCAGATGGCCGAAATAAAAGAACAATGTGCTTTATTTGTTGCATTTAATTTTACGTGCAAAGAAAGTTTATTGAAAGTTTTTCCAGATGTGGTTTTTAGCTTTGTGTTTAAATTCAAACCCCCTGACTTTGTTGTTAAAGAGTTCGTTCCAAGCCTTCACATTTTTTCCACAAATGGCGAGCACAGGGGTAACCTGAATCTTCTAATTCGTTAATCTATTTCATTAATTTCGGGCACAGCTCAGATATGAAGCTTGTTTGATTCTTGAGTCTCGTTTCAAAAATTCTTTAACGTCATTTTCTTAAAAATAAAACAGCTGCATTTTGCACTTATTTACAAAAATAAGAAAATTTCCCATAAATTTGCGTCTATTCAGAAATTGTTTGTTTTTCGCATCCATTCGCAGTTATAAGAAAATCTCGCATTAATTCGCATCTATTTTGTAAAAACGAAAATTCCGTACCTCTAATTATAGATTTCCCAAGACGAATTAAATAAGCCGCAATATATTTTACGCAAATTTATCCACTTGTTTACAAAATAAGAAATCTAATTTTAAATTTATCCTAGAAGTGTTGTACTCGTATTAATAATAATACTTTAGTTACAAGAATGCAGTAGTGAACAATTTTATTCTATGCTGAAATAACTTGTACCTAAATTTACACATCTTTAGTATAATTCTTTTATGTATTTCACATTAGTTTAATTATTCAAACTACTTATAGTTAAACATGCGAAAGAAAATTCTGTGACGAAAGATTGCATGTAACAATAAAATTTTGATTATAAAAAATACTTAAACAAATGTCATAGTTAAATGTTATTGATAGAAGTAACACACTGTTATAAAGCATATTTAAAATAGGAGTTGCAAGTATCCATAATTAAATACAAAGGCAAATAAATTGGAAATGATTAGATGAGAATTCTAGTAACACTTAAATAACTTGAATTAGACTGTTTTAGAAGTATTACAAAAACGCATTCTGAAATTTCGTAATTACGAAACGCTTATAATGTTTCTTAGTTAAATTTCTGATTCTAGAGAAATTAACTTGTGTATGAAAACATCTTATAGTAAACTTTTATAAATATTAAGAATGAATTGAAACTATATTCATTGATGTATATAAATTGAAACTATATACAAAAGTAAATTTACCTAGATTAATATTTAAACGACATTTCTGGAAATGTCTGAATTTTCACTTGATAAGACTTCTAAAACTTTTCGAAATTTTTTTTCCAAAATTTAACAACTTATGAATTCAAAGGAACTATAAATTTGTTTAAATTTGTGGAAAGAATGCTTTAAGTTTATTTGCAAAGTAGGGGAGAGGGGAGCACAGTCGGTCAATTTTAACTTGGTTTGTAATAACATTTTCCCTTTTAATTAAAACTAAAAATTAAATGCAGAAAAATATTTTGGCAACTCTGAGCTTTTATTTTAATTCTTTTCAGAATTTATCCATATTTTATTCTTTGTAAAAAAATTTAATTTACGAAGCGTACTCAAGTTGTCACAATGTGACCTTTTGTGGGGTACAACGGGACATGGATTAGGGTAGAGTGGGACAATGAGTAACATACGAAATCAGATGTATTATATGATAACACTAGAATTAAATAAATACAGGCTGTGATTGTTAACATAGAAGATATGAAAGTAGATTTTAAATGACAATCCTTAGCAATAGTTATAATTTGGTCTTTAGCGTCTCTGGACTGATTTCTGTCTCCCTCCCTGCCATATTAGAATTTCAGATTTAATTGGGGGCAGTGGTTTTCTTGGATGGCTTACTTTTTCGACAATTCCATATGAGTTCAGTGAGATTTCATTATATTTCACAACGTAAAATCAAAAATTTTTGATTTTCAGTTTATTATTTTTACCCAAGTATCCAGCTCTTCAGGATTCATGATAATTTTTAACCTAACACATTTAAATATTTTTAATACTAGGAATATATGTTAAAATTTGATAATGGAACAAAATGGCTACATAGATTGAAAATATTAACGTGTTGAAATAGCCGAAAGCAGGTGATATTGGGATGCAGCAACGTCCACAGAGTCATTTTTCTAATTTGGCCAGTGTAGACTGAGTCTTAAAAGTATAGAAAAATTAAAGGCGGCATTTCTTTATCTTTTTTTCATTTTAATTATTATTTTTTTATCTCATTTGGAGTGCAGACGATACGGCCCTCTTTTATTCTCCGAGTCCATATTAAAAAGTATTTGCCCACGAATGCATTCATTTGGTCAGAACAGCTCACTTCTGGTGTCATAAGTCATAACCTGGGAGAATGATGATTGATGCCGTCATCCCAATATAATATGAACACGTGTTCTAAAATACGCCTTTTAGAAAGATTAAACTACTTCCGAAAAAACTTCCTAGATATGATTCTTCCAATTTAAGTCAATATATGTGTTTCGAATAAGTATCTTTAATTAATAACGCACCACAATAAATTGCAAGGAGCATGATTAGACCCTCTTAAAAATTACTTTTTACGAAAATTTTACGAAGCAGTTCTGCGGAATATCTCCGATATTTGACGACTGTCCGTTTATTTATTTTTTCCTGCCAACTGAAGAAACTTCTTCACATTCAAAGAACTTCTTCAGATTTCGGGAAGAAGAATTCACGGAAATATCGCATTTCCATAGAGTACGGGTATCAGTCGTTGAAAATGAGGAATGAATTAGTGTATAAATACGAATTTTTCTGAGAGAGCATGAAAGGAGTACACTGTGAGAAGTAAATTTTAATTTTGAATATGAGCAGCATTCACATAAATGCAACCCTTAATAAAAACAACCGAATCAATCGTATTGGCAACCACCTTGGTTGCTCTAGCTGCAGGTAGCCTTGGTTGTTCTTGGTTATTACCTTGAAAAATGACCATTGTTTTCTTGTTGATCAATATTGGTCGACATTTCTTGAAAGGGTTGGCGACCACTAATGCTTGACTTAAGTACCTTGTCGCAGTATCACGTTTTTTTTTTTTTTAACTACGATTTTGCATTAGGCTTAAACCAAGAGTTTTAATCTGAAAGGGGCACAATTAAAGTTTCCCTCCGATAGCATTTGCTTGCGAACTAGGCCAATACCTCCTAGATATACAGTGCCTGAGAACAGAAACTTTTGCGTCATTACTAGGTACACTAAAATGACGCAATCACACATTTCTTTTCACAAAGTAAAAGTATTCGAAGTTTGTGATGAATTTACTCCCGCATAAAACATTTTAATGATTTAAGATGAAAAATCCAGATTTACGATAAATAGGAAATTTTAACTATCACTAATTATATAATATGATATATAAATAGATCATAATAAATTATTTTTTATCAGAGAGGTATTTTAATTTTTATCTTCAATTTAAGATAGTTTCTAAAATTTGTATCATTCACCAGAAATTTTAAATAGTTTTACTTTGTGAAACCAAAACTGTGATGACGTCATCTTAGAAGAGCTAGTGATGACGTAAAAGCTTCTGTTCTCAGGCCTTCCATATTTAGAAGGTGTTTTCTAGGCCAACACCTTCTAGCTATGGACAGCAAAGAAATTGACAGCGAAGTGAGAATGCATGCACGTCAAATGCTGGGAATTTCCTTTCACAGTGAAGATAATTTAAACTCGTTTGAAAATCATGCTCAAAATTGACCTGATCACTTTTAATTTTTTTAATTTATTAATTGCTATATACCATACTTCAGCACCATAATTTCAATTTCATGCATCGAAAATAATTTAGAAACATTTTAATGTAATTTTTTATGCTTTTTGAATATTTCAATATATGCAAGTAAAGACTTAAAGAATTGAACAAAAAGTTACAAGAACTTTAAATGAGATGGAACTCTCGGGAATTCATTACACGTCAAATATATTCATTTTTAAATTATTTTACTCTGGAAAACTTTTAAAGTACTTTTGAGTGTGCAAAGTTTTGCTTTCTTAAAACTAATATTTTATCTAAGATTTAGGTGACTTTTTAAATCGAAGTACATTTAAGAACAAAATTTTGAATTGCGTGTTCTAGAAGAAAAAAAAAACTATATGGGTTTAGGAAATATGAGGGAATATTTTGCACTTAGTAAATTGTTCTGAAACATTTTTTTCTGTCTACAAGCTGATTTTGTTTTCTGGGTTGATTTAAAGGAATGTTTTAAAAAATATATAGAATAGCATTTTCAGTCAAAAATCTTTTAATTTATGTGATAACCCAAATAAATTTCTAACGAAATGTGAGATACTAAGATACTATATTTATGTGTAGTTGAATATGTCACACTGCGATGCTTGCAAATGAATTCAAATTAATAGATGCATTTAAATTAACCAAGTCAGAATTTTATGATAAGTATTATTAATAAAAACACTTAATATTCAAGTGTTTTCGTTTAAATAACTTTTACCTGTATTAATAAATTTAATTTGCATATAATTTACTAAATTTGTTGCCTTATATTAATACCTTTTATATTAATACCTATTAATGCATTTAATAAATAAATTCAATTTTGTTGAAATTTAGAATGATTTTAAGTTATAGTGCAATTCTCAGATATAATGTATTTTCGTTAACACTAGAACAGCTGTATTTTAGACTTATCTAAAACCGCCGTTGGGGCTCAATTTTAAGCTCATATGAAATGCAAGCATTATCATTTCAAAGGGTTGTGCATAATACATGCATTTTAAGTTATAGTGCAATTTTCAGATATAATGTATTTTCGTTAACACTAGAACAGCCGTATTTTAGACTTATCTAAAACCGCCGTTGGGGGTCAATTTTACCCTCATATGAAATGCAAGCATTATCATTTCAAAGTGATATGCATAATACAGTGGGAGAGCAGCGTCGTCTTAGTAGGTTGTCGGACCACCGTGGACGGCGATACACGAAGCAACACGTCTAGGTACTGAGTCAATGAGAGTACGGATGGCGTCCTGAGGAATGTTTCTCCTTTTCCTGTCAACCATCTGCCGCAGTACGTCTTCTCAACGGGCTAGTGACAGGGTCTGCAAATGGCGTCCACTCACATCCAAAATGTGTTCGATTAGCAACAGATAAGGAGAGTACGGTGGCCAGAGTAGCGTCTTTACACCTTGCAGAACACGTTGGCTGATGCGAGCAGTGTGCGGTCGAGAGTTATCCTGCTGATACAGGGCGTTGGGAACCGTTTGAAGGTAGGGGAGTGTCACCGGCCGCAGCACATCATCCGCATATCGTTGAGCCGTCATAGTGCCCCGAATACGAACTAGAGGTGACCTGGAGTCATACGCAATTGCTCCCCAAACCATGATGCCACATTGTCGTGCGGTGGGACGTTCTACATTTGCTGCTGGATTGGAACTGTTTCCACGTCGACGCCACACTCGTACGCGGCGACTATCACTGGAGAAACAGACACGTGAGTCATCTAAAAACACGACCCTGTGCCCCTCACACGACCCTCTCGTCCACGTCGCTCTAGCCTGGCACCATTGCAGTCGTTGGCGTCTATGTTGTGGAGCCAATGGCAGTCTTCTTAACGGACGCCATGAGTGCAGGCCACTTGCAACCAATCAACGGGAAATGTTTCCGGTCGATATAGGAATATCCAAGGTGTATTGAACATGTCGCAGAATGGAGGTTGAAGTAGCTTGCGGGGCTGCCACCGGTTGTCGGTGGATACGTCGATCCACGCGTTCTGACGTCACTCTGGCTGCATCGACCCCCTTAAACGTGCCACATTTCCTTGTTTCAATCATCTTCGTCACAGCCGGTGTACAGTGGACATATCCAGATGTGTGTGCGCCGAGATTTGCCGAATGGACCAACCTGCCCTTCTCAGTCCGATCACCATGCGCTCATAAAATCGTCGGTCTGCTGCAACTGCCTCCGTTGACGGCGGCATGGCATTCTCTGGTTACATGTGCCCTCTGAGACAAGAATAAAATTTCTACTACAATTGCTCTAGCTGCAATACTTTCACAAAATTTGTCCGTTCTACCGTTTTCTTCCCGTATATCTTTTTCCACGTGCACTGGCGAACTGTCAATTTTACATCATTAGCATAACTCGGAATGGCGCATTTAGTCTGAAATTTGCATAATTTTCTGACCTCTTCTTCTTGGTGTTGGATTTCCAATGTCACGCAGTGTATGTGGTTCATAGTTTTTGTTTCACAAATCATCTGCACAAAGTTTTGAATGACTTAGTGCACCATGGGCTTTGGGTATACTATACGGCAAATAATGCATCCGATTCCACCAAAGTAACATTCCAAATGCTGATCGGGATTCCAAATGCCAATCTCCAAGCTCACGCTGACCTTCAGTAACTGTACATGCCTGAAAGTGTTTCATTATTCATTCATTTACTTTCAATTGCCAGGCCAAAGTAAGATTCATCCCAATGATGTGACAAGCAAAAGACGTTGGTCCATTTGAAATTTACACAATATTGCGAGTTGGAGTGCGACGTTTAGTAAAAGCAGAGCTGCTAAAGTTCATTTGAGTTCAAAGAATAGCGCTGGATGAACTGTATATATCATTACTGCTTCCAGCAGAATGATTTGGTAAGTTTTTACAACGGCCTTGGCATTTCGTATGCCTATGTCTATGCGAACGTCCTCGACCGAAAATAACGGAGTGGGGGGGGGAATCATATTGCCACAATGTTCTGAAGCATCTTCTTCTTAGAAGACAAAAAATTTTCTAAGTTCACATTATCAATAAGAAAGTCTTCATTGTTGCTGTCGTCTCAACTGATATCTAAATCTAACTGCTTCAGGAGGGCAAGACATCCCTGTCCGAGATTCTTTAAGAAGGCGAACTAGCTCGTCATCGAAGGCTAATGAGCTGGTATAATGGACAGTTTAGTGTAAAAGAAATTCATGTTTCTCTCTGGAAGGCGACGTGAGAGGGGTTTTCTTTCCGTAGCTTATGAAGAAATGTGTTTATTTTTATTTATGTATACTTGTTTCATGAGCTGAATATAAAAGAAATAAGTCGGTATATTTCTATAAACATTCGATTACGAAATTCTTTAACCCGAGATGATTGCGCAGTGGAAAAAAATAAAAACACCTTATTTCAGTGCTTTCATTGCTAGCCCTAAAAAAATATGTTTAAATGGTCCTAATGCATAAAATGTGCAGTCGTTTCCATCGATTCATTTAACTACTAATAACACGGCGGTTGATCGTTTAACAAATCGATGGCAATGGCTGCACTTTTTCTTCGTTGGGCAGTCTATCCAAATGGTCTACTATATTGATGTGAAAATGCTTGTACCACAAAGGGTATACTTTATATGTATATTTTTCTTAGAACATTTTTCAAAGTTTTCAATTGAATCAAAAAACATTTAAACGAATTCCGATGCACATTTACCTTCCCTGCAACATCGAAAAAAGAGCATGCATCAGTTTTTCCCTTATGCTCAGTTTTGAAGATAAATTACCCTTCCTTTAGCGCAATGCGTCTCCATTGTAGCACAATTTCATTTATTTTCACAGCTCTCAATGGAAATGCATGAACGAATTTTTATATCGATGAAGTACTCTAATTTCAAGTCTTGAATGTAAGAGAATACTAATATGCAACGAAACAAAGAATATTAAAAAAATATTCAGCAAAGATCATTTTGTGTATGTTCCTTCGGCTCATGACTACGTTTTAAATATTTGTTACGAAATTCCGAAACTAAAAGGAACATTTTTATAAACTTTCGTTAACAAAAAACTAGCACCTTTGGTGCAAGATTTTTTTTCCAAAGATATCATTTAAGTTTGAAAAAGAATCAGACTAATTGTAGTGCTAATTTATCTTCCTCATAGAATGTGATTAAAAAAACAAGATCCATCAGTTTTTCCGTTATTCTCAATTTTGAAGAAGATAAATTACCCTTCCGCTGGCGCAATTCGTCTCCATTATAGCATGCTATCATTTATTTTCACAGCTCTCAATCGAAACGTACGACAATGAACTTCTTATCAGTCTAATGTTCCAATTTCTACTCCTGAATCGACGAGAAAACGCTAATATTGAACCAAAGAAACAGTATTACGGTAAAATTGTCAATCAAATAGTGGTTAGTGCCATATACTTTTAGCTTATTTGTGATAACTTCATAAAAAGCAATCGGTTTTTGAAACACTCTTTAGTTTTGCAGTTGCTTGCAGTGACATGTAAATTTCCAACTATTCATAAATATGATTTATAAGTTTCGTATCTGAAAAAAAGTTTTTTATTTTTAACTGAATATTATCTTTCCCAAAGTGACACTATCAAACTGTGTTCGTCTTACAGTGTAGTACTGTGTTAGTCTCTCATCATAAGTTTTTTTTTTTCAAATTTATAACAATTTTAAAATGTCAGTAAATTTTAGTTCGAAAAATAATTTTTTTTTTTTAAATCATCCACCCATAGGACAGAAAGCTGTTTACATTTTATGAAAACTAGTAAAACTTCATTAAGTTAAATGCAAATTTATTCTTCTTCATATGTCTTTTGCATGGAGTATACTGCGTTATATCATTTTATTTTACAAATTTTGAAATTATTTTAAAATTTTCTAATATTTTATTCAAATGATGTGCTTATAAAAAAGCTGAAGAGTCATTGTAGTGAAGCGGCACTTCAATGTGCGGTTATCCAACCCATCATACCTGCTCACTTGTAATTGGCTGGATTTTGGAATATGAATTCGGGATTTGATATACAGTAGCGGTGTCACAGAGTATTAGGAACAGTTATTTCGGGTATTCTTGACTTGATTGCAGTAAGGGAATGCAATCCTGATCCCGCGGGAACGGGATACTGCAGGATCCCGCACAAATATTTGCGGGACTATTCCCGCGGGATTGACACTGAGAAATAAATTATTTTTTATTACAATTTCAGGCTGCTTTCCCAATTAGTAGACCGAAAATTTTTGCATATTTATGTCTCTTATCTAACAACTAACGAATCAATATTTACAAATTTTAATTTAAAGTTTTATTTCTTGAATAATCTTCCAATTGGAGTTTATATCGAACATCTAAATCTAAACATCGTAATCTAAATTTTTCGCAAACTTCCCAATCTCCCAATCCCATTTCATACTAATTTATCTCTTAGCGAACAGTCACGAATTAGTTATAAAATGTTTTAACTTTTTAATTCACACTTTTAATTATTTTACAAAAATTAAATCTGAGCTAGGAAATGATTCATTATATTTGTTCGATTTTGTAGGTTATTTTTTTCAGCAACTAAGAAAATAACCTAAGTATGTGAATGTAGCTGTAAATTGGACATTCCTGAAATTCCTTATTTTTAACAACTAACATAAGACATAGTAAATTATTCAGAATATCATGATTATAATTTTCATATTTCTGAAAGTTATTGTATTAAATATCACTTAAGATTGATTATTATTACAGTTAAACTTCATAGTGCTTGAAATCCCACTTTTCTACTTTTCTCTGTTGAACTGAAGTCCGAGTTAAAGGAAATGTCAATCCCGCGGGAACAGTAAATCTCAATCCCGAAATCCCGCAAGACGAAAAACAGTGCTGGATTTAATTCCCTAACTGCAATTTCAAGTGGAACATTTTGCAGTTATAAATTTACAATATAAAGAATATGTCTACAATGAAAATATTAAGTTATTAATATTTCTAATTCTTTTTCATATCTAAAGTGCAGAAATATCATTGTTTGATACTGCTCCTAATAATTTGGCAACCCACTAAGAGCAACAAAACCCCCTCGAAATAACTGGTATTTAAATGATAAAATAATTTCTAAAATAACGAAGAATGCCTCAGTGTGTAAAAGCAGAAGGGAATGACATAAAATATAAACTACCAATATTTTGTTCTCTATTAATGATCATGTCATTTTATCTGTCACCCCGTTTATTGAAAATTGTGCGAAAAATGTGTCCCAAAAATGCGACATAAAAGTATGCGACATAATTTTACATATTTTTAAATACTATTAGTTCACAACAGCTTTAATCTATTGTTACAATATTTCGTAATCTCTAGAGTATGCATCACATGTATTTTTTACATATATTTAAATACTATTAGTTCACAACAGCTTTAATCTATTGTTACAATATTTCGTAATCTCTAGAGTATGCATCACATGTATTTTTTACATATATTTAAATACTATTAGTTCACAACAGCTTTAATCTATTGTTACAATATTTCGTTAGCTGTAGAATATGCATCCCATGTATTTTTCTATAAATAGGTTGCAATCCTAAAAATTTCAACATAGGGCTACCTGGCGAAATACACGAAAGATGATAGATAAAATTACACAGTCAATTAATACCGTTTTAATATGGCAATAATGACACTAAAAAATTAGGGGAAATCATGGGGGGGGGTCTCCCCCCTGACGAGGCTCGAACAGCCGGGTTATTTTATCAGGTTGTAACGAAAGTTTTCCGCCATATCTGCCTGAAAAACTAACTTCTAACTCCTTAGATAACTGTATTTGAACTTTCGGTACCAAACCTGCACAGTGTCACATGATACAACAATAGTACTTAAAGCTGTACTCATAATTTGTTGATATTCTGGAGCTGACTTTTTGCAACACAACTGGAAATTAATGATCGTTCTAATCCTCTAGAGCTATAGTTCCATTTGAAACACCTTGTACTTAATGATAACTATATTTTTTAGAGATTTCACAACACAGTGTTATAAAGTAAGCCTCTTTCTTTCAAATGTCAAAAATCGTTCGACAAAATATGAGCATATACGCCAACGCGAGCTGTGTTCTGACGATATTTGCGGTGGCGGGAAACTTTCGTTAAACCTAATATTTTATTTTGTACATTGATTATATATTTTTCAAACTAAAAATAATGGAGAGACGTACAATAAATAAAAACAAAATCATTTATAACATTCAACCAGAGCTTTTAATTCTTTTTCACACCTAAAGTGAAGAAATATCATCGTTCGTGGCTGCTCCTAATTATTTAGCGACCCACTGAGAGCAACAAAAACCACTCGAAATACCTAAAAATTTAAATGATGAAATAATTCAAACTTTCTAAAATAACGCACATAAAAATTATACTTATCAAGAAAACATGTGTTTCGATCTTCTGTAGAAGCATACACAAACTAGGACAGGGGACTGAAAAGAAAGTGCATCATTTTACTGTAAAGTACCATATTTGAGCTCTGTGTTTATATATTTGTGTGTTTACGTTATGGGGAGCTAAACTAGGGAATCTTGCTTACGGTGGGGAAGGTGCCATGAGTGGAGGACTTTTTAAGGGTTCTAACCGTACTCATGTTATATCTGAAGAAAACCGACTCAAACTCAAACTCCAGACCATTAGATCGACAGCCAAATAGTTGGCCCGTGGGACCTTCGCACTTCAGCTGTCTACCATATTCAGTGTCTCATCCACTCGGCCATGGCGAGGACACTTGAGTAGGGCACTTTTAAAGCTTGAGAACATTTTGGTTCATATTTTTACTTTTTATTTGAAAAACCTGCTTAATTTTTAAAGATCACTAGGAAATGCGGTCGTTATTATGCTGCTTTCTTACTAAAATTTAAAATAATAGTATTTTTATATTTGTTACAGCTTTTGTATTTTCGCAACATAATCGCTCATGTCTCGGTATATTAACAGTAATAAGTGATTTTTTCAGTAAGAATTACTGTGTTTTTAAATTTGATGCAAATTTATGCCATTTTTTCCCCAGGAAAACTCCATGTATTTTTATTAAACATATATATATTTAAGTTATCTTATACATTTTAACATTAATGTTTGAAATATAAATAAAAACAATAATAATCTAAAAAGTACTTTCTGGGTTATTCTTGCGAACTTATTCTGTAATCCGAAACATGCTTTACAAAACACTTTTTTTCCTGATAAAAAAGCAAGTAATTTATGCGCTTTTTTTTTCTACGAAAAACTTCGAAGTTGCAAATGGAAGTTTGAAATTCGTTGCTTATCAGAATTTTTCATTTTAATTTGCACTTAACATTAAGTGCATCATTTTTTTTCCCTTTTATGATCACATTTCTTCGCTGAGCACTGGCAGTTCCACGAAAAAAAGACGGATTTTGTAAACAAGCAAAAAAAAAATCACTTTTGCAATATGAAGCACTTAAAAATATACAGCATACATTTTCCATTAAAAGTAATAATATGTACTATGTTTGCAATTTCGATGAAAGCTTTTAACCTTTTTTTTAACGTTTTAAAAATATTTTTAAACAGATATACAAATTTATAAAATGTACAGATAAAACTAGTGCTAATTTACATTTCAAATATATATATGAATATAATAAAAATTCACTTTGTCTTGAATCACTAGTTCAGAGATACAAGCATGCATATGAATATATAATTGATTTAAAATTATTTTATTGCACACTTTCTTAACAGCATGGACACAGTATAGAGTGAACATAAAATTTTCATAAGGGGACATCTCCTTATTTAAATTTGCCCCAACTCCCCCCCCCCTATAACAACCCCCTAGATTTTACTTCATATTTAAAAAATTTAGCTCATTTTACCCTGGATACCAATTTTCAATAAATTTGAACTGAAAATGAGTGAATTATGAGCTTCCAAAATCCCCCTCCCCTTAAATTAAAACATTTTTCACACTTTAATTCATATTTCACATGTTATTGATATTAAGAATCTGAATTTTATTCGTAATATTATAACTAAACTACCCAAACATAATTTACTATTATTGTAATTTTCAATAAAATATTAATATGAATTACGGATTATTAAATTAATATTCAAAAAAATTATGAATAGCGATCTAGGCAATTTCAGATGGAAATAGATGCAGAACTTCATTTTACATGGCTGTGCAAAATTTCAAATTTTTAAGATCAGTAGATTAATTTTTATTAATCAAAATGTCTTACTTTTCATGAGTTAAGGGACCCTATATAAATGTATTAAGCGACAATTTTTGAAAATTGCGTAAAAGAAATGTAAACTAAATTTCTTTTGCACAAAAATATACAAGTTAGAGGTATTAAAAAATAGAAATTTTTTTAGAAAATAAATTGGAGGTTTGTACCGTTTGGTGGTGATTCTATAAAGCGTCTATTGTTGCGTCCCGAACTATCTCTCCCCAAATAAAATATTTTCCATATATAGAATTAGATGCATTAGATGTATGCATTCCAATACCACGTCAGATTTTTACACTTTTTAATATATGAAACATCATGTCTTTGAAATTCCCCATTCTCTATCAAACATTCGAAATCACATTTGTGTTTGTCTAAATTTTCATTAGACTATAAATTAAAATACCGCAAAATTTTAATAAAAATACTGCACACTGCACAGTGAAGGAAGTGAAATAACAGACGCAGTGATAATATTTGGTTGGCAAAAAATATATTAATTCTTTCACATGGCATTCAAACAAATAAATTTTCAATCCCGAAACCATTCTTCATGTTCGGCCGTTGCTGAGTAACATTCAAGCTTGCACTTAGAAGAGCAGAGAACTGTCTCTCAGTCTTGGCAACATTTCACCTGTCTAAGAGAACCTTCAAATACTCAAAAACAATTTCAAAATTAGATAGATTTTCAAGATCGTTAGCATTCGTTTTGCATTTTTTTTCGAATCATGTATACGGAACAATAAGTAAGTTATATAGACACGGGTCATTTGTACAACTGACTAAATATTCTACGACAACATATTTGAGTGAAAATTTCACTAGCTTTGTGAAAATTTCACTAGTTTTTTGGAAAATGTGTGTATTTTTAAGTGATATACGCCAATAATACTTGTACATTTTATTTATTTATATTTTTATACGTTCTACTAAAAGATGTCTATAACCAATTCTAGTAAAATTTATTTGATGTTCTTTAATTTAACAGAAAAAAGTTGAAATTCGCATGTTTTCTCGTTGCAAGTCATTGAACTACCGCCAGATTTAGGTAACAAAATATGTGTTTGGATTTTTAAATTGCATTCAGCTTATGCACTCTAGATGAAAGTTTTCCCGCACTACAACATTTCAAAAACAACAAAACATTTCTTTTGTCCCACCATTCTTAAAACCCAGAAAGAGAGAACAAAAACTGACAAGTATCCAGTGGTAAGTTCGACTATTTAACAAGAATATTTTCCATGCTTAAAAATTATAAGTTAGCCAACATCAACTGCTGCATGTGCCGCTTTAAGCTTGGGCTTGTTATCACTTCATTTAAATCATTCTCTATTATCTACTGTTGTTTCCAAGAGTATCTGTACGCAGAATTAATATCCAATCAGTGAAAAACTCTTTTGAAACTAGTATAACCATTACGTGTAAAGTACAAAAGTAAGTCAACCTAACAAAATTATTTCTTTTAATTATGTTGCGAAATGGAAAGAAATCTATTAATTTTACAAGGTCCTGCAAAAGAGTTTTAAATGCTTTGTTATCTTTTAGTAATCTTTGTTATCAAGTGTAAATAAAAATAATTTTTACCACTTTTATTTTAATTAACAGCGTGGTGTTACAATCCCCCCATCCTCTATTATATTACATCTCTGTAATATAATAGAGGTGAGGAAGGTAATATGGAATAGTCGGGAAATATAGAATACCGCAAAACCGAATATAGAATACCGAGATTTTGGCTCTGCTAGGTGTTGTTGTCACATGGGAAATGAAACTTGAATATTGATGCTACGCATAATGTACACTAAAAGACATGTAGTTTGCTGTACACTTTTTTGGCTGAGAGTGTTTTGCCCACCAGTTTAAAGGTTCATTTTCCTAGAAGGCGTGTCAGGTATTATGGAATACTAGATAATATTGTAATCAGTTTCATGCCATCAACTAAAGAACCGGAAAACAAAGACGTTGAATGTATTTTCTATAATGGAAAATGCTCTAAAGATCAACGAGGAGAAAATTGAAATCAATGTTTCTGCTGTTATCTGTGTGTTCATCTGGATTGGACCGGAGCAAAGAAAAATTATACTCTATGATTTCAATAAACAGACTCTAAGCAGAAATGACTTTATCATAATCTTAAAAGAATATAATTTTATAGTTAAAATTATGAATTAGTTTTTCAGCGGTTTAAACCACCTATTGAAGTTACCCGTCTATTTCATATTAGCTTCCATTCGTAACATTTTTAAAAATAAACATTTCTATACTAACAAAATAAATAGTGTTTTTCTTAACAAGTAGCATTTCATTAGAATTAGTTATAGTACCACACATGTAAAAATTTTGGGCATATAATTAACCACTTTTTGTAAGAAGTATATCTTATGTATTTTTTTCAATAAATCATCAGAGATACCCGTCAATGTCCATTGAACTTAGAAATCTCGCTATTTCCAAACACAAAAATTACTGTTTACAAAAAGTGGTTAATTACATGCCTGGAAATGTTGAGGCTATGTAGTACGTACTCATGATGCGTTTGGGGATTTTGTTCGAAAACCTATATAGTTACAAATGTGAACACTATTCTATATTATCCTCCTCTCCTCTACCTTAAGCGATAACTGTCTGTTATCGCTTAAGGATAAAGAACACTTTATCATTTAATTTTGTGCATTTTCTGACATTTTTGTCGTGTTAAAATTTTCTCAATGAAACACACTATATTTTTATTACTGTACATTGCGGTAGATAGAGGGAGGGAGGCTGCACAGAAAAATAACCCATAATCATAAACACTTGCAATTGGATGGAAATAAGCATTGAAAACACAAGGAAGCATACTCACAACACGCAATAAAAAATGCACAGATTTGACACGTCCGTCGTATACTTTAATAATATCCATGTCTTACGGAACATTTTTAAATGTTTAAATATGAAAAGTACAATTACTAGTAAGTGCTTCCGGTTATTTTTATGCACATTAATCGGAGAATGAAAAAAAATCTACCTTTTTTCAACATCTTCCGACCCTGATTTCAGATGAAATTCGATCTCTGAATAAAATGACTCGAAGAATGCCGATCCGAATAAAAAAAAGGAAAGGAAAGGAATGAAATAACACACATACAAAAAAAAAACAAGCAAAATCCTTAGATAAAGCAGAACTCTTGTGGCTATTTTATTTTATTGTTTATTCTTTCTTCCTATTTTAAAAATAAATGCTGCTTGAATGTACTTACAGCAAAATAAAAACGCCGGATAACATGAAAAGGGAGGGAAAATAGTATTAGATCATTTAGTGGATTTAGCTTTCTGAGCACAAAAAAGTAATTTATTTTGAATATTTATGTAGAATAATACTTATGTAAATAAACTAATTTTAAGCATAACATTTCATCTTTTTCGAATGTGGGGAAAAAATGGAAACGACATGAAAATGTTCTTCCAGCACAAAAATGGAAAATTATAGTCATCTAGAAGTATATTCTTAAAGGTGCATAAGGATAAGGCCAAAATAAAAGGTGTGATACTGCTACTTAAAAATCTTAAAAAATCAGGAAAGTGCTACATTGATTACATAATTAGGTTAAAAGATCACTACAGCTTAATGCTTTAGAATTTTAATGTGTATTTTCATTTGCATTATTTTAAAGCCATGTCAATGATAAAACGGCATGTGTATGAAATAAGAAAATGAGCACGTGGATTACAAAATACAATTTAACACTATTACAACAAGTCACAAATTCAGCTTTTCACACTGCCTCTCTAATAAGAACTTGAATCTACAAGATTTATCATGTCGTGCTGTTAAAATTTATTGCAATTTATTTTGGTACATATTAGCTTATTTGTAAAAGGCATTTGAATGATGAGGATTAAAAACACATACCTAGTAAATAAAGTTTAACGTGTTTCAAATCACAAAGTATCCGAAGAGCAGCGAAATGCAACTTCTGACAGAACAAATGAATTTCTTTAGCTTCGTGGATGAGAGATAATTCTTGTGACAGAGTTTCTGTTATGGTAAATTTCATTTCATTATTCATTTTTATGTTTGTTATTTTTCACGGTTACACATTTAATGGTAGGAAAAAAAGCTTTCGAGGAAACCATTTAGTTTTAATTCAGACTAATGAAAATATGATAATGGCATACGTGGGACAGGGCATGTGGATAACGTTTTACAGCAGTAATTAATTTTTAAAGGTTAAGTGTTAGTTCTGGTATAGTCGCGAGCCAGAATTATAGTGTTATATAAGTGCAAAAATGTCTCAAAAATTAATTTAACATTCAACGAAAAAAAAAAAAAATCAGCACGGAACACAAGTATTTCGGTATTTGTGGCGTCATTCATTAATCAAAGGTATAATTAAGTAAATTAAAAATAATTTGGACTGTTATTTGTGCAAGGACAGCAGTAATAATCTGTGTCAGAACACAACACAGAAAACCCAAAAGATCATGATAAATGCTCTTGAAATGTAAAAATTTTGAATTCTACAAACTCTTTCATGTATCTTGATTTTAAGAAAAATTCTTTATTATAAGTTTGCTTGTAAATTTATTAATCAAATATGTAAATTTTATTAAGAATTTTTTTATCTATGGAATTCACTTTACTACAGAATTTGTTGACGATCAAATGCTTATTATGACCTCAATTAAGCAACAATTTATGTTTAAAAATATTAAAATTTTCAGAGGTCTAGCTCACATCCAAAAACCCTTCTTTCATAACTTTTATCTAAAGAGCTCGATGAAATCTCATCTATTTTCATTTATGCAATTTTTATAAAGATCCTCTGTAATTAAGCCTGCTAGTACCGTTCCTCTGGTACTGGTATTTAATGTGGTTCTGCAAAATTAATGTTTATTTATTATTAATTGGGGAACTAAATACAGTACTGTGGTGACGCATTTTTGTAATCGAGATTCTACGGTAGAATTTTCAAGAAAAGCAAAGGCCTGATCGGGGCTTCTTGCCATATAAAAACGGATCGTAAACCCCAAAACACTTGTGCCTAAATAGCAATCATGTCTTTAAACTGACCGTCATATCAAGCGGTAAAAAGCCTATTATTAAAATTAGATAATAAATCCATAGCACTGGAGTTGCTTTAATCTAGCCTGAATTATACCCTCCAATATCTGTTAACTATTATGTGTCAATCTACGGTGTTGTTCTATTTATTGCTGTGTGTTAACGAGATGAGAAATCGAAACTTTAATATACTGCAAAAATGGGACGTTGTGCTGAATCAAATTGTTCCAAAAATTCACCAAAAGGTTTTCAGGATGCCTAAAGAGAAGGCAAAAATGGATTAGAAACAGCAGAAAAACTATTTAAAGCTTAGTATAGGGATGGCCAATCTTTTGTATATATTGCGCCAATTTTTTTCACAAATGAGTTCAGATGCGCCATACAACTTGCACACCTTTTTTTATTCCTTACTTTCACGGGTAGAGCTGGAAAATATGAATACGTCTCAGCTTCAGTTTAGGACAAGAAAAGTTATAATGTGTGAACAAGAGATTAAAGTGATTGTTCTACAAGGAAGAGGATTCAAGAATTAATTTTTCGGATATTTGGTAGGGGATCAGAGATGCTTTGATATTTGATGACAGTACAATTTGGTAAGTACAAATGATTCTTTTCGACGAAGCATCATAAATTATGAGATTATATACAATATTTCCGGGGACGAAATTATTTCAAAAGTCTTCAATTTATTTTAAAACAATAGGCACACGTATGCAGTGTGCCACTTGAAACCATGCAGTGCACCACGATTTGACTGTTTAGTACTTTCATCTCCACGGTTCGGCAAATTAGTTACGCAAACAAAAAAGGCGGAATAAGTCAGCTTGGTTCTAAGGACCCTTAGTCAACATCCAAACGAGCAAAGTTGGTGTAAAACCCTCTAAAATCTAAATAACCAAAGAGAAGTCAAAAATCTACTACTGGTACAAGTAATGCAAAAAATAAATGTTTCGAAATAGAGAGTATCATTTCTTAAACATTCAACGACATTGTTAGAAAGCTAGTTTACGCATTCTGCGTACCCATGTGTGAATCACCTGGGAATGTTTAAAACTCTAGTTTGTTTGAAACATATTAACGATGTTAACCTCGTTTCTCTAATGCATTTAGAGAGGGTCTCAGAGCAGCTAGAGTTGCTTGCGTTTTACAGCACATTTAGGTATTGAATAGATTTGTACTTCAGATAATTAGCGAAAGCTAACTGTTCTAATTAAATCTGAAATAGTTTGTGCCGATTACAGAAAACAGCTTCGTGTGCTTTTTAAAAAGATATTCAGAGTTAAATCATGAATGGAAAGATAATATATTTGTTTTTATTCTGTGTATATTTAAAAAAATTGATTTTTATATTTACATTTTTTATTTTAACATACTCGTTATTACTTCTAACACTTTCGGCGAACGCATACACTACGTTTAGTACGTTTACGTACAGAACAAATGTTTACTGTACGTTCTGCATGATTTCTTCGTTATGTATGCTTCACCTTAGTAAGATATGTTTGAATTATTAACAAATGTCTAATTGTCGTCCACATATAAAACGATATGTCTATTTAGATTTTATCGAGGATAAATGCCACGAAATTCGAGAAGTTTTCCGTGATTACAATCGATTACAGCACAGCTTTAGCCGAGACATAGAAATTATACACATTGCGAATTTATTAAAAAAAATTAACACACATTTTCACGCTGTACTAAAATAAATGTGCTTAAAGGATATTATATAGTTAAAAGAACATTCAACTTTTCTTGTTCTATCTTTAGCTCGAGGGAAATATTTTCTGTCCGATCTTTATAAATAATTATTGTTACCAGATAGCATTAATATTCAAAACTTTGCTTCACATCACCAGTAACCCTTCTTGTATAAATTTAATGTGCAAATAAACTAAACACTGTAACTTTATATCTACACATATATATGCAGTGCGAAGCTTCAGCCAGTCAAATACATTTTTCTCGCGGTTACATTCTAGTATTAAATCTAGCGTTAAGTATTTTGTACGAAGCCTTATTCTTCCGAAAATATTCAGTTTATCTTTTGAAAAAATGCAATAATGCAGCTATGTAAACCCCCTTTTTTAAACTGAACATATTTAACAGGGGTTGTATTTCAAATTGCCTCTATGATTTTCGTTTCATATATCATTGTAAGCATTTGAGCATAAACGTAATCTCTTTTTCAAGATATTCCAGACGTTTATGCTTGGAAAGTATTTTTGGAGAATAAACATTAAACTCTGCTCTAAATGTTCTGTTTCCAAGGAAACGTTTTATTTTGTGTAACTATCGTGTTCCGTTCGTTCAAGTGAGGATTTCCTTAGAAATTGTTTATAAATTTCAAACGCGTATGAATTATTATATTTTATAACTGAACAAACTAAGATAAGAAAATGTGATACTTGATAAAGTGTACGTAGTTTACCTTAAATAAAGAAGAGATGCTCTTTTGTTTTTGGAGAAATTGTTCGCAGTTTTATTCAGGTAGTATGACGTAAGAAGAATAAACTAATAACAGTGGGTATATGATGTGTTTTTATGAAAAGTATTCATCAGCGAGCATTCGCTGAAACCAAACCAATTTCATTGGATCACCTCTACGTATTTTATTGTGACTAATTTCTTTGCTATCATAAATTATAAAACAATTCAATAAAATATTTTCCTTCATAATGCAAAGAACGAAAATTGTAGATCTAATGAAAGATATTTTATTTATATTTAGAGTAGACTATTAATAACCCAAGTACAAAGTTAGTCCTTATCAATTGGTACGATCGTTTAGGACGAAAAAATCTTCAGTCTTCTTTTTCCGGCAGCACAGTCTCACATAATAGTAGGATCCCCACTATTCTGTGAGACTATGTGCCGGCAGCTGAAGAAGGCTGAAGACTCTTTCAGCCTAAACGATCGTACCAATTGACAAGTACTTTTTTATGTGTGTTATTGTACAAATTTTAATTAGTATCATCTTTTAACACCAGTTTTTTGCGCATTTTTCGTTAAAAAGTTAGTCATTAATGATAGTCATTACTAGACCGCGGATTATATGCCCTTAAAAAATGACAAAATATGCATAAAAATATCTAAAAATATGCACTAAAAATCTAAAAATATGCACTAAAATTCTAAAAGTATGTAAAAGTAAGACATCAAACGGATGCCACTCGATATTACTTATAATATTTTGCTTTGGATGGTTCAACTTTTTCTGGTACTTCATATCCCTCACCATTAATAAAATTATTTATTTCATTCACTACCAAAAATCCTAAATTTTTATTTGAAATAAAATTCAATTTCTCACAGATTTCTTCTCCTAATGACTCTGGAATCTTACCAACGCATTCCTGTACTTTTACAACTTGACATATTGTATCACTCAGCAGCAGATTTTGAGATTCTATTTTCGTGCGTGTTTTGGTTATCCATAGACTTTTTAGGACGGACATATCAAAATTTTCATAATAAAATACAGCGGCATTTAACCAAGTCCCCATCTTGTCAATACAGGCTGTGGTGGAAGTTTGAGGTTGGGATACATTTCTCTGTATGTTTTAGTGCGCAAAGGAGCTTTTAAGAATACTTTCTTAATGCAGGATAGCAGCTTATTCACAGGGGCGTCTATTTCTCATCCTTTTTCTGCTACCCTGTAAAGCCCGTGGGTTATACAAGTAATATGTATGGTATTTGGAAAAAAACTTCCAAGTGCTGTTACTGCTTTTATCATATAAGGTACTGTGCCACTAATAAATACTAACACGTTAACAGTCATGTCTTTTTCAGGCCACAATAATTTCAATGATTCCTTAACGAATCTTGCTATGCTAGAAAATAACTTATTTCTGGTACTTTGCAAAAAATGAGATTTGGACGTGATGGGGGCAATATCTAGCTTTCCACAAACTAAATGTGCTATATAACAGCCATTTTTATCAGTCGTTTCATCATCGCTAATCCATATACAGCTTGTTCCAATATCTTGGTGAGTTTCGTCGAGTACTTCTTTATAAATAGCAACCAGGTAATAATTGCTTGGAACATGAGGTTGTATAAATTTTTCAAAGTATGTGACTTTAAGAGTTAAACAAAAAAAAATACTGAAAGGAAGATAAAAAAAGAATTGCGTATCCAAAGCTAAAGAAATTGAAATATGCACAGGGCCCGATTTAGAAAATTCTTGACTATAAGCACAACTCGGGATGGGGTCCCCCTAACAATGATGTAGGAAGCGTAGAATTTCCAAAGGTAAATTACAGTCTAACTGTGCCCTGCTGCCAAAAGTCTGCCTTCCCTCCCCAAAAAAAATGTGGTCGTCTACTATTTTTCATGGTGAATTTAACAAATTCAAGCAATACATAAAATACCATGAAGAATTTATAACATTTTTCAATACCTGGTTATATCCAGTCATCGTGCAGATTGACACATAGTTTAAAATATTGTTTGAAAAAATGTGAAAATACTTATAAAAATCTTATATTAAAAGAGATAAAGTTAAGAAAAATTGAATTGGGATTTTGTTTGTGGGGCCCCCAACATTCGGGGCCCTTAGGCCCGGGCCTACTGGAAAATCAGGGCCTGAATATGCATGCAAGAGAAAATACATCATTTTATGCAAAATCACCAAAAACACCTAAAATATGCAATTGCATATGCAAATATGCGATTGCATATAATCCGCGGGGTAGTCATTACAATTGATGACTATATTTTACTAGTACGGGGAAATTAATTTTTTATATGTAGGATGTAATATTTTGAAAAATAGTTTACAAATGTGCTGTAAAATCAGCAGGTTTTAAACTCCACATACTTCGTGTGGAAAGAAAGAAATAGGTTCATAGAAATTGCACTTGTAAAATTCAAATAATTTATTTATTTTCAGCTGTATACAATAATGCTGTAGGAATGCCACCAAATAAGCTTTCAGGCATGCTTTAGAAGCAATGGTTTGTGTGATTATAGGGAATTAAAAGGCTAATGAAGAATTTGCATTTTTCTGCAGGAAAGCATAATGCATAAATCCTTAACTATGTTTCATCAAATAGAAGGACGAAAAAGAAACAGCTATTTATGTGTATTTGTCCTAAAGCAAACCTACACGATGGGTATCTGCCTAGGAGGGGTACCTAGGACGGGGAATTTTTTCAAAGAAATCAGAGCATATTTACGTTACATCACAAATGTAAATACTGGAAGCAAAGGAGGTGTCTTCGGAATTCTCGAAGAAAAGTTTGAAAGATTACCCCCGCCTTTGCAATGGGTAATTTGCCTGCTGCATTTCAATGAAATCCCTTTCAGGCGTCTAGATTCATCCATGTAACATTTATAATTCTTTTAGAACACCTATTGAATAGCATCTACAGAGTTAAAAAGCGTTTACAGTATCGGCTTACCTGCCCGTTCTCTAACCGCCACAAATTTGCATCGATTATTACGAAATTCATACATATTTTTCCTATATGTACGGTATCATGTATCCTATTGATGATGGCAAATGTACGAGGGACAGTCAAAATATTAGTTGCACTGCTTAAGAAAACAAAACAGGATATATGCTTAACAATAACTTTATTTGCATCTTAAAGTTTCCTTCAAAAATCTACTTTTCAACGAAACTGACTTTGTTATTTAAATATTTGTCGAGGCGTGGTACAAGTTCATCGATGCCTTCTGCAATGAAATCCCTTCCAATGCCCGATAACCAAGCTCGGAGCAGACAAGCCACCTCTTCATCAGAGTGGTATCGTCGCTTTGAAAGTTCTTCTTTCACGGGAGCAAAAACATAGAAGTCACATGGTGAAAGGTCTGTGCTATAAGGAGGGTAAACCCATACCTCCCACCGAAACTTTTTCAGAAGGTCTCACGTTTGTTTTCCTGCATGCGGTCTTGCATTGTCATACGGGAGCACCATGCCTTTCGACAGTTTACCTTGCAGTCGATTTTTTCGTAAGTTACATCTTTTCCCTCACAAAAAACTAATCACTGCATGCATTTCCAATTTGAATCCACTTGCAGCTGTCGAGATATGTTTTCAACTGATTAGCGGACAAACTACATGTACCTCGTGAAAACTGTTACATCACATACAGCTAAATATCTGAAGTGTTATCAGACAATTTCATCAAAATGGCCGTCGACAGAAAAGATTACGAAGGAGGGCAACTAACTTTTTGACTCACCAATGTAACATTTATAATTCTTTTAGAGGAGTACCGAAAATAATTGCAGTAGATTATGTTCTACGGAGAGCCATCGTTTCAAGCGTATTTCAGATTTTTCTTTAATTTGAAACAATACCAAATTGATATATTTTATTTAGGATTGAAAGAAGTTATCTTCATTGAAAATACTGCCTATAGCGTTTACAGTTCTTCTAGAGGAAAATCCAAAATAATTCCAGTACATTACTTAACGGTCTGTGACAGTTAAGAGGCCCAACACAATAAACATTTAGAGGCACCAGAGCCACCGAGAGAAATTTTATAAGGTGGGACAGAAATGTTCCCGTGCCCCCCCCGTCCCCAACTTGTTTTTGCCACAAGATATATATTTTAAATTCTGCCCAATTTTACTTTAAAAGTAGTTATTAAAAATAAAAAAGTTAATATTGTGGGGTCATTTTTATTCTTACCAAAATTATAATTTTAATAATAGTATTTACAATCTGTAATAATGCATTATAAAAAATATAAAAAAATGAAGTATCATTACGGTATTTTTATAACCAGATTCCAAAATCTTCCTTTGCCTTACCACCCTTTTGCATGTTGAAAAATTCACGGGCCCCCTCTAGTTCGACGGGCCCCGGGGCAGTGTCCCGGCTGCCCTACCCTCTCGTTGGGCCTGAGAGGCACACACAATTCATTTCAAGCACAACACAATAAACGTTTACAACAGCTTACTCTTGAATTTAAAAATAAAAAAGAAATATGAAGTTTTTTAGAAGGTCTCACACATTGCATTAATAGTAATATACAACATTTTTGAGGTTGTATCTAAATTCTCGACGAGTTTAATAACGCTACATTTTCGAATTTAGCGCAGTGAAGACTTGTGTTGGTAAGTGCTATTATTGTATACGTTTAACATGGTTTATCGAAATATCATTAATCTACAACAAAACCTTCTCCTTTTCTTACTTTTGCTAGCCTTAATCTTTATACATTTTTAAAAAGTCTTAAGAAAGAAGTGGGAGAAATATGTAAAACATTATTGTGTTAAGTTTTTTAACAAATGTGGTACTAGAATGAAGTGCCTACTAGTGTCTAGGAGAAGAGCTCTATATGAAAATCGAAGAAAGTCCATAACAATTTTGGTATTGTTATGGACGGGGTATTGAGCTGAAAAGCGGGTATTCGAGTTAGTTCAAGTATAATTTTCACTCTTCATGCTTAATAATTAAGTGCAGTTTAGTGTGTTTAATTTGATGTAACCCTGTAAAGCAGGTACTCGAAAAGAGATATTCTAATAAAAGGTTCAGAGATGTTTTAACCCAACCGAAGCCTTTAAGTAAATACTTCTGGAAACTTCTGTAGGTTCAATTTAAGCCGATAGTTAGGCTGCCTCTGTTTGCTGTTGTTTAAAGCTGTGACCGAATTCTGAATGATTCATTTATCAAACATCCCGTAGATACTTTTCAAATAACCAAAGAGAAATATAATTTTTCAAATAATTAAAGAGAAATAGATACAAGTAAATTTTTAAAATTGTTGATAAATTATTGATAAATAATAATGTTACGAATTTGGGGGGTGGTTTGTTCTTCAAGAGTTAAATTTAAGCTAAAATCCATATTCTACAAGTGGAATAATTAAGTGGAATATTTTGTTGTATATAAACATACAATAAAATAACACAACATAATTACACTATAAATCAGTTAATTAGAACACGTGATAGGTAGTTTTGGATTTCAAATTGTTTAACGTAGGGTTTGGCAACTTCTGACTAAGTATTGACGATATCGCTTAGCTGATTACATTTGAAGATGCATTTTGGAGCTGGATTTGGCGATATTCCTCCAAAAGTCGCCAAACTTGGTGATAATTGGCACGAAATTATTAATGCGTCCTGTAATGTTTGCTTTCCAGCATAAATACTAATAGACGGATGTTGTAGAATGTTCGCAAAACGTCAGAGAAAAGGACAAAAGAACAGGTCGATTCAGAGTTCAGTTAGTCTTCCTAGCTGTGGTGCATTAGCTGTGATCCTAGGTGCTCTGACTTTTCGTACTGCGGTATTATAATAAGAGACGCTTTCTCGCTTTTTTTGGGAAGCTTCTTTTAGAAGGCTGTTTGTGAATACTTCTTTGTTGTATGCTGAGAAGCAGATTTACACTGACTTTTTAGACTGTTGGAGGAATTTACCTTATGCGAATTACAGAATGTGAGAAAGACCCTTTGTTCAGTGACTGTTGAAAAGAGATTTGCTGCTGGTTAAAGTCTGCATTGAAGATACTTCGTCGAATTTCAAGAACCAATAAATTTGTGTTTCGTCCTGACAAGTTGGCTGATTACTAGAACTTTACACTGCACTTTTAAGCTTCGAACCCGGGAACTAAGCAGAGTTTTCTGCAACAATATTATGTGAATTAAATTATTGTGTAATCATTATTTCAAATGAACAAATGAACGAAGATGTAGATTTATACACCGTAATTCACCCGAATAAGGAGGAAAACTAATATTTCCTTAATCTCATTCATTCATGTTAAATTCTAACAGTTTAGAAACCTCTACATATATAACAATAGAATTAATTGGACCAGAACCTGCAAATACTTGGATGTCATGAGTGACTCCCGTCTGACATGGAAAGCACAGGTGCTTTATGCCCGAAACAAAATGGTTGGAGGAACAAAAAAACTAGAGAAATTGCTTTTCCAAAATAAGCTCAGCCGCCAAAATAAAGTAAAATTATATAAATGCATTGTGCTTCCTGTGGCAACTTATGCCAGCCAAATCTGGGGATATACTGCCAAAACCAATCTAGATATATTATCACGAAAACACAACACAATTTTCCGCCGAATACAGCATGGACACAGGTATCTGACTAATTCTGTTATTCGGAGATATCTCGGCATCCTTTCCTTTAGAAAAACTGTCCACGAGATTGGTGAAAATTTCTTGACCAATCTCGGTAACTTTCAGAACGAACTATTGGCTGAGCTGCCTGATTACGATTTCCGAGAAAAAGTAAACTGTAGAATACCCAAAGAGGTCTTACTCTTAGATACAGACTAGGAACTTTGCAAACACTATTCTAATTACTGTTTTTCTGTATTTTGTGTCTAAAATTTGCTCATCGCCATTCTTTTCTATTGTTATCTCATTTTTTATCTATGTACATATTGCTGATTTATGACTTACATTATAAAAAAATATTGTTTTTCTTGACGTGGTCACGCCTCACATGCAGGCCCCATTTATTTAATGTTTGAACAGAAAAGGATTAACTAAGTAACTGGAAATGTAGCCTTGAAAGGTCTAGGTGTTCCATGAAATAAAATTTTGTAATATCATGTACTTTCTAACTTGTGAGAGGAGTAATCGTTTGCAAGTTGATAATTTGAATCTGTATGATGATTACACATGAAAATATTAATGCATTTATTGATGAATCTAAATTCTTGAACTTTATTTTGTAGCCTATTTTAATTCAACTCCTCTGTTTGTTTATTATTATTTTTTAAAGTATCAACACCTCCTCGATTGAAGTGTTTAACACAATATTCTGTGCCTTTGAAGAGGGGGTGGGGGAGGATTTATATGTATTTTCTTTTTTAACCGTTTAAAGCATGATTGTTTTTGAAAATATGTGAAAAATTAATTAAATTTGTTATTTTCCGTTTATGTATTGATGGAATCTAACCAGTCCTTAGTTATACCCATAATAAAACAATCTCATTATGTTTCATAAGGCGTTTTTCTCGCGTTGGATTCCATATTTCATAAAATAAAGTTCTTGGAATGTAAATATATCGAAAATTACTCATTATACAGATATTTAAACATTTTTTTTTTCATAAGCCAGTTTTTTGCACTTACTCACAATTGAGAATTACTGGATTTCTAGATATTTCAACATGCTTTCTCATGCTTTGGTGTCTTACACAGACAAGTCTTTAAGAAAAATTGTTTAACACCTTTATTTACCTATAATATTTAGACTACCTATTCCTCAAACTGAAGCACAGTTTACCACTTCGATCTGTGATAATTATTCAAAGCAAATACTTGAAATGCAGAGTTCTAACAAAAGGTCGAGTTGTATATCGCAAACTAAGCCTTTAAGTAAATACAGCTGCGAACTGTCAGCGGCTCGGCTTAAACTAATTATTGCACTGCTACAGGACATTAGCGTACAAAGATGGCAAATACACTTCATTGAAAATTTCCTAAAATATCGAAACAAGCATCACTTTAAAAATAATTCGCGTGATTGAGGGATTTATGTGGAATGTTGAGTAGCAAGATAAATAATTAGAAAGAAAAACTTGTAGACGCTTCTTTCAAATCGACTCGATAATCTATACAGATAAAACCTTTACCTGTATATTAATCTATGTGAATAAAATTAGACTTTTGTCTGTACATTACTTGGAATTAAAACCTTTTGCGATTCTAACCCTTTAAATCACATGGAAATACAGTACGAACATAAAAGAAAGTATTTTGTCGTTCTATGGTTTGTCCGTGACGCTTTTTTTGTTCGCGCGTCACGTAAAAATGACTGAAACGAATGAAATGAAATTTGATGATATGAAAGGTGGTCACTCAACTTGAATTATAGGCGCCGAATTATAAAAATCTTGATTAGAGTTCAAGATTTTTTAAAAATTGTTTAAAACTTCGTGAATTTTTGTTCGTGCATCACGTAACGACTATAGCAAATGAAATGAAATTTCGTGACATGATATGCTTTTGCTTAACTTAAATTATAAGCTTCGAATTTTAAAAATATTTTTATTAAATTTTGTGAGTTTGCAAAAATTGTTTCAAAATACATAAATTTTTGCTCCATCATCACGAAGTGAAGACTTAGCTGAATGAAATGAAATTTGCTGACATGATAGGTGGTCACTCAGTTTAATTGTAGTTGTTGAAATTAAGAAAAAAAGTTTAATTAGATTATGAGATTTTTTGAAAATCGTTTTAAAACGTATAAATATTTGTTGCGCATCACGTATTACGTTTAAAGCTTATGAAATAAAATTTGGTCGCATGTGATAGGTGGTCTCGCAACTTAAACAACAGGTGTCGAATTTAAAAAAAATGATTAGATTTTGAGATTCTGATAAATTGTTTCAAAATGCCTTAATGTTCGTTCACGCATCACATAATAAAGAATAAAGCGAATGAAATGAAATTAGGTGATGTGATAGGTGGTCACTTAATTTAATTGTAGGTCTTTAAATTTTTAAAAAAGCTTAATTCGTTGCGCATCACATATTAACGACTAAAGCCAACACCTCCTACATTAGAAAGTCTAACAACTGAAGCTTTGACGTCATCGCTAGGCCTTCAAGTAGTGACGTCATCACAGTTTTATCATCATAAAGTAAAACTATTTAAATTTTCTGTTGAATGCTACAAATATTAGAAAACATCTAACGATAAAAATTAAAACACCTTTGTGATAGAAAACAATTCATTATGATCTATTTTCTTATTGTATTATATAATTAGTTACAGCTAAAACTTGCTCTTTGTCGTAAATTTGAATTTTTAATCTCAAATCAATAAAATGCTGGTACGCGTGGGTAAATTAAACAGAAAGTTTGAATAGTTTTTATTTTATGAAAATAAAATTGTGGTGACGTCATTTTCGAAGGCCTACTGATGACATGAAAGCTTGGTGACGTAGCAGTTGTCAGGCTTTCGATCTCCAGGAGATGTTGCTAAAGCGCATGAAATGAAGTTTGGTGACATGATAAGTGGTCGCTCCACTTAAACTATATGTGTCGAATTTAAAAATAAAATTGATTTGATTTTGATAATTTGCGAAAATTATTTCAAAATGCTTAAATATTCGTGCGTGTATCACATAATAACGACTAAAGCGAATGAGATGAAATTAGGTGACATGATAGGTGGTTACCCAATTAATTGTAGATCTTTATATTACTTTCCGAACATGTACCATGTAAGGAAAGTATTGTAATCATGAAAAAATTCGACTTCGAGATTTTGGTGTTTTTACACGTTTTGAGGGCTTCTGAATCCATTGATGCTATTTTTACGAGATGTATGTATGTATGTGTGTATGTGTGTGTGTGTGTGTATGTGTGTGTGTGTGTATGTGAGTGAACACGATAGCTCATGAACGGAGCATTCGATTGAGCTCAAATTGGATATATATGTCATAAACCACCGTCGCAAGACCGGTATTGATTTTGGTGTGTATAGGACTTATAGTTTTTCTACAGGGCTACGACAAAGATTTCTTTTACGTTATGGCCTATGGGGGGAATTTCTTGAAAGTGCGCTAGCGTTTAAACGATACATTCGATTGAGCTCAAATTCGGTATACATGTTATAAACCACCATCCTAAGACCGGTATTGATTTTGGTGTGTATAGGACTTATAGTTCTCCTAAAGGGCTACGACAAAACTTTCTTTTATGTTATGGCATAATGGCATATGGGGAAAAATTCTTGAAAGTGCGCAAGCGTTTAAACGGTGCATTCGATTGAGTTTCAATTTGGTATAAATGTTTGAATTATTCATCGATTAAAATTTATTTAAGTGCTTGGTAATGATCTTAATCGTAAGTGTTCGGAAAGTCGAGTGGAGTCACTACAGATTTAAAAAAAAAATGTTTACTTTTTCGTGCATCACATATTAAAGACTAAAGCGCATGAAAGGAAATTTGGAGACATGATAGGTGGTCACTCAACTTAAACTGTAAGTGCCAAATTTTAATTTTTTATTTTATTTTATAGATTTTAAGATTTTGTGAAAAGTAAGTACATGGTTGTTCCATTACTGAAAAATGGCAATGGAAATAGAATGAAACTTGGAATTATATTAGATGCAAGTTAATTTAAACTCTAGATGCCAAAACTGTTTTAAATAGTTCATAGATTTTGGAATTTTGTGAAAATCGTATGCGTTTGTGCTCGCATCCCTTAAAACTGATTAAGAGAATGCAATGTTTAGCAGATTCTGCTAAACATTGAACATGAACAGAACATTGATCATTGATCATGACATTGATCATTAACATTGATCATGAACAGAAGTTCCGAAAGATGATCAGCACCGACTAAAATAGCAAATGTTGGAATTTTTTGAAAAAATTAATGAATTTTAAAACTTTTTAAAAAAGGTTTATTCCCTTTTTCAGATTTTGTAAAAATTGTGCAATTTTCTTGAGGTAAAATGTTAAAATATTTACAGCGAATCACACAAAATTTAGTTGCAGGTTGGGAATAATCGCTTGATTTGAAAAGTCATTCAACCAGAATAAAACTTTACTTATTCAAAAGAATCTCTAATGTCAATTTTGCGCAACCCTTTGCTACTTCCTGGCCAGTAATCTTTTTAACAATACGCATAATTTATAATTTTACTCTCTGTGCTGTTTCCAATGCACTAACTCTACTCTTTGTACTCCTACAATGCTATGAAAATTCAGGCTTTTGGGAAATTTGCATTACATACTTACCCGTCAACGACGGTTATTGCAGCTAGTATATAATTAAAAAAAAGGAAATCGATTTTTGTTCCATAATTCAAGGACTGAAGAGACCAAAACAAAATTCAAGAAAAGTTTACCCGTCTATCTTAGTATTTCTCTGATACTTTTTATTTGTCCAAGCATCACGTAAGAATGTCATAAATGAATGCAATGAAATTTAATGGAATGGTAAGAGATCGCCCAACTTATAGCGTGAGGTTTTCTTTTATCATTTTTCAAAACTTTCATATAAATTTGAAATTTACGGAAATAGAGAATTAAGAGCTCCAATTAGTGGTACTTGGCAGTATATTTTTTAAAAACCAAAACATTGAAAAAATAAATAATTGCCGTGTATTTAATGGATATTTAAATTACAGCAAAACTCTACCAAATAGCATGCAATAAAAATTAAACTTAAAACATTAATGTTAACATAAAATTTCTAGGAAGAGCTTTAAAAAATTTGTAATATTTTTGAAATAGATCGCGCGTCCTAGATAGCACTATCCCATGTTCTGTGGTGATATTTACACTATATCCTCCAAACCCCCATTAGAGGTCGCATGTACTGACAAAAATATAGCATGTTTTAGGTTTTCAGTTTTTGTAGTTCTGAATTTATATTTTTTCTTTTCTTTCTGAGTTTCGCATGAATATTTTTAAGCTTATTAAGTTTGCTTTTAGAAAATGCATCTCTTTGTGTGGCGAACACTCACATAGAAAAAGATAAGCAAAGAATTTTTTCATTCATTTACCCTAGCAACCTTTAAAAAAATTAGCATAATTGAAGCATTAAAAGTAAAGCAGATATGCTACTGAAAAAAAAGATCTGATTTATTTACCTTCGTCCTTCCTTTGTTAGACTTATTATTTTTGAGAAGTCAGAAGGAATAATCTATAAGTAATTACAATTTTTTTCACCGGGAAGCATGAAAATAAGTAAATCATGAAATTATATGATAACAGTGCTTGAATTGGTTAGAATATTCGGCATATGATAAAAAATGTGTAACTATTGACACTGGAAGTTTTTTTCATTTAAGCTTAATATAGCTTAATTTTAAGAGGCACTAACAATATTATATTCTATGTAGTGAGATTTTCTATCTTGCGAGTTCCCTAAGCACTGCAGTTCATTCACAACAGCAATAACTTTTAAGTCTCCACGGATCGTCATTTATGTTCCTCGAATTTGATTGACTGTAAAAGTAATATCACATTACTCACATTCCACAAGTCTCCTTCACTTGAACGGCTGGTCCAACTAAGCTTGAAAGAGTCTACAAACAACCTCCACTTAAATCATGAGTTATATTTAGGGAATTCATCAAACCATTGGCATCAATACTAGCAACCAAATATTCTTTCTTCTCAAAGAAATGAAAATTCTTATGACGAGTCCTGTAGACTGTAATCTTGACTTCTGGTTGGAGTATGTGCGAATGCTTCAGTCTTGATTTTAAAAGCTCTGCTTTCCCCTTTGGCAAGTCAAGATCTCTTACGAGATCACTCAGTTCTGTCAACACCTCCTGGATAAAGAAAGCCTAACAACTCCTACGTCACCAAGCTTTGACGTCATCATTTGGCCTACAGTTAAATGTTTTATTTTCACAAAATAAAAGTATAAAAAGTTTCTGGTGAATTTACTCATGAATAACAATATTTTAATAATTTGAGATAAAAAATATAATTTTCTATCAAATGGCAGTTTTTAACCATGACTAATTAGATAACATGGTAAGGAAATAGATCGAAATGAACAATTTTGTATGAGGAAGGTATTTTAATTTTAATTTTTTATTTAAGATATTTTCTAATACTTATAGCATTCACTAGAAATTTTAAATAATTTTACTTTGTGAAACTAAAACTGTGATGACGTCATTACTTGAAGGCCTAGTGATGACGTCAAAGTTTCAGTTGTTAGGCTTTCTATATGTAGGAGGTGTTGGTTCTGTCTGATTTAATCCGTGAGACTCATTCAAATAGTGTGCCTCGAAATATGGATCATAGGAATTCGCAGGTCTTGTGACGAGTCCTGTAGTCTGCAATCTTGACTTCTGATTGGAGTATATGGTATCGCTTCAGGCTTGATTTTAGATGCTTTGCTTTCCCCTTTGGCAAGTCAAGATCTCTTACGAGATCACTCGGTTCTGTCTGATTTAATCCGTGGGACTCATTCAAATAGTGTGCCTCGAAATATGGATCATTGGAATTCGCAGGTCTTGTAACTTCTTCTTCAGCATCCTCCGTTTCAATCTCATTATTTAGAGGCGGTACAGAAATTTGGCAGACTAGCCGACTGAGAAAAAGGCCGAAAGGCTGACGAAATACAGGGATACTGTATGACCCATAGTAGTCATAGAAACCAGCCGTAGTGAGATTTCATTACAGAATTGCTGATGTGTCTTGAAAACAAGAGCTAATCTCAACCTTTTATGGTGATTTTCTTGGGTAGCGAGACAAAATACTTCGGAAATAACTATGTTTGAGCCTGATACATTTTCGGTGCTGGGTAGTGTTATTGTAATTTTGAGAAAGTCGGAAATTTAGTATGGTAAATGAATCTTTAGGAAACTGCAACTAAAAACATATTTGATTTAGAAAGTTGAAGTTTATGTCATTCTGTTTATTGTTTTCTGGCCTTTCACAAAATACCTAACGTAACCTTGACAATTTAAAAACATCCCCCCATCTAAAAATATAAAAACTTAAATTCTTGATAATTTGAATTCGAAATTCAACACTAATAAAAGTATATATATATATCATTCTCTGTGTGTTAGTTAACTATTTTTTATCAATATATATATATACCAAATTTGAAAATGACGTTCTAATGACATGATGGTGAAAGAAATATTTATTTCTTGTGAACATAATTTATTTTCTTAAGGGTGGGGAGGAAATTTAGTTGGTGCTTAAAAGAAAAGGCTGTTACATACAAGTGTTCAAATATGTTACATAGTCATATTTTCTTCTATACTAATATGAATATTATCGGTTACTAATATACTGTATGTTAGCCAGTTTCCATTTTATCATCATTTATAGCAACTTTAGGATAGCGTTTGTATGATATAATGTCGAAAATATTTTTTTCTGTATCAACTTTTGTGTATGTTATGTTTTAAATTGATTATGAGTAACAAATTTCTTTAATTAAAATTAGAATTTGAAGTATGTTTGAAAAAGTATGTTTTTTTCCAACTGAATTCCTGGCCAAATTTAATTATGGTGTTCCAATAGTATCGTAGGAAGTACAGAGGAAGGAAGACACAAATTGTAGTATTAGCTGTTTGCCGTAACTTTTTACTATCAAGATTCAGTTTACAGTTACTTATTTTAAAATAACTTGATTATGAAGGATGTGATCAATTTCACATATTCAAATAATAACAATTTTTCAAATTTACTGTCAGATATTCAAATACAAGCTAAAATGAATATTTAATTATTTTTCCGTCCTAGGCCATAATGTAAATGCATTCTTTTTTGTAGCCCATTTAAAGAAACCATAAGTATTATACACACCAAAATCAATACTGGACGTACGATAGTGGTCTATAACGTATATACCAAATTTTAGCTCAATCGAATGCACCATTTAGGAGCTATCGTGTTCACTCACATATGCACTCATACATATATTCATGCATAAATCGAATTTTTTCGTGATTACGATACTCTCTTTACATATTACATGTTTGGAGGAAAAAAACAGACATTTAAAGGAAAATTTTATATGTTTATTTTCCAAATGGTTATTTTTTTTAAAAACCGCACACCTTTCGAGCCAAAACTGTTAAGTGCACAGTTTTAACTAGACTGTGGACACACTAACAATACCTACCGACATCCACACAAACGAAAAGGGAATGAGTTATGAGAGCTCATTTTCTGCTTTTTTACTAGTCTCATGTCACAATCAGATACAGAGTTTTTGCATTTTTAAGAAGATTCCAAAAACCTGTGGAAAAGGAAAAAAAATAACTATTTTTCATGCACACGATACTAATAAAGACTCTCATTGTTAGTAGTTCCAAGTAAATTTCAAAAACTGAAATTACTTTTATGTCGTATTTTACAATTTATCTTCCCTGTTCTAGAACAAGCTCGAAATCAACAGTTTATTCGACCGAAACTTATTCAATAAATAAGTCTTGCATAGTTTCACTAGGTTACGTCAAACTGCGGAATGATGTAGAGACAGATGTAATGTGTTACAGTGGTAATGTGGACTAATAATTTAGGAGGTGTATTATGCACGAATATGTGTTTTATTTTAAAGTACGCTTCGAAAGTAAATAGTGTTAGTTGATTCTACATTGTTCGCAAAGAGGAAGTTGAAAGACTGATTTATAGTTGTAAAAGAAATTGGAGGATGGTAAATATTTAGCATTTCCACATCTTCATATGCTATTAAAAGTAGTGATAATGAAAGAAAAATGTAAATAAAGAATTTCATTGATATTTATACAATTCTAAAAATTTTCGGCTAATTTACTCAACATTCATTTGAAACGGTCCGAACGTTTATTATTTTTTTGGAGAACTTACTAAAGAATTAAAGAACTATTCAAAATATAAAAATTTAGGGTTAACATACTAAAAATTAATTTAAATTGTATTCATGTTTATTTCTTCAGAAGAAATAGAGAGAAAAATTTTCTTGTTTTTCTAACTCACTTTCTTTAAGATTGTCATTTTTGTATGTATTTCTCAACGATATCTCTCTTATGTACACTTTTTTTGTATTGATTTGGCATTATTTTACACTTCGGCCTCTTCGTGTGTTCATAGGTGCAGTGTTAATAGAAAAAGAGGCGAATAAGAGAAAGTATATGAGTATTCAAAAGCACTAAAAAATTGCGACTGTTATACTCAGCATTAACTTCAAATTGTACAAATGTGTACTTTTCTGGTAGAATTTTTTTTTCTTACTTTTCCTACTCACTTTCTCTAGAGAACGCTCTTTTCTGTGTGTTTTTCAGATATTGCTTTCTTACGTGCTTTTTTCTTTTCTCGAGGATTTATTTGGCCCTCATATTCAAGTCTTACATATCGACCTCTTCATGTGTTGATAAACAGTATTGATAATGAGAATCAAAACGCAAATAAAATACTATTACAAGAAGTACATTGTTGTTCAAAACGTCAGAAAGTTACAGTTAATTTACTCAACATTAATTTCAAATGGTAAAATGTTTATTTTTGGTGGGGAGAAAGGACTTTGTATCTCATACTGAATTTGTTTAAGGAACGTCTCTTCATGTGAGCTTCTCAGTGATAACTTTCTGGGGATTTTTCTGTAATTATATGGGTCTTGTGTTCACGGCTTTTTTTTTACATTTGAACGGCTTTACTTGGTGATAAAATTAGTGATAGTAAAGAGAAACCGCAAGGAAAGTACCTACGAATGTACCTAAAATCATAATTAAACTTACGGTTAATTTATTCAACTTTGATTTCGAATGGTAGAAACGTTTAAGTTTTTGGACAAATTTTTATTTTTCTATTTTTCGTTCTCAATTTTTTTAAGGAATGATCTTTTTCTGAATATTTTTCTCAGTAATACCTCCATTACTTACTTTTATTTAGAGAAGGCCATATTGTATCGCACAGTGCCCAGTATCGGAAAACCGTTGTTTCTAATATTTGCTACAGATGGCAGCTATTGTAAGGATATCCTTGCGTTGGTGGAGGCATAAACTTCAGATACCACCAGATTTAGTTTAAGCGTCAGTGTGTTGCTGATGCATAAAACATTTGTGGTTCGACTACAGTTTTGTGTGAACGAAGGCAACTTTAGTTTGTCATATTTTGCATAAAAATCAGTATTTGTTTTTGCATTTGCTTATTGTTACAAAAAATATTGTCCTTTAAGCTGTAGTCCTAAAACAATTTAAGCATAGTTATATGTACATCGGTATTTGATGTTTTCCTTTGTAATACTCGGGCTGCTTCGAACAGGAGGATGCTGACGGCACAAATTAATGTTGATAAGAATTAAATTTTCATGGAAATCTTCTGTTTTGCTGAACATTATGTGTAAACTACGTTCAAAGTGACAGAATTTACCGAAGTAAATGAATATTGCATTTGAATTGAAACTAATTGCCAAAGGCGCGAAGGCTAATGTTTTTAAAATTTTCGCCAGTTTTACCACTTCCTATCTACTAAATCAGATTCAATAGCAATTTTTTGTGTTTTTATAATTCTTTTTGTTAACAAATAACACTGCCTGGTAATAAAAAATTTGTTTGGATAACCAAAAGAATTTCTTAGCTTGCACATTTTTTTAACAACCCTCCACCTTCTAAAATTAATAAAATTCCAATGACTGCAAAATGAATGATATTTATTATAGAAAAAAATTAATTTTAGGGGGAGGGGTTAAGGTTTTTAGAACTGCAAATGTTTTGTATGAGATGTAATCTGGTCCAGCTGACCCACAAAAGTACTTTTAAAATATAGTAAAATATAGGTGTCTGACATTACCCGATCTTTCCCTATCTATTTATATTGTCCCTGTTTGCATGGATTTGTTTCTCAGTTTTGTCTCTGCAAATATCATGTATTTGTAAACTGCGCTGATGCCAAAGTAGGACTGTACATTGTCCACCAAAATGTCCGTGTCGATAACCTCCCTTTGAAATCAACTGTTTGCTATATCTTTGAACTTAGAATAATGAACACCAAGTCATATTGTAGCTCTGAGTGATACCATGCAATTCATAGCATCATAAGAGCGACTTTGCAGTTCTGGAATGATCCAGGATGCCAAAATGCCACAATGATCCAGCACGTGACATTGTCGAAGGGTATAAATTTTAAGTCTTGTGATTGGTTTGTGAAATTTAGCTTAGTAGCGTTCCAAATAATTGTTGAGCATGTTTAGTGTGTTATAAATGGTCATTTATATTATTTAATTTATTAATGTACGCTGAGAACTGTTTTGTAATAAGATGATTTAATACACCATAAAATGAGTAATTAATTTTCTACCATCAAATAACTATAAATTTGTTGTTTACAAGTTGAAGACGGCGCCTCCCAATCGTAAAAAATTCAACTACAAATTTAAAAAAATCGAATCAAGCAAGCAAGCTCAAATTTTTCTAAGCGTTTTTCTTTTCAAACGCAGAAGATTCTTAATCTTTTGATTTCTCTTATTTAGTGCAGAAAGTGCTTTGAATGATTTCCTTCTTCATTCAGATTTACTATAAAAATGATCCCTAAACAAATCATAATAAAGAGAAATATCTTATTATTAATTATTTATCTCACCTTCTTAAATTTGTAAAAATCTTTATACACACACACACATGGTGGTCCTGAACTAAACCTCAAAAATGTTAAGTGTGGTAGAGGGGATCAAGACGGTTGAGAATCACACAGCAATGTTTGGTCAGAAATGTCGTCTTGTGCCTGTTGATAATAATCACTAAGAACTGTTGGTCTAAATCAGGTATGGGCAACCTTTAAAATGTCGCGGGCCAAACTTCAGGAAGTTAGCAAAGTCGCGGGCCGTATACTTGGGATTTATATGGGATTTTGAATGGTTTATATGGGTTCTATACGGGGTTTTGATAAGTTCCGCGGGCCGGATCAAAATCCGTGGCGGGCCACATCCGGCGGTTGCCCGTATGTGGTCTAAATTCTAAGTTTCATAAACAATGAGCTTTACTCCGAGACTTTCATCAATGAAAGAAATAGAATTTGTAAATTACCAGTTTTAGTTAACCGCTTTCTGTAAAGTAGATTGAAATTTACATCGTTTGTCAAAAATGCATTCGTTTTTGACAAACGATGATCGAAAAGTTCACAGTCACTCCAACACTTCCTCCAAAGTGATTATTAACAGGTACATGAAGACAACATTTTCGATCCAGCATTCCTATCTAATTCTGAAACATCTTGGTTTGCTCTACCAACCTTTGCATTTTTGACTTATAGTTTAGGACCAACCTGTTTTTGAAAGCAATGTACAGTATATATGTGTCTGGGAAAAGCTAGTAGATGTTAAAATCACCTCCTCATCTTTTGTTTCACTATTTTTAACAAACTTTTGATAAAAACGCGATTCGAATAGGCGTTAAAAATGATCTTGAGTTTTGCACAATTCTCCATCTGCACAAAATCGCACACTTGACATAGGCTCGTGTTAATTTTCTTTTTCTTCCGCGATTAAAAATTAATAAGTGTTTACGAGATAGATTGTTCTTTAAAAGATTAAAATAAGTACATAATGCACTTTCACACGTAATCTGTATATCCTTTCTCTCATGCATTTTCAAGATATCGATTTTAAGCTTTGAGTATTTTACTTTATGAATATGCCTCTACTTATTTTTCCAATTTTTCGCTTTTCTATAGTAGCTACGATTTATTAAGTTTTAATAACGCCGAATAGCAAAAAACCGATAAGAGTAACAATATTTTGTTCTTTATAATCATTTTCTAAATAAATTTATTTCCAGTATGCATAAAGCCATGAAACCATTCTCCTGTAAAATATAATAAAAAAAAATTCTATTAAACTGCATAAAAAGTAAAGCTAATTCCATGCTATAAAAATATAAGTTTCACTAAATAAAAAGTGAAAGGAGATCTTCAATGAGTAAGCCTTGTGGATGAAGAGACATCATCCTACTTGAAAATACAAGTGTTATTTTATTCAGAATTTTTAACTTCAAGTTGAATGGAAAGCACATATGATAACATAAGCTAGGCAAGCATACGGTTTTATAGCGAAACTGTCTTGCCAGCTTTGGTCATGATAAGACACTGTTCCAGGGTTCTGGCCTACTGCGCGGCTCTCTATTTAACGGTCTGGAGTTTTGAGCAGATTTGAATTTTATGTAATTACTTACTACCAACAGATTATTTCTTCATAGTTATTATTTTATCTTTACCCAAGTGTTCGTAAACTGATGTCTACAATTTAAAGGAGATATACTCCTATTTATTGATTTCTTACTTCTAAAATGTAATAATTTCAGATAAATTTTTTACAGTCTAGCAGAAATGAATATTTCGAAACTTCCAAACATCAAACTGCAATCGAGGGATATCTTTTTTGTAAAATATTTAATGTAGGGGATGTAACGAATATTCGGCCACTATTCGGTATTCGGCCTATTCGGCTGTTTTGCCGAATATTCGGTAGGCCGAATATTCAGCTGGCCGAATATGCGGTAAGCCGAATACTGAACAGATATTCGACCGAATAGTTGTGACCGAATATTGCTACATATTCAGCTGAATAATTTAAGAACAAAGGAAAAAAATATTTTTAACATGTATTTTTAAATGCATTTACAAATAACATTGCTTAGTTATACTTCAATCTGTTAATTTCATATTATAAAATATCCAAAGTTATTGAATTTTAAGCTGAATAAAACATAATCAAATTTTTCTAATAAAATTGCAGAAATGCAGACTTTTCTACTGGGTGACACTACTTGACTTGGTTTTCCACTTCCTTTGTGGAGCCGGGGTTGCAGGAATCTTTCAGATCCTCAATGCAAACATAATTTTGAAAAGCTGCTATGGTTTGCCCAGAGGTTGTAAAACCCAAACCATGATGTATAGTTATCAGATTAATCACATTTACCATAGCATATTTATTGAATTATGTAATCTCAAAATATAATTATGCTGCTATCAGTGTTTAGCTTTGTAAAAGATATTTTTTCATGACCAAAATTTTTTAGTTTTACAGATAATATAATGTTGTGTGTTTTTAAGTACCCACAAATAATATGAAATGTATTTTAATTAGTCTTTATTTAGTATTTAATTACAAATTTGAAAAGCGACATTTTATTTACAATTAAAATCAAATTTTAAAAAATTTAATTTTCGGCCACCGAATATTCGGTATTCAGCCTAAACTATGTGTCGAATATTCGGTACTCGGCCTGAGCTATTGGCCGAATATTCAGTATTCGGCTATTGGCCAAATCACAATTCGTTACATCTGTAATACAATGATCGCAAATTATCCCCCCCCCCCCCCGAAAAAAAAGGATTTGGTAAAAGCAAAGGGAATTCTTTTCCCTTTCGTTGATGTAGGTAACAATACGAAATTTAAAGCAAAAGTTTGTGTTTTAGAACAAAAAAATATTTTTAAACAGTTTTAGAACACATGTAATTTTGTTTTCAAACAATTTGGCAGTGAGACCATTCACAGTAACTTTAGAAAATTATTCCCTGTGAAAAATATGATACGGAATCCATTTGATTGTGACTGTAAGATTTCTAGGAGTAATGAGTCAATGGGATAGATTTTAAGAAGAGTTGAGGAACGATTATATTTCCACAACTATGTACAACTGATATCCAAACCACATCGCTAGCCGTAGTTGGTTTATGAATTATTACCTACTATTTTGTTTTCCTTGACAATTAAAACGATAAAAGAGAAAACTTTTGTAAATCAGTAAATACCTCCTTTATGTAGAGTTAGATGTCATTTATAATTCCAACCCTTTGTTCAATTATACGCTTGCACTACGTTTTATGCCAAATGAATCGAAGCAATTTAATTACTTTCAAATTTCATTAGAAATTTTTAAACGAAGAACAGTAACAAGGGGGAAAAGGTCCTATTAAAACTCCCTTTAATTAAATTTCTTAATTAAAGGTATTGGGATTATGAGTTAAAAAAATTAAAAACATTATCTCCAAATAATCGAATAATGAAAAACCACGCGCAAAATATAATCTTAACTTTTTAAAACGCTTATCGAATTTTTATCTCATTAGAAAATTAGCCGATGACTTTCCGATTAAAATAAAATAATTAGTTTCATAACTTTTACTTTTCTGTAAAATATAATACAAAACAAGTAATTTCTTTCCATTTTTTTCAGAATATTTTGAATTACATTTTTTCAGAATGTCTTAAATTCCTCACAGAAAAATATAAATTAAAAATGCTGATTAAGAACGAGAAAAATCGTGACAAGCACAAACAAATTAATTTAAAGGAGCTTTATATTTAAAAGAAATATATAGTGAGAGCATAAGTATTTTAAATACATAGGCCTAACATTGTGTGTAAGGGATCGACGCGTTGCCTCAACTTTGTTTAAAAACCGTTTGGTTTCAAGCTGAAGAAATGCAGATTGTAAAATTTCTATTGACTGCAAATAAAAGAATATTGTTTTCACGTTCTAATTGTAATTGCTTATAGGACTTCTGCTTGCGAACCATTTCTTGGTCAAGGGATTCGAAGCATGTGTAATTAAAAATGCTTAAGCCGGTCAAATTGAGGAGTTCACCAGCGCACGAACATGCTTCAGTACGTGAGGCGCTTCATTTACGATTCTTTAGTGAGACACTACATCAGCTCATCGTTTTCACAGAGCTCCAGAAAAAGCTTCATCGGACTAGACTAGGGATTAGAGAGGGTCATTTTTCACTTTTTTTAAGAATCGAAATTGCCTGTGGCAGGAAAATTTGTGTACTGACATCAAGTGTCTGTATATTTTTTTTGAAATTTAAATATATTAAGACCCCACCAGGCCCACACAGTTTCACCAAATTTGTAAAATTCAATATTTTTTATTTATTTTTTTATTTTTATGTATCAAATTTTTTAACAACCTGTAGTGTAAATAGTTGAATAGTAAGACCCTCCGTTTGTGAAAAAAATTTGATAGTATTAATATGATATCAAATTTATAGCTCCCTGCCAGGCTTTTAAAATTTGTATAATTTGCTATTTTTTAATAAAACAACTCTTTCTGTACCATTTTCTCTACACGATTTTGTTCACTTTAGTTTTAAATATTACTGATCGATATTACATTAACAAGGTTCTTCCCAAGCCTTTAACCCTTTAACGCGTAGTGTTCCCTCTCTGGGAACACCAAACTCTGACGTTTTGACTGTTTCCAGTCACGAAGAATAGATTTGATTTCTATAAAAATAGTTGCGGGTGACAGAGCTCCACGAGAATCCTTTACATTTTAGCGCGTCATTTCCCGTAAAAAATTGGCACGATTATTTTTAACAGCACTGATATCTTCTGAAAAATGAAGAATGCGAGAACAGCTGAATAGATTGCCCAATGCTGAAAAAGGGGCAACGGCTGCCCTTTTACACAACGGCTGCCCAACTGACCGCCCTTGTTTAAAGATGTGATGCCTCTCGATACTTTAGTTATCTTCCTATCAACGCCGGTCAAGGTCAAACTAAAATTCCGATTTCAGTTGCCCGTTTGCTCTGGATAGTCTAAAAGAGTACTGAATCGTGGAAAAGTAAACTCTAGGTTTATCCTACCTCTTCCGGAACTTTGTTCCTCTAATTTTGAATCACCCTCTGTATACAAAACGCTTTTCTATATAAGTTGTAACTGCAAATGTAAACAGCATCAGAGACACATTTTGCATATCGTTCAAATCCAATTTACTGTCTGTTAGAGAAGCAACTTAAAAAAAAAAAATTATCTTTAAAATATTTGGGTCATTCCACAAGAATCGGGTAACTTTAGAGGTGAATTTGAAATATACTACATTTATCTCAGATTAGAATTTTTTTGATAAAATCTATGAAAAATAAGTTAATTGTATTGTATTTGTAAAGCAACACTCAATTATTTGAACATTTTTGAAAAAATCGATTTTTTTCAAAAAGTAGATTCTAGGGGACGGACATGACTTCCAGGGGACTGACGGGAACAGGTGATTTCATTCTAGAATGAACTTTTTAATGAATAATGCTAACTTTTTATTAATAATTAATAATAATTATCCAAAGAAGTAATAAAAACATGTTTCATACATAACCTCAATACATATATTTTCCTATTTAATCATCTTTAACTAATACATTTTTAATTATTTATTTTAATTATACTATTTAAAACTTTTTTTAAACTTTATAAAACTTTTTTAAACAAGTCATAAAATTAACATCAAAGCAAAAATAATAGTAATTACACAGGCCTGCGATGAAAAAAATACAAGGGAACTGAAAGCTGAACTTATTATATTTTTTGATGCTGATTTCAAAAATAGTAATAAAAAATTTCTATCAGGTCACGTTTTTTTTTTGAAAAATTCGATTTTATTTCGATTTTTATCAACATTTACCATAAAAAGGTTTCGGGTTGAATTTCTTCGCTCCCTGCCTGACCATAGATTTATATTGGGCCATTTTATTTATTTGTGATTGACCATCATTCTACCATGGTGAAACTGAAACCTACAGAATAACCCTATGTGATCCCCCCCACACACACACACACACCTTCGCCATCCCTCCCTTTACGTCTCGGTACCTCTATAACCAATAGCGTCGCGCAAATCCTTATCTCAGATCTTCCTGTTGGTTCGCTGACCTCTTAGGAGTGTAGTCTTATATAGTATCACGCATTATCTGACATAGTGACGAGTGGACATCACAGAAATAATTTTAACATTTGCTTTTCTCTGTAATTTTCGTGAAGCATGGCTTCGAGTTCGAGACGTTGTGAAAATTTGCCAGATGACTTTTGTTATATATGCGGTGAATATAGTGTTATCAAAAACCATATGAGGAGCATTACAGATTATGTTAGACAACTTTATCTTGCGTATTTTGGCATGAAACTCGGAAACCAGGACAAATCGTGGGCTCCTCATAAAGTTTGTGTGAAGTGTCTCAATGATCTGCGAAACTGGTTGAAAGAGAAGAAGCCTGCTTTACGCTTTGGAATTCCTATGACATGGAGGGAACCAAAAAATCACTATGATGATTGCTACTTTTGTTCCTGCCATGTTCGTGGGTTTAACCGGAAAAATTACAAGCTAATTTTCTATCCTGATAACATTCCATCGGCCATTCGACCCGTTCCTCATGGACCCGGTGTACCAGTGCATTTGCCTCCGACTGAATTGCCAGTCATCTCTTCAGGGTCTTCAGACCCAGAACACCTAGAAGTTACTGGCTCTGATACTGAATATAAGCCCTCTGGAGGTGATTCCCCTCAGCTTTTTTCTCAGGTTGAACTTAATGATCTCACTCGAGATCTGGGCCTTTCAAAAGAGGCCGCTGAATTGTTGGGCTCCAGATTAAAAGAAAAAAACTTATTGGCCAAGGGAACCTCTTTTTATTGGTACAGGAATAGAGAAAAGGAATTTGTTAAGTACTTTGAGGAAGAAGAAAATCTGGTGTATTGTTCTGATGTTCCTGGATTGATGACCAACTTTAATATCACTTACAATAAAGATGAATGGAGATTGTTTATAGATTCCTCGTAAAGGTGCCTTAAAGCTGCCCTTCTTCATCGCGGAAACCAGTATGCATCTTTATCAGTTGGACACTCGGTGCATTTAACCCTTCAATGCATGGCGATGCACATATGAATCATACCAACTTTTACCGAATTTTGCTTTAAAAAATTCACAAAACAGGCGGATTTCTGGGTTGATTTTTATCTTCATACATCCATATTGATATGTAACTGTCATTTTCCCCAGTAAATGGCAGTATTTAGCAGCACTTGTTATTGAATTAGCGCCAAATGTTTAAATCTTATTTCTGTATTTTCAATGATCTTGTCAAGTGGTTGCTGTTCTTCAATTCGACTTTAGAGACCTGTAAAATTTACTATATATAGCTCAAGGTATTTATTTTTCATTTCTATGTTTAGATTTAACCAAAGAATTATTTTTATGTGAAAAATTTCAATTTTTTTGTTTGATTCAAATATGCATCAACATGCATTTATGAATAGGCTTCACTGCAGAGAGCAGTTTGATGCATTTATGAATCAGTTTAAAATTTGGGCAGAATTTATAATTATAAGATCTCATAATACCTTTTATTTCAAGCTAATTTTTAAATCACACATACCCATTCATTATTTACATGCAATGTTGTTTATTAGGTACATAAAACATTATGTAATGTATACTGTTTGTATGAAAAATTTCTAAATTATTTTTTTTTATAATCATGTTAATTCAGCAGGTAATTAATTGCTTTTACGAGTAAAGAATTGGCTAATAAATACTATTTTACTGTTTTTTAATTTTATTATAATCATCAGTATCTAATAATAAATCAAATGTATAGAGAAAAATATCATTTCAAAAGTATTTAATCCCATATAGCATTTTTTTAAAATTATAATTGCGCTATTGCTAAGTAATAATATATATATATATATATATATATATATATATATATTTACATTTCAAAATTCCTTTATTTACAATTTGTAATATTTATAACTATACTAAATACTATTTTCCTGTTTCTTTAATTCTATTATAATCATCATTGTCTAATAGTAAATAAAATGTATGGAGAAAGATAGCATCTCAAAAGTATGAAATCCTATATAGCATTTTTTTAATTATTATTGTGCCATTGCTAACAAAGTAAAATATTTTTTTTTTTATGTGAAGTTCTTGTCGACCCAAAACATTTTTATCTACCAAAACACTATTATCGATCCAAAAACATGGAACTTTAAACAGCAGTGATAAGTGTCATAAGATCGATTTCAGCAGGCCAACATAAGCAAGTTGTCACTAGTTTTGAGCAGAGGTATACCATGTGGTGGATGTCATGTTTATCACATATGGGTTTAAACATATGGGGAGCGTAGATTTGCTTGATAGTCATATAGGGAGATATAAAATAACTCTGAGATCAAGAAAGTGGTACATGAGACTGTTTTATCACTTCTTAGACCTTGCAGTCATAAATCCGTGGCTGCTATATAAAAGAGTTTCAGAAAAAAATGGAGCAGACCCCAATGATCTGTTAAAAGTAGCCGCCTTTCGATGTGAGCTTGCAGTCGGACTATGTCGAATGGGTGAAAGTTCTGTTGTGAAGCGGGGAAGACCCAGTAGCCTTTTACAAAGAATGAATACAATGTGAAAAGGCAAAGAGGTCCTGCAGCGTATATTCCTCCAACATGTGTTCCACAGGACAAAACTGAACATATGCCAGTATGGAATGAAAACCGCACTCGCTGTAAAGTGCCAACTTGCAAGTTCCAAACATTTATTGGATGCGAAAAGTGTGCTGTAGCATTATGTCTAACAAGGAGAGAAATTGTTTTAAAATTTTTCATTCAACATAAATTTGATAGTAATGAATGTATATCAAGTACAAAGTATTTGGCATGTCATTTTTTCTGATTTTATTTATTCTGTTATTGTTATTTTTTCTGTTAACAATTTTACTAATTAAAATTAATTAAAAATTTCAATTAAAATCAATATCTTTTGAAAACAATAATTAATTAAGTGTTTTATGCCAAATTTTATCAATTATGTGATAGTAAATAATTTTTTATTGTGACTCGCATTTTAGCGCTAAATGCATGACGATTCATATATGCATCAAACCTAAAATTTCAAAAAATAATCAATAAAAATAGTTAAATATTTTTTTAAATATTTTTCCACATGTATTTAAGCCATGATATTCAAGAAAAAAAATGTTTGGTAAAAATATAAAAAATCATGTATTGAAGGGTTAAAAGAATGCTACGAAAACCTGTCTCTCGTCCTCACCAAATAAAATATGCCGACCATGGTTGGACCATTTGCAGGGATTTGAAAGTATCTCTATGCTACTTGGTCAACAAGACGGTTATACAAAGTGCCCATGTTTTATTTGCGAGTGGGACAGCCGTGATACGAGTCAACATTGGGTCAAGAAAGAATGGCCAAAAAGACAAAAACTTGAACCAGACATGAAGAATGTTATCAAAAACAGCCTAGTTGATCTAATAGAAAAAGTATTCTTACCCCCTCTCCATATTAAGTTAGGTGTAATGAAACAGTTTGTTAAACCAATTCCAAAAGATGGCGAATGTTTCAAATACCTGTGCAAAAAGTTTCCATATTTATACGAAGGCAAGTTGAAAGAGGGAATCTTTGTTGGTCCAGATATCCGCAAACTTATGACGATAAAGAATTTGAGACTAGCATGTCAACAACAACAAAAAAACAGCTTGGGTTGCCTTCAAAGATATCGTTAGCAAATTTCTGGGTAATTACAAGCATCCTGACTACAAAGCAATTGTAATGAATATGCTGGACAAATTTCAAGCATTGGGTTGCTCCATGAGTCTCAAAATGCATTTCCTTCACTCACATGGACTTCTTTCCTGAAAATTTGGGATCAGTCAGCGAAGAACTGGAGAGGTTCCACCAAGACATCAAAGATATAGAGCATAGATATCAAGGAGGATAGGACAAGAATATGCTCGCTGACTATTGTTGGATGTCAACACGAGATAGGCCTGATATTAAACATAAACGAAAAGAGTACGTACTTAAATAGAAACATTTTTTTATTTGATTTGTTCTTTGCTCAGTTTAAAATTTGCTTCAAATTGCAGTGTTGATATACATACATTTGCTCCTCTTGGTCAATATCTTTTAATATTATCAGTAAGATACTTTGATAAAAACAGATTAAAATAGTATACTAGTGATTCTTTTTCTAGAAGCTGTACCATAATTTGATTTTAAAAGTTTAAAATCGGGGTAAATTTCTGTTCTTTCAACCAGAGTCGACTCGTGCGATCTGGCAATAGTGTTTTTCATCCATTTAAACCAAAAAAAAAAACTAATAATAACATGAAATGATGGAAAGTCATTTTGCCTCACCAAAAATAGATTATTTTACTTAGATTTAAATGGATAAAAACTAGTGCTGCTTTATAGTACATGCAAAATTGTTCGTGAGAATTCTCTTTTAAATAGGATTTTACAAAAATATCGATACTGATTTAACAAAAAATCCTGATGTGATGGGGGAAAAATGAAGTCATTTTCGAAATCAGCACACCATATAATATAAAAATAAGCAAACACATCTTTTGTATTTTTCAAAAACTTCAATTTCGCAGGCCTGTGTTATTTTTCGCAAACATCAATAAATTTATTAAATGTATAAGTGACTCTATTACGCTTGGTACTTGAAATAGGTATTGGTAATTTTTCCAATACATGCTCAAACGATATATCAGCTATATCATTTTCATCTAATCGAAATAAAGTATTTTTATCATTACATTTTTTGAGCAATGTGACAGTTAACTTCTCTTCGTTTTCTTTAACATACGAACAAATTGCAATACTCCGGTATTCTTTATTTCTGACTAAAAATTTGACTAGGATAAAATCACCAACAGTGAACTTGACCTGTTGCTTACTTGTATATTTTTTACTTTGCTTCTCACATTTTTTTTTTTTTTTTTTAAAGCTGTGATTTTGATCTTGTTCAAATTTAATTGTTCCCAACTTGTAACTTTCACAAATTATAGGATCACAGAAACAACTCAATGACTTCATAATAAGACGATTAGGGTGTTGTACATCACCACAAATTTGATGTACCTTGAGTTTTCCTTGAAAGGAAATTTGCTTATTTTGGTTTTCGCTTATCAGATCATTCATTGTTTTAATATCAACATCTTCAATAATAGAAATTTTTATTGCTGGGCATTTTTTATGTAATATGTCAGCAAATTCATTATATCACCTTTTTGAGCAATTACTTGGTCGGCAGTTCTTTTACAAGTTATCCAAGCAGTTACAAGCAGTATTCCAGATGGAAAACTGCCAGGGGACTGACGTTTTTACTATAAAACTCAAAAAATCTACTTATTGGAAGCAAATGCCATATTATTCTGTTCTAATATTAAATCTAGTAATAAAAAAACATTAAAATCAGCGTACATCAATAATAATTATTTATAAATTATTAAATTATTACTTACCAGGGGACTGACAAATTGAGTGTTAGCATTCTGTTTGTAGACACAAGAATGGCGAAAAACATTGAATAAAAATGGCTGATGTATAAATACACGTCGTCAATGCCATCTTTATATGATAAATAAATATGAAACAGGCAATAAAGTTATCAACAATGGATAATATCAGAAATTTTTGGAATTTAACATGAGCCAGGGGACTGACGCGCAAAGTAGGGGTACACAACTTAAAATTGAAAAAAAAGTGATGAAAATTTTCAAAAAATCACATTACACACGTAATAAGTTATTAAATAACTATCTCAAAACACAACAACGATCATTTTTGTTGCCTAAATCGGTTAGTTTAAAAATAATTAGCACTTAACTCTTCACTTTTTCGAGTGGTACATGCCAGGGGACTGATTTTTTGGGGTTAAAAACCTAATTTTTAATTAAAAAAATTTTCAAATTGCAAAATATTATACATGCTCCTAAACAGAATCAATGTTGTCTATAAATGGGCATTATTCAAAATTTAAAAATGTTGAATAGTAAATAAATTTTTTACAATTTCACGAAGTTATCCTATTCTTGTGGAATGACCCATTTACATGAAATGAAGAAAACAAAAGCCTGAAATGGTTCATATGCCTCATCCTTAAATTCCTAACCAGAAATGGGATCATGCAATGAAATAATAAAATTAATGTGCCTATATGAATTTTAAAAAACTTTTGGTATCTTTGTAAGTACAGTTTGGAACTGACTGGAACATATGACCATAAGTAACAGAAACTCAGAAAGTTTCTCAATAAAGTAATTGGCGTGACGACCGCAAACCCGATTCTAGATTTCTTCCTATTCATGATCAATAAAGTTTATCTGCCAAGTAAATGTTCTGTGTACAACCAAAAAAGCTTTCTTTTACCCACTAACAGGTGCCGCAGTCGGTCCTATTTTTACTTCCTTGTACGTAGTATAAGGAAGTAATGTGATCCCGAAAAATTTTGGGGGCCGAATTTCGACGAAAAAACCGATTTTGACTACCTCTAAATTTAATAAAAAAATTTTTTTCGATGCATCTCATCGTAAGCTAGCATGCACGATCATATAAACGCGTCTGCAACACATTTTGACCAGCGGCGAGTCTATTGTGGCCAGTTTTTCCATGCCGTCTGTACGTACGTAAGTATGTATGTAACTCGCATATCTCAAAAACTATTGGTCGTAGAATGTTGAGATTTGATATTTAGGATTGTTCTATGATCTAGTTGTGCACCTCCCCTTTTGGTCGCAATCGAATGGATAGTTTATGTACAGGACCGCCCAAAAGATTCGAAATACATTACGCTCAATGGGCCGAAAATCATTAAACTCGCATATCTCAAAAACTATTAGGCGTAGAATGTCGAAACTTCATATTTTGGATAGTTGTAACATCTAGTTGTGCACCTCCCCTTTTGGTTCCATTTGACTGGATAGTTTATCTACAGGACCTCCCAAAACATTCGAAATACATTACGCTCTATGGGCCGAAATTCATTTAACTCGCATATCTCAAAAACTATTAGGCGTAGAATGTTGAAACTTTATATTTAGGATTATTGTAACATCTATTTGTGCCACTCCCTTTTCGGTTCGATTCGACTGCATATTTTATCTGCAGGACGGCTCAAAAGATTCTAAATACATTACGTTCTATCGGCCGAAATTCATTACAGAGTATTTTAGTGGTATTGAGCTACTTCAACCGACTCAAATGTGATATATGCTGTTAAGAGTTACAAAATGAATTTCTCCATTAGAAAAAGTGTCTTTATCATTTATAGTTCTGCTACAGGAACACTCAAAAGATTTCCAATACATTACGGTCAATGGGAATTTTAGGGGCATTCATCCATTTCAAGCACAATTCCGTCCTACCACGTAAGTTAGGATAATGGTCCGACCACGGTCATGTGTCTCCCTCAAGAACTACGACAAAAGTCGCCAAGCTTGGCGACTTTTGGTGTACGTGTGTGCATATTTAACTCTCAAATCTCAAAAACTATTATGAAATTTCATGTATAAGATTGTTGTAAGATCTAGTTGTGCATCTCGATTTTTGGTCCAATCTACTGGAAAGTTTATTTACAGGACCACCGAAAAGAATTTCATCACTTTAATGTCTATGGACATCTTCAATATTATACAACTGTAGACATTCATTGTACTGTCCATGCCCAAACTGTCGTCGACCTTGTCGAGTTTTGCCGAAATATCGCCAAATTTGGCGATAGTCAGTCATTTGGTCCATGCCCAAAGTATCGCCATTTGTCATCGTTCTTGGCGATTTTTGGCGAAATATCGCCAAATTTGGCGATAATCTGTCATTGTTTGGTCCATGCTTAAAATCTCGCCAAATGTCGTCGACATTGACGAGTTTCGCCGAAATATCGCCAAATTTGGCGCCAAAAATTATTTCGTATTTTGTATAACTCTAAAACTTTAACCCGTAGAATTTTGAACTTTTGTATTTAGAACTATTGTAATATCTAACTGTTTTCAATATATTTTTTGACAGCAATCGACTGGGAATTTATTTACAGGGTGAGCCAAATGACTTTAAATACATTGAGGTGTATGGATGCATTCAATTCATTGAAAGTCTGTGGTCAATGACTACTTTGACTATCCCCAAAATCTCGCAAACTATCTCAACTTTGTCAGCTTTTGGCGACATATCGCCAAATAAAGTGTCCGAAGGAAATCTTTTAAACTGAACTCAGCTTGGCGATATCGAAATATATGGCTAGAAATCGCTAAACCTTACTATTACTGATATTTTATATCTTTCAATTAAATAAGTTTAGAGGAAGTGCGTCGAAAATATTTTTGATTTAATAGACGTGCAAGGAAGTCATGTGTTGGACACATCAGATTTTTTTTTTTAAATTTCTACCTTGATCAAATTTTTACTTATATAGCTTAGTATTCTAATGATTTGATAGGCGAAACCGTAACATCTAAAAGAACATTTAACAACAGTTGAAGCAGCAAAACATTTTACTCTATTATTTATAGAGGTAGGAATTTAAAAAAAAAAAATAGGACCGACTGCGTCGCCTGCTATTAAAATTCGGCAATTCGTTCATTCCTGGCTCGGATGTTTGCCCACAAGGACGAATAAATCTCGAAAATCTTGTAGGACAGCTGTGTTTTTAAAAAGTTAATGGGCTCCTAGTTTAAGTTTTTTAGAAATTAATTTAGCGTGCCAACTTCAGGATTTTCAACAGACTTAGTCGTTGGGGAAAGGAGTGGATGTATATGTCTAAAGATATTTACTTGCAAATTTACTTATGATTAGTCTTTTAACGCAGTTAGCCAGATTTTTCTAGAGAGTTGCTTCAAATCATGTAAATTGTGTTGATCGATTATGCAAGTCAATTATGGGAGGGAAGTAGATAAGTGTTCGTCGATTACGGTGGAGGAAAAGTGATTTTAACTGTTTTCATAGTTATTTCAGGAGGATAAGTTTAAGATTTTGGCAACCAAAGAACGGAAAAGACCCTGAAGTTTCAATATTGAAAAGATTGAAAGATTTATTCCTTTGATGGCATTGTTTTTTTTTTATGAGAATTCATTATAAAAGTAAGAAATCAAAAAAAGTCCGGTGTTTATGCATGATACATTTTAACTTGTTTCTTCATTTTATTCCACTTACAATCTAATAGCAAAATCTGCAGTTATTTTGTTTATGACTGCATAGAATTGAATATTCTAGATTGTGAAGCCACACTAAGTTGGCAAATCTTCGTTTTCCTCCAGGTATAATTCACGAAAGAATCAGAACAGAAGATACAATCCTACTTCGCGAACATGGTGGTGGATGTCAGGAATGCAAGTGGTCCAAGTATAAACGAAGATTTTCCCAAGAGAAATTTTCCTTTACTTCGGTCCCCTTTTTGAGAATTATCAAGTTTGAAAAAGATAAAACTAGATAAAAGGAAATTGAAAAAGTTTACATCGCAGGAAACCAAATCTGGAAAGAAGTGTTCGGAGAAGGGAGAATGCTTGTAAAAAAAAAAGAAGCGGCACGGAAAAAATGTCTTTTTATTCTTATAGTCAAATCAATAAATGCAACAACAGACACGCCTAGTAGTTGCCGTTAGGTTTAAGTTTTGGTATTAATTTTTTGTCTACTCATTTGCTACGTATCGAATACGAAAATGTAATCGTATATGCTAATATGTTATGGAATCTCTCATGCCACGCTAAATTGGAATTTTAAGATGTAGCATTTTTTATCATCATTGATCATGCAATTACAAAAAAAAAAAAAATAAAAAATAAAAATGTCAATGCGTTTATTTGGAAAACAATTCAACTTACATGTGTAATACTTAAATTTGCGATATCAAATTCCATACAAGTATCTCAAGCGCGTTTTGGTTGTACAAATTAAATTTCATCTTAAAGCAGAGCCAATGAACAGTTTTTAGAACAACTAAATGGCCATAAAATCTTTCATTTGCTAGGATGGGGAGATATAAAAATTTCCAAATATTATAGTGGTTCTGGCCTACCGCGCAGCAGACAATTTAATAGTCTGGGGTTTTCTCTATGTGTAAAGTAAATGCGTGTTAGAACTCCTTAAAAAGTCCACCGCCCAAGCTATACCCCTCTTTGCCAGACAGGCCTAGTGCGTTTTGCCTATCAAAACAACAACTACTAGGTCATCGTTTGCATCTACAAACCTACATAAGCAGAATAACTAAAACGAACACAAGATTTTCGAAATGAAAAAAAAAAAAAAAAAACAGCTCACTAAATAGATATCAGTGATGCAATCTACCGTAAAACGCTTTGATGAATATCAGTCAGTTTTATTTTAGTTTTATTTTTCTTTTAATAAAACTGAACAAAAACATCATTAACATAAATGGAATTCATTCGAGGATCATGACTAAAACACCATCTTTTAATTCACTCTTGTATTATGAAAGACTTTCTAATCCATTCCTCCGGAAGGAAGTTGGAGAAAAGTTTTGATTACTCCTCACGCTCAATGGCTATTCAGCATCGCCTGCCGGGTCATCTAATTAAATTATGAATAAACTGATTGATTGTCTTGCATCATAATGAATGTGCTCGTCTTTAACAATGGATCCCGTTTAGCATTTAAACTGGTCTGTTCAATTCTATACTTAGGTCTCAGATGTGAAATGCCATTGTAATGCACACTGACTTCGCTGATTTTAAGGAACTGTACGCTACTAAATTGAGGTAAATTGCATTGCAGTTAATGATGAGGGAAATATGGGTATAATGATGAGTATTGTTAAGTTTAATATTGTAGATACTGGGCTGCATTTTTCAAAACTGGGATTTGAGTTGAAATACTCTATATTCTGAAATCTGTCTATAAAGAGATCAGCTTTCCTTCCACCAATACAATACATGCTCGACATTTACTACTGCTTAATTTTTGATAAATAGGACTTACGTGGACCAGAATCAAATCTCCAAAAACCAGTGATTGAAAAGCAGTGATCTACAAGATCTTTGCCGACCATTGGCCGAGTGAATAAGACACTGAACCGTGTAGATGTTTGAAGTGTGAAATACAGGGTTCTCGTCTAACGCGCGGTAGGCGATTTAACGGTCTGGTATTTTTGGCAGTTTACTTTAAATGTAAAGTAAGTACACGTTAGAACCTTTAAAAAATCCAGTGACCAAGGTATTCCTCTGTCTGGCAGACAACCCTAGCGCGCTTTGTCTAACAAAACAACTTCTAGATTATTATTAGCATTTACAAAATTACAAAAGAATAATTAAAACAAACACAAGGTTTTCCAAATTATGAAAGTGGAAAAAAAATTGCAATTAGCTTATTAATTTTGATATTAGTGAGGCAATCTAACGCAAAACGCTTTAATGAGTATCACTTTTATTTAGCTTATTTTAATTTTCCTGCTGGCAAAATTCTAAATAAGAAACAAAAAAAAACAGCATTAGCATGAAAAGAATTCATTCCAGAATCATGACTAAAACACCTTCTTTTAATTCATTCTGGCATTGAGAAAGACTCTTAATCAATTTCCTTGAAAGAAGCAGGAGAAAAGTTTTGATTACTCCTCAGCGTCCAATGGATATTCAGAATCGCCTACCGGGTCATCTAATTAAATTATGAATATGCTGATTGATTGTCTTGCATCATAATGACTATGCTCGTCTGTAACAATGGATCTCGTTTAGCATTTAAACTGGCGGTCCAATTCTATACTTAGGTCTCGGATGTGAAATGCCATTGTAACGCACACTGACTTCGGTGATTTTAAGGAACTGTATGTTATTAAAGTGAGGTAAATTGCACCGCAGTTAATGATGAGGGAAATATTGGGGTAGTTGATTTCTACGTTGTTAGCATGCGTGCTGTTAGGTTAAATTTTGTAGCTGCTTGACTGTATGAGCTGAAACCTGTCAAGAAAAAGTTTAGCTTTCTTTCCACCAATATGAAAAACGCTGATTTTGAAATTTAAGGAACTTTAAAACACAAAGAAGAAAATAAATAAATAAAATTATGTATTAAAAAGTGCTTGGAATTTTCTATATGCCTAGTACACTCATGTCCATAAATTAAGGATAAGTAAGTTCAGGCAAAGAAAGAGAAAGAAGCAAAACAAATTTGACTTATTTGTAAAGTCTATTTATTAAACAAAAAGTAAAGAGCAAAAAAGATGCTATATGTTTGACATAATTAATAAAAATTGCAAGTTTTACTCCCTTGACCAAATTTCAAAAAAGAACCTATTTACAAAAAACAGTATAACATGGTTAGTAGGATGGTTAATACGCAGTATGTCTCCCGGACGATGCAATACAGGCCTGACAACGCCTAGGCATGCTGAGTATCAAATGATCAATCTGATCTTGGGGAATATTACACCACTCATCAAGCAATGCACTCCGAAGTTCCGGTAGACAGGTGGGAGGGGGTTGACGAGCTGCAATTCGTCGGCCAAGCATATCCCACACATGCTCTATTGGATTCAAGTCCGGTGAGTATGCTGGCCAATGCATACGGGTGATATCCTCCGATTGAAGGCATTCGTCTACAATGTTTGCACGGTGAGGACGGGCGTTGTCATCCATAAACACAAATTCAGCACCCATGGCGTCCCGAAACAAACGTACATGTTGTTCCAGAATGACATCCCGATAGATGTGGCCTGTCATCATTACACTCTGAACATGCAGGTCAGTTCTGGAACCAAGAATAATTCCTCTCCAAACGAGCCATCCTGCACCACCGTAACGGTGTCTTTCAATGGTGTTCTCTTGGTGGTAACGGGTACCTGGCGCTCTCCAGATGAATGTCCGGCGAGAATCAGACTCCAAACTAAACCTGGACTCGTCGGAAAACATCACACAAGACCACTGTTGCGGTGTCCACAATGCATGCTCTCTACTCCAGGTTAATCGCAGGCGACAGTGAGTTGCGGTAAGTGGAACACATCTGACAGGCCTACGAGCATATAGACCAATGTGCCCTAAGCGTCTGTACACGGTCTGCCTTGAAACTGTCGTACCGGTAGCTGAAGAGAGCTGACGAGACAGGTCTGATGCTGTACTCCGTCTGTTTCTTTTGGCAGTAACTGCCAAATAGCGGTCCTCATTCGGCGGTGTAACTCGGGGGCGACCTCTGCTGTAACGTCTACTCACATTACCATCATCTTGGAATCGTTGCCAAAGCCTGGAGATGACACTCTGGGCGATTCCAAGTTCCTCGGATACTTCCAGCTGGGTACGTCCACATTCCAGTCGTCCGATAATTCTGCCACGTAAAACATCATCCAAATGCCTCCTTTGTGCCATAACTATGCGGTTTTTGCACTGAAAGGCTTTCGCAGCGCTTGTGAACAATTTTACTTCTTTGCCACCATTCCTTATATACCCCTCTCTTACACTGTCGTCATTGTGACGTACCATCCACGCCATCTGGTGGTTTCCTGAAATTTGCATATTCTTCTTCAAGATGTGTGTGATCATTCCACAGGTGAAATTTTTATTTTAGAGATCAATTTCTGTGTGATTCTGAATTATCCTTAATTTATGGACATGAGTGTATATTTCAGATATAAATAATAGAATAAAATGTCACAAAATATTTTATAATCCTTTGGGTGCATTCTCAATATATTTCGCTCAACACAATTCTTGAGGTGTGGTCGCCATTTTCAATAACAGAGTTACTGGATCGATTTGTCTTGTTGCCAGATAAAGTTTTACTCTAGTAATTTCATGCTTTATTTGACCTTTAAAGAAAAAAACAAACCATTCTACAAACTGTTTGCCACTCCGTCACTCATTATATTCCCATTCATATTTCGTTTTTAGAAATAACATACATAATTTAATGGAATTTGTTTGCCAAGTGATCTACGATCAGATATTGTTGGTCATAATTTATAATTTAAAGTCCCCTTAAAAAGCTTTCCTACCAAGGAAAATCTCATCTTGGCATATCTCCCTAGCGTAAAGTTGCACGCGCAAGCACAAATTATACTTTCAAGTTTCTCTATCTGTTTCTATAATGAAGCACTTTGAAGGTCTTAGAATTCTAACGTGACACATTGCACTACACAGTTAAACGAAATATCTGGTGTAAATCGCATCTAGTGTATTCAAGGCAGCTGCATATTTTTCCGCAGATCATTAGGTACCTTTGCAGTTCGAGAAATTATGTTTTATACTATCAAACAATATTTGCCATGGTTCACCACAGGAGAACAACCTACGTAAGCCTGGCCACGTCTAGACTGAATGCTTTTGGTTAAGTAGATCGAGCCATTGTCTGCACTGCTCGCTGTCGATGAAGTTCCTTGAATATTTGCCTAGATTGCTCGAAATTGATGAAAGGGCAAATAGCCTGAAGCACGGTTGACTAACCAATCGTACCTGTGGTGTCGTTGGACGGTGAAGATAAAGCTTTTTATGGAACATGAATGATCGTATTGATGTAGTACCATACGTACGTAACAACTTGGACTCGTCGCATTTAAAAATGAAAGAGAAACCAGTATGTATTTTCAATTTGGTTTTATTGAAACATTTAAAAGACTTATATTAACTGTGGCTGGTAGCAAAGCACAAATAATTGCGAATCTCTTGGGTCAGAGACAAAAAGCGTTGAGTGAGTGAAAAATGGTGTGCGACAACACCATCTAGATATAAAAAGCCTTACAACTGAAGTTTTGACGTCATCACAATTTTATTTTCACAAAGTATATCTATTTCAAATTTGTGGTGAATTTTCTCACTCATAAACATTTTAATGATTTAAGATAGAAAAATCAATTTTACGAAAGAGGAAAAATTTTGACAATCACTAATTGTATAATGTGATACAAAAGTAGATCACAATGAATTATTTTGTATCAGAAAGGTATTTTAATTTTTATCTTTAATTTAAGATGCTTTCTAATATTTGCATTAGCCACTAGAAATTTTAAATAGTTTTACTTTTTGAAGATACAACTATGATGACGTAATTTAAGAAGATCTAGCGATGACGTCAAATCTTCAGTTGTCAGGCCTTTTATATCTAGAAGGTATTGTGTGAGAACACGTAACGCCTACCTGGGGATAGAACAGTGAGCTAGAAGGCATGGTTGCCAAATGAATCGTTAGATTGAAAAAAATGAAAAAATCATTAAGAGTTAATGTATGTTTACCAAAATTTAAAAGTGTGTCGCCAAAAGGGGAATCGGTTAAGAGATCCAGCAAGTTAAGAACTGTTATTGAAACCCCGTGGGAATGGGATGAAAATAGATGTATTCTCAGACAGAAGGCGCCTGCTAAATACATTGCAGAAGTTAAAAAACAAAGTAATTTAAGAAACAGAATTAAAATAGTGTTACTGGTAGAGATGGGACGTTAAAAATGGCAAACTATGTTAAATTAAGAATAGGGAAAGGAAAATCAAAAGCAATTATAAATATCTGATGAACTGCATCACAGTACTTAGTGATGATTCACTTGAGAATAGGAATTCGATAAATTTAACTACGTTATTCGTGTAACAAATCTTTAAAACTGCTTAATTTATCCATGCTATTTTAATAAATAGGTTTTTTCCGAAATGGGCTAAGTTTGATTTCCATTGACTATTCAATTTCAATTAATAGTAGATTAAATATCCAACAAAACTTGATTTTAAAGTTATTTACATACTTGTTGCGTAGTCTGTACATTAAGTGTTAGGGCATAATTTCCCGAAAAGAGTTGCCATTTGTTATCAATCACTGATGCAATGATCTGTTTTGTTTTTACATCAATACATGTATTTTTTACATCGGTGCGTCTTTCACATGTCTAATGTATATAATTTTAACGCATAAGGATATGTTTACTTCAGCATTTTGAGTTAACATTTCACTAGCTATTTTAATCACATTACACTGATCACTGTTTAGTCATATATTTATATTGTACAGTACAATTTTGATAATCCGGTGGTTGGTTAGTACGGTAGGATGTTTTGGTAATCCGACGCCCACGGAAAGCGCATGAAAAAATGCGCTTTATATCTATAAATTCCTTGTACACCTGAAAATCCGGAAATGTTTGGTAATCTGGCTCGTTGTTTGGCTTCGTATATCTCGGATTATCAAGATTGTACTGCATTTTCCTAAACGCCCGCCAATGTGATATTCGATTTTACTTCGGTAAGTTAGCGCCATCTATCGACACTTGCATAAAATGAAAATTGCGCCAATTCTTTTTTTTTTTTTTTTCCGGGATAAAATGTATGTTATGTGTATCACGGAAACAGTGTTTTTATTTCTCGTATGAAAAGTAGCATATGTGTTAATACAGGGTATAAGCTATCTCCATTCCAAATTTCATCCAAATCCGTCCAGCCATTTCAGCATGAAAGAGTAAATTACATACAGACGCACAAATTATCGCCTTTATTATATTAGAAGGATATACAGTTTGCTCACTACTTGTCTCCTTTTTAAATAGTGGACGCCAATGGGCATATGTTGGGGACTAGGTCGAGTAGAGTAGCTATGTGCTATCGCTTACAGCGCCACCTGTGATAAATTTGGACTTACGGTTCTTATGTCGGAAGCGGGACGAATGTGATTAAGTGATACCAATGAGATCCAAATGTGAATTGCTACTGATGGTGAGAAGTTTGAACATGTCAAATAAAGGTATAGTATTAACTAGTTGATTTTTCCTTTCGCAGATTGTTTTGTCACATCAAAATATTGGAAATCACGAAAAAATAAATGCACATTTTAACCGTTCTATTCTTAGCAGTTATGTTCACAAGGTATCTTTTCGTACTAAATCAATGATGCTCTACAACTTTGTAAATCATTTCTCCCCCCCCCCCCTCTATCTTGAGCCGTTTTCGAGATGGGAATGCTAACTCTACATTTTTCTGCCAGGTAGAACCAACACCTCCTACATATAGAAAGCCTAAGAACTGAAACTTTGATGTCTTCATTAGGCCTTCAAGTAATGACGTCATAACAGTTTTAATTTCACAAAGTAAAACTATTTAAAATTTCTGGTGGATGCTACAGATATTAGAAAATATCTTAAATAAAGAATTAAAATACCTGTCTCATACAAAATTATTCATTTCGATCTATTTCCTTATCATATTATCTAATTCGTCACGGTTAAAAACTGTCATTTTTCATAAAATTATATTCTTTATCTCAAATTATTAAAATAGTGTTATTCACGTGTAAATTCACCAGAAATTTTGTATAGTTTTATTTTGTGAAAATAAAACTTTTAACTGTAGGCCAAATGATGACGTCAAAGCTTGGTGACGTAGGAGTTGTTAGGCTTTCTTTATCTAGGAGGTGTTGGTAGAACCGTATGAGTTTTCATTCTGTACACATGGCTGCTTCACTATTCATCGTTTTTATGAATGTAGTAGCAGCCGTTTCGAAGTTAAGAGGGCGGAAAGGAAATTTTAATGGGTATAGTGTATGTTAAAATTCGAACTGCACATTTCCGTTATTATTAGTTCTTTAATGATTTATACATATATGGTACGAATCATTGTACGAAATATCATCTAATTTTAAAATGAAAATTCAAACTTAAATATCACCGCTCTTAAAATAATGCAAAAAATGTATCAATATTATTCATATTTGTAAAAATTTCAAAATGGCGATATCACTTTCTTTTGACAATAGTAACTATCATTCATATTCATAGGCGCCGGGCAGCATAGGACAAGGCAGCAGCATAGAGCAAGGGAAAACACTGCAAACAAGCCCCCCTGGATTTTTGTTTGCAGTGTTTTCCCTTGCTTTTTTGCTCTTTCCAACATGGTAACCATACGTTGAAGTAGTCTTTGCCCCACCCCCTTGAGTAGTCTTGCCCCCCTGGAGTAGTCTTTGCACCCACCCCCTGGGAAATATTCTGCCAGCGTCCATGTTCATATTAGTTATACAATCGTGTTTTAAATAAATTTATAAATAGGCATTTTACATTTTCCAAATATGCCGTCCAGGTGGTGTAGTGGCTAAAGAATCATTCTATCACACTTTGAGTCCAGATTCGATTCTTGGCTTGTCTAGGGTGGTAACTCGTTCATTCCTTCAGAGGAGAAAGAGTTAGGCAAACAATAATTGTGAAAAGAATTAACAACTAACAGTGAAACTGTTTATTTTAATTGCAACTATCAATTAAAATAATTAGTAATTATAATTGTAGAACTTCATAATTAAGAATTAATTGCTCTTTTAAAAAATTAAACAGTTAATTAATTGTTAGTTGTTTAAAACACGTTTACTATTAACAATGGATAATTTTTAAAGCTTGGTGATATGTGTGTACTCAAATTAAATTTGCAAAGTCTGCATTTAAGCTGGCTCCAGGCTGTAGGTGCCGTCAGTGATGGACAAAGAAATTTTGGTGATTAATCTATCATTAATCTAAAAATATGACAAAAACTCTAACTAACATTTATAAATGCAGTTTGTCTATCCATCCGTCTGTAGACTTTATGCCCTCTATCTTCCATAAAAATACCTGTATCTGAAGAAAATATGGGATATATTCCTGATATGAATCACAAGATATTTCTGATCGAAAATAGTATATGTAAGATTTATCATTTTTTACAAGACCTGTCAACAACGGTTGCATGGGTAAATGAATGCATGGTACTATTCATAAGACAATTACTTCACGAGGGCTATCTCCGGAAAGGGTGGGTGGGCATTGAACCTATCAAAGGTTACTGTAAACATTGTAGCTCACGGACAAACAATTTCTTAAGTTACGTTTAATAAAACTTGAAACATATTTTTGGAATTTTCCAACACAGTTAAAAAAATATGTAAAAATTCGATTTGTCTGTATGTCCTTCTGTTCACTCAGCTAGAAAAAGTCTGCACTTTTTTTTGTAAAAAAGTATAGATTGTACACAATTTGCGCATAAAAAGTAGATATTTTTGATTATTTTGAAAGTATGCACAATTGTGCAAATTATATGCAGTTTCTATGCATACTAAAAGTGCATATTCTATATTATCAAAAACTGTGCACAAAAAGTGTATACTTTTCACAGCATTCACTTTATATCTATACTTTTTGCACAAAAAGTGCAAACATTTTCTAGCTGGGATTTAAGCAGTTTGAACCAATTTTCGCAAAATGTCATAGTTTAAGATGTATGACCTCCTAACGTGTCACTAAATTTTGCTTTATTCATTTAAGTCGTACGTGAAGCGCGAACAAAAATTTACCCAGTTTGAAACAATTTTCAGAAAAATATCAAAATGTAGTATTTTTTTTAATCCGACGCTTATAGCTCAAGTTGAGTGATCACATATCATGTCACCAAATTTCATTTCTTTTTATCTTTAGTCATTATTACTTGATGTGCGATCAAAAATTGACGCAGTTTGAAAAATTATCATATGTAAAAAGTTGCTGCATTTTTTAAGCTTCCGAAACTTGGGATCGAACTGGGGAACCAAGGTGTGGTAGGCGAGCATTCTAACCACTAGGCGAGTCTGACTCGGAATGATTCGTCTTAAGTTTGAAGTGATTGTTGTTTCAAGTTCGGAATGGGAACATTTATGTATCCAAATAAATAAAACTACATTAACATTAATACTGCCTGCACACTTTTCAAAATTAAAAAAATATTGAGATTTCTATGCGTTTTAAGCATTTGGGACTCGAGTATGCACATCAAAAAAAAAGTTTGTCCGTCTGTCGTTCTGTCATTCTGTCCGTGGCGTTTTTTTTTTCGCACATCACGTAAAACTGACTGAAGCGAATGAAATAAAATTTGGTGCCATGAAAGGTGGTCTCTCAACTTAAACTATAGGCGTCGAATTTTTAAAAATATTCATTAGATTTTAAGATTTTTCGAAAATTGTTTCAAACTGCGTCAATTTTTGATCGCACATCAAGTAATAATGACTAAAGATAAAAAGAAATGAAATTCGGTGACATGATATGTGATCACTCAACTTGAGCTATAAGCGTCGGATTTTTAAAAAAAAATATTACATTTTGATATTTTTCTGAAAATCGTTTCAAACTGGGTAAATTTTTGTTCGCGCTTCACGTACGACTTAAATGAATAAAGCAAAATTTAGTGACACGTTAGGAGATCATACATCTTAAACTATGACATTTTGCGAAAATTGGTTCAAACTGCTGAAATCCCAGCTAGAAAATGTTTGCACTTTTTGTGCAAAAAATATACATATAAAGTGAATGCTTTGAAAAGTATACACTTTTTGTGCACAGTTTTTGATAATATAGAATATGCACTTTTAGTATGCATAGAAACTGCATATAATTTGCACAAAAAGTGCATACTTTCAAAATAATCAAAAATATCTACTTTGTATGCGCAGATTGTGTACAATCTATACTTTTTTACAAAAAAAAGTGCAGACTTATTCTAGCTGAGTGGACAGAAGGACATACAGACAAATCGAATTTTTACATATTTTTTTAACTGTGTTGGAAAATTCCAAAAATATGTTTCAAGTTTTATTAAACTTAACTTAAGAAATTGTTTGTCCGTGAGCTACAATATTTACAGTAACCTTTGATAGGTTCAATGCCCACCCACCCTTTCCACAGATAGCCCTCGTGAAGTAATTGTCTTATGAATAGTACCATTTATTTATTTACCCATACAACCGTTGTTGACAGGTCTTGTAAAAAATGATAAATCTTACATATACTATTTTCGATCAGAAATATCTTGTGGTTCATATCAGGAATATATTCCATATTTTCTTTAGATACAGGTATTTTTATGGAAGATAGAGGGCATAAAGTCTACAGACGGATGGATAGACAAACTGCATTTATAAATGCTTTTCAGATTTGTTGAAAGGTGTAAGTAAAATTGTTGTTTGAAATTTGTTGAAAGGTGTAACTAAACTAAGAATTTTTGTTTCAAATTTGCTGAAAGGTGTAAAGGTAATTTTTCTGGGACTTGTCTGAGTCTCTTTGAAGGTCCTGCAAAAATCATAAATGCTACATGAAACATTTTGTATACTAAATATATTGCGGTTCATACCAATGACTTATTTAAATTCAAATCGATATATTTGTTTTTACGGAAACTAAAGCACACACGAAACAGCGGGCAGACAGATTAACTTTAAATCAGAAGCTTTAAAAACAAATCAATCTGTTTCGAATGCATTAATAAAGTGGTGCAGATTTATAAAACATTATTATATTAAGAAATTTTTTCATTATTCAGTAATGTGACTTGGGTCTGTTTTCTCTATTCCTTTTGGGTGGTACTGTAAAAAAATTATCAGCGCTACATGTAACATTGATATTAAAGAACGTGATGTGGTCCATTTGAGCATTTTTATAGGAGCTTAGAACACACGCGTACGGACAAACAGATATATAGGCGGACGGATAAACTGAACTGATAATTACTTATGAACTTTGTTAGGAAGATTAAAAAGGAAGTCTCCTCTTGCTCCCCATCATAAAAATTCCTAGGCCAACGTTTCACTAAAATTTTTCTGTTAGATTTACCGAATTATCCAGAATATAACGCACTATTGTTCGACTGATCATTTCCCTTTATAAACATGACTCGCACTAAATTTGAGGTCTAAATATAGTATTTTTCTAATTATCTTGATGAAAAATTTAGGGGTTGCGTTATATTAGGTGTCGCATTATACTCGGGCCTATACGGTAGGGGAGAAGGGGGCTAGTGTGGATAACTTGAATAATTCTGCTATTAACAGTTTGAATTTCTCTGTAAATTTTTGTAGATCAGAACACTGATATACACTCACATTTGTAATTGCAGGACAGTACACTTCATAGTCTGGCAGCAATTTATAAATCAGTTTTTTTTTTGTTTGTTTTTTTGTTAGAAAAGTGTCTTGATTTGTTTTTTAATTACTAGTTTAGACTAAAATATGTAAATGAATGCATTCTTTACACATTTTATTATCCACTTTTGGTTTGCATGATTTGAATCAACCAGTATAAAGACTAGATAAGCAAATGGTTCAATGGAGCTAGCGTGGACACATGGTGGTGGGGTCACTGTGGACATGTCAACACTAGCCGCTTTCAGCTTTCAGCAGTAAAATCATGGGTTTTAGAATTATATTTTATACTATTTATTTAGTAAACTAGATATTTGTAGTGATAAATTCATTTATGAAGGTTTTTAATTTTTATTTTGGGGATTTACTTAATAAATTAGATTGATTTTTGTACAGAGATAAATTAATTTAAAGAAATTATTGTTTTCACAAATTAAATATTTTTTTAATTAAAATTACACAGCCTATAGAATCTTATTTTTATAGAAATAATAAAAATTCAAGAAATTTCCTTTTAATTGCTGGTAGCACGATTCGCACGACCTAAAATTGGCATTAAATGTTGACATGTGAAATCATGAAATAGCAGCAGAATAATTGTTTTCCAATTAAATAAATAAAAGTTAAATCGCTTTCTAATGTGTTTTTTTGTCTTAGATATTAACTCTTATTTAAACTATTGTTATTATACTATTGTTTAAAATTGAACAATTGATTATATTTATTTGTAAATTGTGCGAATAACAATTAATTGTTAATTGCATAAAACAAAAAGTCGTTGTTCAAACGATCACATTTTGCCCATCAATATTAATTAGTATATTAATTAATATTGTTGGGCAAATTAACGATTAGTGACGATAAGTGACTGACGATTTTGTTAGTTGCAAATAACAATTAAAACTGCAATTACACTAATTGTAAAAAAGCTAATGTATGTAATTACAATTGTTTCTTTCAATTGTATCTCACAATTAGATTATTAATTTAATTTTTTTCAAATATTGATAGAAACTTAAAGGACTGGATTCTTAAAAATTTGTAGAATTCTAACCAAACCGTTAACAAAATAAAACTCCTAATTCTGAAAAAATATTTGCAGAACACTACGCTCTACGTGAAGTACACTTTCAGTTAATATTCATTTTGAACATTCTAAAAATGTATAAGTATTCTCGCTCCTTACAATGTATCCAAAGACTGCATGAAGTGCAAAACATTCTTAAGGAAATACGCATTATTTAATGGCAATAAAATGATACCAATATTAGAAAAGAAAGTCTGTACTGCTTAGGAGTTAATACATTGTTAATATATACTATACAATATATATTAACAATGTATAGTGTACAATATATATTAACAATACAGAGTTAATACTATTACTCGGTCAACACTATTGAAGTATAAAGAGCTATCTCTTAAAATTTAAAATATATAACTGCAAAGAATCGATATTCTGCTTAGGAGTTAATATGTAGAACTAGAAAGAGTTTATATATCGATGTATGAGTGCTAATATATAAAAGGTAGTTAAATATACATAAATACATATATAATGTGTGTGTGTATAAAACTAAATTACTTCAAAGTGCCGCAAAGAACAACGAAATTAAGATTAAAATCTCCTTTGTGGCATCTTGCTGCTGAACTAATTAGTGCAGTCGCATATTTTTATGCATTTGTTTTGCTTTCGGGCAGTAAAAAAAGAAATTAATTTCTCTAATTTAAATTAGGGCTACATTACTTTTGGGCTTAGTGGGTGTATTTCTGGGAAGTAGAAGACACCTTCATTGAATATTAGATTAGAAAATGCGTTGACCAGAAAAAATCTTTGCAAATGTTTTATGAGAAAAAAATTATTAAATTGTTCTACTAGCACCAGAAAATATACTCCCTTCTCTCATTAGTCATACTACAGCTAAAAAGGAACTTCAATAAAGTGAAAGGTATTAATTAAAAAACAGTTTTTAAAGGCCTTCTGTTACTTGGAGATGTACTGTTCAACACCTCTTAGATACAGAAAGCCTACCAACTGAAGCTTTGACGTCATCACAGTTTTATTACATAAAGTAAAACTGTTTAAATACCTTTGTTATACAAAACGACTCATTAAGATCTATTTTTTTCTCACATTATGTAATTAGTTGCACTTAAAAGTTTTCCCTTTGTCGTAAAATTAAATTTCCTATCTAAAATCATTAAAATATTTTTATGCGTGAGAAGATTCACTAGAAATGTTATATAATTTTACTTAATGAAAAGAAAACTGTTGTGCTGTCAATTTTTGACAGGCCTACTAATGATTTGAAATCCTGGTGACGTAGCAGTAAGGCTTTTTGTATCCAGTAGGTGTTGTACTGTTGCATAGCAAATAATTAATCTTTTAGTTGCAGACGTCGGAAAGACAGAGCAATAAAGATTACGTTCCATCAAAGCTGGACAGCAGTGGGGTATTCAGACGGGCAGATTGTTGAAGACAGCCTCCATTGTGTTCTCTTTTAACTGCAGGAACTTTGGAAGCAAACGAATTAAGATAATTAAATAAATATTTTTTTCTATTGTTGTAACTTGATAACAGGGATTGTTGGAACTTTGATTGTTGGAACTTTATAACACTGTTCTTAGCGAGTAAGCGAAGAAGTTTTGCGAACATGTATAGTAGTTGGTGGAAAAGGAACCATTTTTAATGTAGAACATATTATAATAAACGTGAAGAGGAGAGATATCCGTAATTTCATTATGGGGGTGCCTAGTAGGCAGGCCAATGTTGCCTGCTATGCGTGCTCTCCTAGTTTTGAACCAGCTTCAAGTGATAGACCTAGCACTTGGATTGGCACACCCAGAAGTAACGTTTAAACGTGGAGTACATTATAACCACGATACATTTTACTTTCACCAGCTCACTTCAGCTTACACGGTCTACCCCAGTTTTAATCGAGAGAGCTCTCCACGCGGGTGCTGCTTCACTTTCGGTATTCTGATGGTTATCGAGTAAAACCACCTGGACCACCGGGGCACTAGAAAAATATGTGCTACTTTATTTTATTTAACATAAATAAACGTCTAAAAGCTTATTATTTCTAAAGAGCTTTATTTTAAATAATACACCTTAAACAGTGTTCATAGCAGTTTATTCGTAGAAATTCTCTTACGCCGCCGTTTTGAAAAAGAACAGAACGTACTGTTATAGCTGGCAAATTTGAGAACAAGTATATAGTTAATGCATGCGAGTATTTCAGGAAGATAGAGTATGAACAAATGGAAAGACGATGAGATAAAGTATAATCACAAACAGTTTGCTCGAAAGAGTTGAAAACATATGATGACGCATTAAACGTTCATGGCAATCCAGGCACTGTGAGGAGTCTTATGCCAAAACTATCAGTCTCTCTGTAAGAAAATATCAATCTCTGAAATCATTGTACTGTGACAAACATTGCTGAAAAAATAGGAGCTTAAAAAGGTTTAAAACGCATAATTTGTGCTGATGAGATCACATGAAATGCCCCATAGGGCTTTTAGAACAAGCATGATAATTCGTTATCGCCCTGTCATAAAGTTCCAACGGTAGAAAAGAAGAGGGTTTCGTAAAAATACCCTGCTTTCTTCCTTTAAATTATATTTTAAAACGTACTTTCTACAGACAAAAATGGATTGAAAACAAATTAAATGTGCCTAATAAACTAAATTAAATGCATTCTCTTAAATCACTATCAACCCCCAAAATTTTAATGCACTATTGTTGGAATATAAGGCCTTAAAAGGATTAAAATGCAAGATTTGTGTTGATGAGATCGCATGCAAAGCCACGTAGGGCTTTTAAAAACAAAAGCGATAATTCATCATTACCCAGTTATCACGTTCCACCAACAAACAAAAACGACGCTGCGTAAAAAAAAGCCCCTACTGTCTCCCTTAAATTATGGCATCTTTCAATATCCCCCCAGTTGGTCGTTTTGGAGGGAAAACGCCCCACCTCCGTGTGCGCATGCTCGGCGGATGTTGGGGGATCAGAGAGAGGCGCTTTGCTCTCCATCCTCCCTTAGATGTGAAGTTCGTGAGAGAGGAAACAGATCAACATGTTAGTGTGTTACTGAAGCTTGTGGTTGTGTTAGGAGGTGACCGTAGTTTGTTTAGTCAGGACTTTTTATGAAGCTGCAGAGATGCAAGTAAGGAACTCAAAAGAAATATTATTTACATAATTTATGTATAATTAAATAAGAAATGGGTAATATATTTAAAAAGAATGATGCTTTGGAATTTGCGGTTGCAGTGTTTTGGTTTTTTGGCATACGGCTTTTGTTTGTTTTGATTCAAAAAACAAACACTAGATTTAGAGTGAGATAATGAAGTATTCGCTTTAGGAAAAGGCATTGTGGATTATGTATTTTAATAATTTGAATTCTGAAAGCAAGTTATTTGATATTTTGAAATATAATATAAAAGTTGTTTTACAATGTTGATAATGTAATATTTATTCAAGATTTAGTCTAGAGTATGATTTCATTTTCGTAATAGCATAATAATATGCCCATGGTCTATCTTGGTGTTATGATTTATGCTTTTATAGTGTTTTTTAGGTACACAACTGTAATATGTTTTACTATCTTTAAAGTTTTATTAGCATTTAACTATTCAATAAAAAGGGAAAGAAAAACTATTTTTAAAGGCATGTTGCAGATCAGAAATCCAAAAATGCTATTCAATTCACCAAATGATAAGTTAAATGATTCTAAAATATTTAATACTGAATTCGTCTAATTTAAGCGCAATGCAACGTAATATTTTAAAAATGCTTCGAAATGAGAAAAACACAATTAAAGGAAAAAGATTAATGTTTACCGCTCGATGAAGTTAAAATTTAAATGAACATTTATTATTCAGTATGAGAAAGCGATAAATTATTCTAATAAAAGTAAATTCTGATAACGCATAAAAAGGACACTGTACATCTGTGAAAATGTGATGATATTTTGTCTCATATATAAGTGATCAATAAACTACAAAATTATTATCAATTTTCTTCTAGCTATCTCTTATAAGAAAAATACATTGACGCTCATTAATGTGCTTATTAATAAAATTTTCTAATGCATGTTGGAATCATTTTATTATGACAAACGTTTATCGGCAAGCTAAAATGAAATAACATGATTTTCGCATTTCCATATGTTATAAATAACATCGTATAAAATAAACATCATACCTATTATTATACGCATGCAGTTTATCTGTTCTTTACGCATTTACAATTGCACGTCTGCATACTTTAAGTTTTTCAGTCTGAGTAACATTCAGTAACTTCAGAATAAATACACTTGTTAACTTATCTCCTAATCGCTACTCAAGCACTAAATTCCAATGCAGTTGTGAAGGTCATTATCAAAGGCATTGCCTGGGTTATTTTGATTTTGTAAAGAAATGGTTTTTTTTTTGCTTATAGTGCTCAGAATATTGCGGTAAAAATTAACAAAAAGTAAATAAAGGTTTACTTTGTCATTGTTATTGAACACAGGGAATGCTTTATTTTTTTATTTTAGTTTTCGTTATTACTTACGCACAATATTATTTCTATATGAATTAGTTTAGAATAAATAGCATTCTTTTGTGCATAGGAAAATAGATTAAGAAATTTTAAAGAACAGATATTAGTATATAATTTATAATCATTTTAAGAACATATAAAAATTTACAGAAATAATACAGTTTTTGTTTACAAATACAGGATTCTTTCAGAAAACACGTGTAAAACTAAACCGAAATTATGATGTATGTGCAAAAGATAATTTATAGTGCAAAATATTTGCATAATTGCAAATAGAAATTGCAACACTTTTGAAAATTTAAACAAAAATTAAATGTATATAACATGAATTCTGAACTTAAGATAAATGCAGCTTTTTTCGCCGTGGAAATGGCTTGCAAAATAAAGAAAGTTTTAATAATTAAACACCACAGACGTAAAATAAATACTTTTTTTTTACTCGAATATGTCTTCTTCAAACATTTTATGATTTTTCCATATTTAGTAGATTAATTCTCTAAGTGACTGGTAAGTAAAATTCTGTATGCAGAATTTGACTTTTTACTACAGTTCACTGCGTAATTAACATTTAAAATAGGTCAAATATAAATTATATCCAAAATTTAGAAAACTGTTTCTCCTTTAATAAAATTACTTTTGCCGGACATTACATTTTCTCTTGTTAAAATTTCATCAAGTCAGTAGCATTAGCATTTTTTTCTTTATGGCTGTTCACCTCCTTTTGTGTTTCTCAGTCATTACTCGGGTTTAACCTATCCGTTCCCATCGTTGAATAGATGCAAAATTACGCAAAAGGTGTTTTTTGAACGACAGTGAACGTTCTGTGAATGTCGTTTGAACGTTTTTTGAACTAGTTGTTCTACTAGGGTCAGATGTAGGACTAATTAATCTACCGATCCCTCAAAATTAGCACTTTTATTTTAATGTTTCTAGTTGTCTATAAATTAAAGAAATTAAATATCAGGGTTTTTTTGGGGGGGAGGAGGGGGCTCATACGAAAAAATCTGTAAGGCAATCAAAATGCTTTTACGTTTGTAATAGGATACAAATTTACACATAAAATAAAATTTAATGTGTACATTTTCTCAAACTTTCCATTATAACGATATCTAGTTTATGTGATTTATAATAATGATCAAGATTGCGGTGGTGACGGGAAATGGAGTATTAGTGCCAGTTATTTTGATAATGTGCTTTGAAGTGTCTCGTAACTCTCCCTTTTTAATTTTTGTTGGGGAGACCAAACGAACCCACATGATATCATTTGTCTAAATGAGAATGATTTATTTTGAATGCAGTCGCTTATCTAGCAGAACTTCAGAGCTTTCATAAACGTAATAAACGTAATGCAAAACGGATATCCAGAATGTTTCATTTTGAAAATAAAAGTATTTTGCCGCAGAAAGAATATTAAACACATAAAAGACCTAAAACTATAAATGGCATTTCTTCCGGCATGGCATGCTAATCGAAACTGTTTGCACCTAAAGACGATATGGATTTTAAAAATGTTTTTTTTTTTTCCTACGGGCGGGAACTTGCCGATTAGGCATTGTTCCCTACAACTGCACGAAGGTGTGGCTATTTTATTAAGGGGCACCCAGTGGCCGGCTAGCGTTATCCCCTATGAAGGGACGGACACAATGACAGCCACGCCCAGTCAGGGATCGAACCCCGGCCGCCGGGAGTTGGACCCGCAACCGGAGTACGGTGCTTTCCACCATACAACTCGGTCGGCATTTAAAAAATGTATTCCCTTTAAAAATTCACAAAAATATTTTCGAAATATATATTTATATAACCAAGCAATTCCCTGTATTGCTCAGCTTAGCCGATGTAAAAGATTTTTTCTCTGATTTTTCCTCATCGACCCTATGCATATACCAATATTTTTATTTATTACCAAAATGTCCAAGGAGGTAAAAAAAAGGACCGAGTTTTTTTACCTCCTTGGATATTTTGCGGCCCGTTTCGTTGTTGAAAAGTGAATGACTCTGATTGCTTTAACAAAGTTCCTCTGACGGAGATTAAGTTGCTCTAAGCTAAAACTGCATATACATATAAATACACTAAAACAATAATGTTTTTTATGAATAATTAAACGAACTAGGCTTACTTCCGCAAGCTGAGGAAGAACCTAATTGAATTGTTTTGTGTTTACATTCCACTATTTAAACGTACTAGCATTTGTGACATTACTGCATACGAAGTGTTCTTGAATAATGAAGAATTTTCACCTCTGGATTTAGCTTGCACAGTACTGCGCATGTCCTTGGACGTACGCGTTAATTGACTATTGAACGATTTCAAATTTCATTCGTTCTGAAATTTTGCAAAACATTCTGTTATGAATTTTGTTGAATTAAATAGGACTTTGTTAAATTCAACAAAATACCTTTTAGCGTGCATTGACCTTAAAATTTTTCTTTTTCCTATGTGCATTATAACTCAATACATAATTTTACCTGGCTGTAAGTCTATTGCGTGCACAACTAAGAGTCAGATAGCTTCATATTTGTGGAGATATTTTGTTGTTTCTATGGACATTTAGTGTTTAGAAAACTTTTTTCGTTGAAAAATTGGTTTGTGCAAAATTTCATGCATGTAGAGCAATGGAGGATTCATGCAGGTTTGTCGCGGGGGGGGGGTGTTAGTTTGTCGATGGTGGCAGTTAGAAGATTGACATATACATCCATTTTATGGAAGTAAAATAGGATCTTTTAGATTAATTTCTTTCTACTCGGGGGAGGGCGGTCGCCCCCTCCAACTCCCCCATAATCCGCCCTTGATGTAGAGTTTAATTTGAAGTTTTAGTTTTTTAATTGAACACAAGAGTTGCCTTTATTGTGCCGAAAAAAAATGCATGCAATCAGCGTTATCTTTTTATGGCGAAACATTTTTCATTGATTTTTATGATTAATGTAAACGTTAGTGTTATTGTATCTTTTAACCCTGAAATATTAACAATCTACTGTAAAATCACTTATATTACTAAGAAATTTATATTACTAAATTTTATTACTACCAAAATTTAATGATTTATTGCAAAGGTACAGCTTTCTCTTGACAACTTTCTTTCGTACAACTATTTCTTGAATATAAAACGATAATGCAACTGATAGAGTGCAGCTCATTCGCTTAAAATATTTATACCAGTTTCTTTCAAGCCATTCAAAAGGGGTGGGGAGGACGAAATTTTCGGACAAAAGGAAGTTTCTTAAAATGCCTTATGCAAAATGTGTTTCTATATTTAGGTACTTTCGGAAATTTTCAACTTTCGTTTCTATTCATATAAAATTCGCGAAATCACCGGTATCTTCTTTTTCGCGAAAATTACGGTTCGCAAAAATTAGTGCTTTTACAGTATTTAATAAAATAACAACTCCAAAACAAATGTTACAAGCAGCTGCTGCACCAACAATATTACTGAAAATTCAAGAAAGTTTTCAGTAATGTGAGATTTATGGTCTGTTTATTTTGGTTTGCATTGTAAAACATAATGTGTTGTTCCTATTTGCGCATTTTTTTGTAGATTTCTTTCACAATTCAGGTCGTTATCAGCAGGGGAAGAGAGATTTTGAGTATAAGCTATTTTTAGGAACATAACGACCACGATTAGATTTAGAATGTACGCGCATCCCTAGTAAATTTTATATGAAAAACTACGTAAATAGAGTCACAAATCCACGGTAAACACCTACAAATATACTAGCTAGAAGTGAGTTTTGGAAATATTTTTAAAGTATTGTATTGAGTTCGCAATAAAAATATCCAATACTTGAGTAATTAAAAAAAAATTCAGTTCACCAAATGAAAAAAAACCTTTTTTTAACACCCTCTGCGCAGAAGAGCTTATTATATTTCTTGATAGAAATACTATAAAAGGAATCGTTAGCAATGCATGAAACTACTTTTTAAAAATATATTAAAAATAAGTAATAAAATAAATTAGTACCAACTTAAGCACTTTATTGCACATTTAAAAATCTAAAAATACTATTGTGTCATTTAGAAGAAGTCATATAGCTTATAGCTCATAAGATATTAAACGCTAATTTTAACTTCATAAAAGATTTAGATGAAATACAAAAGGACAAGTACATTAAACGTGTATCTTTCCCACCTCATCTTGTTTGAAAATTAGTTTATCCGAGATCAGCTTTGAGAAAATCTGCATTTTTCTTTTAAACTTAAAAAAAAAAGAATTAGGGTAATGAAAGTGAAATATGTATGTTTTATCAATTATGTGATGGTTACGTTTAGCTTCCTTCTTCCGGGTGCTTTTATAGATGTTATGAAATCGATATAAAGTTCCCAAATGATTTGCAGAAAAAAATTATTTTAAAAAGAGTTCAGATTACTTGATTGTTGAAAACTTTTTTATGTTTTTTTTTATAAAGTTAGTAAAAAAATTGTACAAGAGAGATTGGCATGCGAAATTTTTCTTTACATAACGATTAGGATGGTTTTTTTCTTATGCACTTTTAGCAGACTGGCCTCAATTCGTTAATGACAAAATTTTCTTTACCTAGTGCTGTTGTTTTGGAAATGAAATTTGCTTTGACTTGGATTGTCGACATTTACTTTCGTTCGTAGTTCGTATTGTACTATTAGAGGATTTTGCGTTGACTTGGATTCTTGATATTTTCTTTCTTTTGCATTGCTGAATAAATTTAAAATTTTACTGAAAATCAAATGATGCCCTAGAATCTTAAAAGTCATATCAAGTCATCTGAACTTGTCCTTACATTGACGTGGAAAACAAAACATGGATGGATATTTTTAATTTAATTATTTCGGTCATGGTTTTCTGTCTGCAAAGAAGATGGGACCACCGATGCGCAAGGAGTTTGTGAAGAATCTAGAAATTAAGCCATTTTCAAAATACAGTACTTGGCGCGGGTTTGGCGCAAAAAAGAGTCCAAAAATGGGAGGGTGGGCGATACTGAAGCTGCTCTGCCTCCTTGATAATATGTTACTGCTGGCAATTTCCTAATCCCCCCCCCCGAAAAAATATGGTTGCACCAGATACTACTCTAGGACTTGAAAATATGCAACCGCTGACTTTTTGAGCGACCTCAGCAAATTAGAATGATTAGATTACAGAATAATATTGACACACATGCACAAAAATTCAAACTAACAGCCCAATGGTGTCTAATGCAGAACGGATATTCGTTACTTTTACTTACGTATGCCACGCGATACAAACCTAAATAAATTAGAGTCACTAGATTACAAAATAACATATTTTACATAATAACATATTACACATAATAGAAACATATTTTAGATCATCCTACATCTTTAAAATATCAAATTTACAATACTTGGCGCGTTTACCGTCTATCCAAAAAAAAATGCCGTAAAGCAGTAGGCAAAAGCACACATTATTTTATCAAACAAGCTATTCAGCCCGTTATGTAGTGTATATTTACACTTTTCAACAAATCAGCTTTGGTTTGGAAATAAATACATGGTTTTGAGTAGCGGTACTGGCTCCTGGCTTAAATATCATAATAACTGAGAAGAGATAAAATATAAGGTTATGATGACGGAGAAAGATAAACTAGGAAACCAGTAATCGCGACGCGAAGATCGGATCATGTTGGTTGTGTTGCAAACAGAAAACGAAGTACATTCGACTCTTCTATTAACATCGATTACTTTCTCCTGTAGCAGGGAAGTCGCGTTTGTTTAGTTATAGTAGTTTATTTATACTCACAACAGAGCTTAAAACTATAGTATCGACATCATTTTTGTTTTATTTTAAAGCTAATGAATTGCAGATTTATGTTAAAAAAAACCCAAAAAATCGCTTTGGTGACACATTTTTTTTTGGAATATGAAGGTCCGTTGTCTCTTTAATATGAAGAAGATTTCATTGAACCGAGTACCCAAGTATATACACAGACGTTTAATTTATCATAGAAAGCGGAGTTGGACTGTAAGAACAGCATTTTCATGGATTAATAACAAAAAGGGCAAATGGGCTAATAATCTAGCATCGTAACAAGTTTGATAGTTTTTCAGTTTGAATTTTAATTGCGAAAAATGCTGCACTTATTTATACAAATATAACTAAATTTTAACATTTTTTGAAAAGCTTTTAATGTTACCTAAATCCTTTTTATTTATCTTGTGTTATCCTTCATTTATGAAAAAGAAGGCAATTATTCAGTTCTCTTCATCAACATATGAGATACGAGTTAGTATCTTTCCACTAATCAGTTTTCTAATTGAAAATATCACATTTTTCATTTAGTTTTGTAGTTTGTTTTGTCCAACTAATGAGTTTATTTATACAGAAGAACTGGGCCGTATCAGAAAAAAAAATCGTTGGGGGGGGGTAGAACACCCTTAAACCCAGAAACATTTATAAGTTGGTCTTGTATATTGCATTTTATAAACTTTCCTTTTGTATACAGTAATTTGAAAAGAAATACAATCCCTCTTTTAATTTGCATTACTTATTTTTTTAAACTCAAATTATAATAATTGCTGTAAAAGTATACATCCATTGAAATATTTAATGTAGTAATAAAATGTCTTATTAATAAAAAGATCAAAAGAATAAGTTTATGTAAGATATAAGGCACTGTATAATATATCTGTAGACAAATTTTGACGGCTGCAAACCTAATCTACAGATATTTGGACGATAAAGTTAAATCTGCAAATTTGTCTTTAGATCTTAAGAAAATTTTAAGACAAAAGTCTTTGATTTTAAGGTACTCAAAATTTCTTCGAAATTGTCTGCAAACAGTCTGCAGATAACTTGAAGATTAGGTTCAATATGCAAAATATTCTAAAAATTTTCATGATATCTGTATAATATGGCATTTTCTGTAGTAAATCTTAAGATAATTTTTAGTGGGATTTTAAAATAATGTAAAAAAAAAAAATCCTCACCAAAATATATAATGTAGTTTGATCTGAACATACGTGAAGAAGAAAAAAAAGGAGATAAATGTCAAAAAAAATAAGTATCAATAAGGTAGAGTATCAATTAAGTAGTCAAATTAAGAAATATAAAGTTAATCTTGTTAAACGTGACTGAAATTCTATAACATTGAAAATTACACCAATGATGATTTTTGAGCGGAATGCCTTAAGTGTATGTTACATTGCAACATCGTAAGAGTTATAGATAACATACGTAAATCCACTTTTTTAATGTCTGTAGAGGGAAATTATTAAGTGAACAATTGTGACTTTTAGATAAAATGGTGATGAAAACGTCATACACGAGACATCAGTAAGTTGTTAAATGGATATTTTACTCTGCGTGCTTCTATTCAAATTATCGATTAAAAAAATCTTATTACTCATTTTTTCTAATATACCGCAGCTACAAATTGAAGAACACGTGGTTATTCACATTTCAACAGATTCTTACTCTTTCAGACAAATTTATGTAAATGTTCATTTCAATCTATCAAGCGGTCTGGATTTGTATACCAACAAAATGTATTTTCTGCCTTACAGGCAGTCCCTACAAAAAAAAAAAAAAAATGAAAAAAATGTATTGGATGTGTCAATGATGTTGACAGTTCAATTTTAAGACTACTAAAAAAAGCATATTTTTATGGAAATATGGGTTTAGATATTGATCTAAGAGGTTTTGGGGGTCTTACAGGGTTGCCACTGGTCAACGAAAACCTAAAATAGACAGAAAATTTTATTGTAACAGAAAAATTAAAGGAAAATTCAAAATTTCGGCTAAAAACTCGAAAATTGTGAAATATGCTTGAAAATTCTTCGAATTCTGCTTTTATAATTATTATTATTTTTATATTTTTTTATGCGTGGAATGCTCCAACTATGACTGGAGATCGGTGCGCATAAGTGGTGGGTATAAGACGTTTCTTTGGGAGGACGTAGGTTAAAAAAAGGGACAATAAATCATAATACAACAATAAATACATATAAAAGTACAATTAAAATATTCGGCGCATAAGGTTGAAGCCTCTGTTAGTAACGCTGTAGCCTCTAAATGAATAAGCCAATCTCTGAGTCTTGTAAAGTTTGAGTGCTGGTTTAATCGGAAAAGTTCCATATCCGATGACATTTTCTTAATACGTTAGGTTTGTTTTTATGATGTTTGCTTTACACTTACTTTAATAATAATCCTCAACATCATCAGCACCATAAATACATTTTAAAGAAGAGACTGGTTCGCTATTTTACCAATTTTGTAGCGTAGAATAAAATACAATATAACCGAAAATAAAATATCCAAAAAAACCACTTAGATTATATTTATTTATTGATGGATTAAAAAATGACAGACTCTTTTTGCCAAGTGTAAGTTTAGTGTGAAAGCCGTTAAACATATCTATGCGAAAGCAGTTAATAATGAAAAAAATCACGTAAAAGATATATTAATTTACTGATCCATCTGTTAACGGCGCAAAAATAAATAGTAAATTTCACCCTTGTAAACTTAAAAAATGTATTCAAAGCCCGTATTTCTTATACATGTAATAAAATCAATTGGAACTTTTGTAGTGTGTAATAGGTGGGATATATTATCTCATCTAATTTTACCCTGTTTACTGTTGGTTACAAAAGTACTAATGCATTAATCATTTTTTTTGTTTCGCGTGTTCTCTACTTCATTTATAAAATGCTCAAGCTTAGAAAATAATGATAGAATATTTAAGTTTCCTTTATGGATTTATTACGAAGTTCACCAGTTTTTCACAAAAATGAATTTAAGTACCACGGACGTGGATATAGGATGATCATCGACGTATTCTCAAAAAGCTAAACGAAATTTGCCAGTAAGATGGCGCTGTGAGTCGTAATAATTAAGTTTATGTTGTGTTCATGCGTACGTTGGTAGTAAATTGTCTCATCATTCGTCCCTAGAGAACGCTTATGTAGCTAATCATTAAAAGGGTATCTAGTAGTCTCCTTTGAGAGGTTGACGCTAGTAAATGATCATCATACATCGAAGTCCGTAGGCAAAATATATGTTTCTCAACAGGCATCTACAAAATCTGGAAAATATAACGAAATCGATTGCCCTTCAAAGGGTTAAGCAGTAAGCATTCTGAATTGCTAACGAATCCAAAATCAAAGTTTTCGATGATGCAGAAACTTTCTATTATATTTTACAAAACGAAAGTTTCCTTTAGAATATAAATTCATAATACTTTATCTTTCCGTCACGAATGTATGGACAAAATGTCAAAATTTTTTTTATGAGATGATGAATCATTTCTAAAAACTGCTGTTAAGCTAAACGCGAGAGTTTCTGTATGTAGCACAGTAAAAGAAATACAACTTTATAGTTTTATTGCTTTTTATATACATTTGAAAATATAAATTTAGTTTCTCTAGATTTATTTTTTTAAAAACAATATATAAAATGCCTTTTCCTTTTTAAGATAAAAAAAAATTTTAGATTTTATACTCTCGTCAACGAACAAAATTTTTTGTATTAAATCACTTCAGACTCAAACTATTATTGATGACTCAAGGCAAAAGATTTTTTTCTGGGATGGAATATTAAATATTTCTTAAAACTGCAGCTTTTATCTTATAGAGTTGCGGTGTAAAATGCTTTTAGCATAAGTTGCAAATTTTTCTGAATAGACATTTCGTATTTTTCTAATAATATATGAGGATATTTTTATCTTTCTTTCATTACCAGATATATTATTCATGCAATTCCGATAAATTATCATTATTTATATAAGGTGTATTTCGTTATTAATAGAACTAAAGAGTATTTAAAGCAGTATTAAATATTCTAAATACTGAAAATGTTACGCGCACATTAACATGCAAAATAGACTAAAAATTCTTGATAAGAAGAAAATCAGGCTGTTCACAGTGTGTTCCATTACTTTTCATATGTAAACAATGTTCTGAAAAACTTTTACCCCAAGTTATTCTGAGTGATGCAAAATAGGGGCGTGGCGACACGAAATCGACAGCGCGCGTGCTACACATCGGCAACTGAAGGTCGGGGAAGTGGGTACCTTTTGCCCGGTCGAATAACGCCTTAAGAAGCCACATTACAATTGTTGTGATGAAAACCAGCTTTCGTCACACACTTCTCGTTTTCTCGATCGGCACCAGTATCGATCCCATCTATTTCTCGATCATTAAAAGTGCAAAACACGTGGTGATTTAGATAACATTTGGAACTCATCAGCCACCGGCTGACTCTGTAGAGGTGAAGTACTGTAGCGGGACGAAATCGACACCACGGAGGTTACTCAATTAACGGCCGAACTAGGGGGTACCTTTTGTATGATCGGATAACCCTTTTTCTCGGTTTTCAACTTCTAAAATTCTCGTTCTTTCACTTGACATTTAGCTCTAAAGATAGCTATTATTATTATTATTATTATTATTATTATTATTATTATTTTCTTCTTTTAAACTATCATATTTAACAATTTCCCTACAGTAATTGCAATTTCATATTTAACAAAGAACTTAAAAATAAATGAAATCAGAATTCTAAAAATCTCTGCTATCTGGATATGAATGTGCAGTTAAAAGTAAGATCTTGTTTAAAATTAACCAAGAAATTATAAAATTTAAGAAGAAAAAAAATAGCAATTTGCTGCTACTGTATAACGTTCCACAGTATCATTCTGATACACTGCTTGACAATTGCTAAGGAACGAGTGATTGCTCAAAATTGCGTCTCAGACAGCTGACCAATAATGGGAAATTCAAGTTCAGAGGGCGAGGTAGATCAGGACTCGTTATCTGCATAAAATACAGTGCATACAAGCCCATGATTCATACGAAAATTCATGCTGTTTGATGTTTGACGAAAACAGTGCTGGATGTTATAAGTTTTTTCTCTGAAATTCTGCTTGGTTCTTGCAATAATTAAGAGAAAAATGTCATCAAGACACGATTTGAGTGACTACGATCATGGACGAACAGTTGGTCGACTGGAAGCAGGTCAAATTGTCACCACTGTAGCTGCTGCAATGGGTGTATCAAAGAATGTCATTTCGCGATTAAAGAAGGCTGCTGAAGGTGGAAATGCTTTGCGAAAGCGTGCCAGGGGTCGTGGTAGGAACACTACACCTTTAGAGGATCGCTGTGCAGGCCTCGTGGCAAAAAGGAACAGAAATTACACTCCTGACCAGATATCTGGAAACCTTGCAACCGCTACCGGTACGCATGTTTCAGCAAGAAACACCTCACGGCGATTAAATCAAGTTGGTTTGTATGTACGCTGTTCGTTTTATCCCACTTCAACCGCGTCATCGTCGAGAGAAATTACGCTGGTGTAAGGAACATGCCGGTTAGGATCACCAAAATTGGTCTGGAGTAATGTTCTCCGAAGACTCTCGTTTCAGTTGTGTACAAGTGATTCTGGCCACCAATTACTGTGGAGAGAACGTGAAACACGCTATGCACAGATGTTTGCTTGTGAACGTGACCGATAGGGCCCACGTGATGGTGTGGGCAGGCATCGTGCACAATGGCAGAACACCGTGCCACATCTTTAAGCGAGGAATCGTTACATCGCAACGGTATTGCAGAGAGATTATTCTGGATCATGTTCGTCTTTTTAGGATTGCTGCAGATCTCCAGACTTTCTGTTTATGAATGATAATGCGCGGCCACTCAGGAGCGTTGAGGTATCGGACACACTGCAAAGTGAAAATATTCTCCGTGTGCAATGGTTTACTTACTCTCCCGACCTAAATCCTATTGAACATGCTCTTGGCTGACATGTTTCACAAAGAACCATCCCTCCCCGTACAGTGCAAGAGCTGAAAACCGCCTTGAGATAGGAGTGGGGCAATATCCCCCAAGGGCTCCCAGATAGTTTAGTAAAGAGCATGGAGAACAGATGCAAAATGTGTATTAGTGTCCGTGATCAACACACCTCTTACTAAGGTACTCTTGTCTGCATCGTTCTGACTTCAAGATCAATTTTTGGCGCTGTTTGGAATCATCCAAGGAGTATTTGTTTTATTTTAAGTTTTAAATTCTTCGATGTGGCGATATCTGTACCATCGAAATCAGACATTTAAAAAATATTTACGCAACCTGGATTTGTAAATATTTATGGCATTTTTACATTTACATTAACCGGAGTTTATAGAAAATTGTTCCTGTATACTCCAAAAGAAAGACAAAAAAAAGTGTAATCCGTAATTTTTCCAGTAAATTAGCTTTTTTAAGTTAAAAAAAAAAAAATCAGTGTTTTCCTTTTAAGTTGGTAAAACGACTCAAGATCTTGACTGAGGAGAGCTGGAAGGTGGTCAGGGATCTAATGGTAGGTGGAAAGTTAGTCTTAAATAGGATAGCAGCCAGTTCACATTGAATCTTAATCGGAGCTACCACACAACGGATGTCGGGATCAAATCCATCTTCCGCCACACGCTCCTTTCAGGTATACGGCTGACGTCCAATTTCGAAATCAACTCACGTGATGTCAGGTGTGAATTATATTGGCCTCATTTCCACAAAAGGTCTTTGTAAATGAAGGTGGTTCGACAGCATCTGCCCCTAAAGATCGGACTTTGCAAGCTGACCCCTTTTAATACATTTATAGATTGTTCGACGACAAACTGTGCATAGAACAAATCCTTGGTTGATACCAGAGTTTTGGCCATTAAATATCAAAACGTATTACACCACATACTACAAAACATTTTTTTGTTCAGTGTTCTTGTTCGACATCAGTTTGCTGTTGAGTATTTTTGTTAAATACTAGTATTTTTTTTTTAATGTTACACTTAAGTGTGCTATTATTACGCTGCACCTTTTGCGAATATATTTAATTTGGCATGCTATCTCAATGGCCCAATGAGGGTTGAAATGTCGAAAATATTGAATATCATTGTTAAAAGCCAAGCAGCAACATGTTCACTAGCCAGTTTACTAGATAATGTAATTGCATTACTTTGCGAGAATTCAGTTACAGCTTTTCAATGCAGTGGATCTTAATAGGGTCTGACCATTTAAAGAAAACTGGCATGTTTAACTCATCAATTCCTAAAGAATCTTCTTTTGTTCTTTTCTAAAAATCTGTCGAAAGTTAAAGTTGTAAATGAAAGAATAATTTTCCAAAAAAGTTCAGCTATAAAATATTTAGTTTTGCTTAGTTTTAATTCTTTTGTAAGACATAAGAATGAATAATAAAGCAATTTCCACGTACAAGCTCTCAGAAAAGTAATCGAGTGAAAATCAAATTTCTTTTATTGTTTACATGTATAAAGCATTATTCTTCACAAAAGTAAATCAGGTAGTGCATAATGAAATAGTTTTATCAGGTTTGTGCTTCTTGAAATGTAATAAGACATTCACGAAATCGAAATAGGAAAGTTGGCTTACACTCAATTCGTTTAATTATTTATTTCAATGTATTTATCTTCATAGTCAATTCTAAAAAATAACGAGTGAAAATTTAAAACTTGAGTATAGAAATATGATGAATATTTTCTAAATAAGTATTTATGAGGAGAATTTAGACCTAAAATTTAATAGCCCATTTACTATTGTTAAACTTCTTTAATGCTATAATTTTTTATTAATTTTATTACTATTATTTTACAATAAAAAAATCTTCATGGAACCATGGCTAGAATTACATCTACTGAATGTTTTATCTATATTGTAAGCAAACATTTGACTTCTTGCTTTATTTATTAGTTAATTCGAAAATCAAAATCATTGTTTTATAATAATGTAATGCGAAATACCAGCCAATTTTCACTACCAGTTCACATTTTATATATATATAAATCATGAAGGATAATTTATTTTTTACTGTTCACCGTCTAAAATACTACAAACAGAGGTAAGTAAAATTCTATCGTACTTCTTCAAATTCCTTTATTTGTTTTATCCAGTGAAGGGACTATAAATGTTTTTCTATACTTTCTGTGTCGATGTAAAAAATGGATTTTCAGTCGTGAAGGCAAATGTTGTGTTTTCTAGAAACACTTAAACGGTCGATAAAAATCAATACTTTTTTCTTTGATAACATATATATATATATATATATATATATATATATATATATATATATATATATATATATATATACATTTTCTGGTGCCCCCTCCCAAAAAAAAGGCAGAGTTTGCCTTTTTTTGTCCAGACTTTATTATTAACATGACTTTTAGACCAAGACATTTGTTCTAATACTTAAATATTTGTAATGTACTTACTACATTTTATTTTTTGATTTATAAACCGTAACATAAGACTTCTTACCAGACTTGATGTAATCGTAATCGATTGTAATTCTCTGGTATAATTTTTTAAATGTTCATACGTCATAGAAAGTATTTTCTGATTAATTTGAAATGGTTATGTAAGGATTTTTACATACACAGTCGCAAGTTATCAAACATAGTCGAGTTATTAAAAATAATTTTTACAGCAATGTTAATGAAATAAGATTGTTAAATAATTTGAAGATTAATTACCGTAATAAGCCCAATCAAAGCTCTAAAAATGTACAGATATTGATCTTTTTAAGTGATTTAATGGATTTTGAAATAACCAAATCATTTAGAGTTCCCTTTTCTTCAATGCATGGTACATTTTTTTCTGCTATAAATCAGATGCACGTGAGAAAATCTGAATATTCCAGTATAATTTGTGTCTTATTTTAGCCAAATACTCAAATAAAATCATTAATTTCTTGTTTTATACAGGCTATACTATAAATTAGGAGTTTTTGTCGTCCTACCCTTAGCTATTTTGTCTCACTAACATAACTAAAGCAATCGAGTAAAACCTTTCGTCTGATTGAATTATGAATTAATAAATAAAATATATAAAATTACACCACTTTAATATCCTCACAATTCTTATTCGAAAGTTCTTCTGATGCTTTATAATTAAATTTCCGTAGACAACATGTTCTAATAATTATTATTCCCCACTCTAGTAGTCATTTTCAGCCTTTTTTTCAGTTAAGAAATAGTATTCAAGATTAAATCTCATCTCTCATGTATTTTAAAAGTTATTAATAATCTAACTGTTTTTAGATTGATACTTTAAAATATATATGAAAACATTAAAATAAGGGAGAAATTATGTAGTTCTCACCAAGTTGAGTCTAAACGCGTTGAAGCACGAAATCAATATCTTCCAGAGATAAAATCACTTGTTTTTTCGAAAAATTCTGTTCTAACGATAATCTAAATAAAAGGACGTGTTTCTTAAATTCACGTATCTTAAATATTTTCTAACGTACAAAAGTATATAAATGGTCGCTTCTGTTGTTTTTTCAAGATATTCAGAAAAGTGTTTCAGCCGTATAAATGGGGGCACTGTGTTTTTCAGAGACACATAAATGTTCTGAAGTAATCTATTATTCCAAGTAAATTATTTTTCTATTTGTCTGAAAACAAAATTTATTACACATTCCATCTTTTGGTATAAAAGGTGGTTTAGAATAATTACTTCTACTATTTGTTTATTCCGAAATTTTTTGTTAAATTTTAACTAATTTAGAGACATACATAATTACAGAACCTTTTCCGACTCTCTTAGAGTATACATATATATTCACATGTTTTACGTTATAATAAATTCAGATTTATTATTTCTCTATAACGCACACTGCACACTTAAATTAAATTTACTAAATACGTGAGGTTGGAACGTAACTGTAAGTTTAAATATTTGTATATATATATGCAGGCCTGTGTTCTGTGATTGTGTCTGAAGAGCAATTTGAAAATTTTAAAATACCGAAAGCCAACACATTTTGGATTTGAAGACAGGAAAAAAACTATTCGGATCATGCCTCTCGCAGAAAATCTATGCTTTTTATGCAAGATCAAAACAATCTTTTAAATTATTTATTAAAGATATTAAAGTGGAATAGAATTTTGCGAAATTTAAAGGAACCTGAGTTGCGTAATTTAAAAGGCACAGTAATAAGATAGTTAACAGTTAATAAACACCCCAAAGCTTAAAAGCGCAGAGATTCAGACAGAAGGATAGGATAAACTATTCCTAAATTTTTTTCTATGTCTGCAATAGAGTGTCTGAGGATCATTGCTCACAATTATCAGAGGGATAATTAAAGTAAAAATGTAATTCCTAAGCTAAGAAATGAAAGTTATTGTAAATCCTGCTAATGTCTGCGTGTCATAATTTGTTTATGAGTTTATATGCGTAATTTATTTTCCGTTTGGCTTTAAGGAAAAGCTCTGCCTCTCACTCTACCTCCGGGCTAATGTCTTTCTAAAACGGAGATAAGAATATTTTTAACACGCTTTTAAACAGTCATCAAATCTTAGACGTAATTCCTTCACCCCTCCGCCGCCACCCCCCCCCCTAACCACCATCCATTTTTTAAAATAATATTTCTCACACTTAAAAAAGTTCAAAATTCAAATATCTGACGCCATATCGTCCAGCGCCAAAACGATCAGAGCTGAGCCAAAACCTCCTAGATATAGAAAGCCTTACCACAGCTATGTCACCGAGCTTTGACGTCATCATTTGGCCTACATTTTAAAGTTTGATTGTGATAAAACAAATAAATTAAACATTTCTGGGGAATTTACCCATGATTGCAATATTTTAATAACTTGAGATAAAAAATATAATTTTACGACAAATGGCAGTTTTTAACCATAACTAATTAGGTAATGTGATAAGGAAATAGATCATACTGAATAATTTTGTATGATAAAGATATTTTAATTTTAATGTTTAATATGAGATATTTTCTAATATTTGTAGTATTTACCAGAATTTTTTTATTTATTTATTTTATCACAATCAAACTTTTAAATGTAGGCCAAATGATGACGTCAAATCTCGGTGACGTAACTGTGGTAAGGCTTTCTATATCTAGGAGGTTTTGGCTGAACTGACCTAGCTTAAACGTTAACGTCGAATGCAGTGAACTCTTTATATGAGCACTCTCTAATGTGAACACCTCAGTATTATTAACGCATTAAAATAGTCGCAGAGAAACTCCGTAGATTAACATAAGATAACTTAACACCTCTGTAGTCTGAATACCTTCTAATCTAAACATCCTTGTATCTGAACACGACAATACAACGCCATATTTGGCGCAAAAATATTATTGTGTTGAAAAGTGTTTTATAATCCATAAGTTTGGCAAGATTTATCCTTCTTGCTTTTTTACAATATTGTGAGATTATTCACAAACTTAAATTTATAAAGAAGAAAAATACGAGCGATCGTAGCAACCGAAATCCCATAATGAATACGTCCCTAAGATTTACAATTGTAAAAATATAATTTTTATTTCTCGGTTCGTTTGCTTTAATTTTATACTTTTTAATTAATATCTAATATATCATACCTACATTTCTTAAAAATACAAAGGCAAACAGTTAATAAAAAGAGATGATTATTTCTTACGGATTTATAGAAACAATTAAGATTTTCTCAGTTCAGCGTAAAAAAAGTGTTAAAATGATTAAAAAATACATTAAAACTATTGTTATAATGTTAAATTCCATATCTGAATAATTTATTTATAAAATACCTTAACTATATCACCCTTTCTACTTAATAGCCCTTAATTCTACATAAAGATAAACCGATGCAATTCACCTCGACGTCTGTTTCAATTCCCCTCGGTATGCGAGAGTTCAAACAAAATAATTTGTCACGCTGAAGCTGATTTTTTTCCCCAAAGAATTTAAACTTTCTTTGGAATAGTCATCTAAAAAGGTAGAAAATGAGCTATCAATTGGTACTAAATGTGTTGGTTTAGCAGGATAAACATAATTAAAATTTACATAGCTGTCAACAAATCCGAAATATAACTAACCACTTATTGTAAACAGTAAATTTTTTCTTAAGAACATAGGAAGGTTTGGGTGTGGTTGCTAATTTGACAAAATATTTTTGAAATATGCTATTTGAAAAAAGTAGTTACTTATATTCCGGATTTGTTAGAAGCTATGAAAATTTAAGAGAATGATTTATTTGAAATTTCTAGCTTCTGCTAAAGTTGAAACAATAAAGTATACACTATCACACCATATTAAATTTTCATAGCTGAAAAATGGTCATCTCGTTGACGATTTTGTGCTTTCCCAGTAGTACCATCTTGAGAAATTTGGCAAAATAATTAAAATTATTTGTGCTGGAATGCTATAAATAACAAGCAGTTTCAGAGCTACTAATAATGACTTATGTTTCTTGTCTTGCCGTGAAGAGGCAAAAAACTAGCAGAAATATACATGGGTAGCCAATAATTATAATGTGCTTAAATACCAAATAAAAAATATCTTTAGTGTGGTGAACATATTTTCAGAACCAAAATCTTTTTATTTTTAATAAATATAAAAAAATACATTTTGAAGTCCACTTTAAGATTCTGAAGTTTTCTTCACATGCAAAAATACAGAAAAGGTCCGTTTTCCCCTTTATTTCTTCTTTAAAATTTTATAAGAGAAATTTCCAGCAACAAAAATGGTGCAATCTGTTTTTAAGAGACACTCAGAGTTTCTGAAGCAATCGATTATATTGTTAAGTTATATCGTTCCATCTTTCTCAAAAGGAAATACAACACATTATGCTTAGTACCTTTCTCCAAAGTTTGGTTTAAAGTTATTAAAGTATCTGATATGGATTTCTGAAGTATTTTTATGCATGCTGTCGATTTTATGTTATAGTAACGATTCTTAAACTGAAAGCCTGTAACACTCTCTAATATTAAAACAATAATAATCAAAAAATAATCAAAGGGGAAAAGTACCCAAACTCTCACATGATGTTCAATACTGAATTTGACTTTACCAAAATAATCTAACTGAAAACCGTTTGGCCGCTTTTTGTTTTGTTTTGACTACAGAAGCCGGGAAGAAAATCTGGCTGCGGACGATGCACTTATTTAAATATATTCTCGTTTAAAATGTCCTTCGAATGTTATTGTTGTTTCTAGTGCCCTCTGGCAACCGCGGAGGGCCCCTGATTCTCTATATACGACGGCGAAGAGCGAAGGGAACTTGGGTACACAGGTGACTTCAAATAACCCCACTGCCAGAAGTCTAAAGGTTTAAGATCTGGAGACCTTGGGGACCATTCATACGGAAAAAAATTGACTAAGGACATGGTTTTCTCCAAATGTTGACTTCAGAAGTGACGTGACAGGAGTAGCTATGTGCAGTGGCTCTCCATCCTGCATAAATGTAATTGAATGGAGTGCTTGCCTCTCTTGAAAGTAAGGGATGCCTTTATTTTTATAGCGCTTAATATTGCTCACCTGTGATGGAAACTTCAAAAAATGCAACACTATAAAATTCCTCGAAGGAAAAGGGACTAATGATGAATGATATGGTAAAACTGCACCACACTGTCCCTTGCGTCATGGAATGATAGAAGAACTATGTTGATTTTCGCCTGCCTATGCACGGCACTTGTGTGTGTTAACACTTCCAAAGTGTGAATCGTCTGGCCACAAAACATTTAAAATCCAATATGTCATCTTCCATTTGCACAAGAACAGTTAGCAAAATCCTGGAGTTTTGTTTATTCAGTTTTTGACCAAGCTGCGTTTTATACGCATACCTTTTCAGAAGAATGCTTAGCGATCACCACACATTTGCACAAGAAATTCCAGTTCGTCGTGTAATTGCACGTGCATTGTATCCACCATGCATTGAAGATGTGGATTGTTTTACTACATCTTGTTGCACAACTTGTGTGACGTCAAGAGATTTTCCGGAATTCTCATTTCTTTTACAATCTTCCGATGAGCTCGTTTACTTCAGTGTTTATGCCATAGCGTTCGGTCCTGTCACAGTCAATATCATGAATGGTACGATATGAACATAAAGCTCAACTTGCGGATTTTTCTTTGATATAAAACAGTTTTACTAACAAAGCTTTATTACTCTCAAAGAGAGCATCTCTAAACACAGAAGTTAAATATAAAAGTTTATCGAAATTTGCTAAAATTTAGTCTCTTGAATCTTCGATAATCACTTGTATCGGAGAGTTTCTTACAGTAACATCAAAATAAAATCTTCAGTTCCAAGATAATGCGCAATCTGCTTATTTAACGCAGGACAAGGTTGTATTCTTCATTCTGCAATAGTCCTACCTTTTGGTCAAAAATGTAACTGATATGAAAAAATATTTTTCATTATAAACAAAATTCTTCCTTGTACTGAGCATTTCTCTGCAAACCATATGAATTCATTGTAAATTTTTTAAATATTGTAAGGTTTCATATAGTCCACAAACTCACCCGGTATTTAGCACGTAAGTCAGCAGAGTACGTACTGACAAGCCCGTGAAAAAACATTTCTAGTTTTATAAAATTACCCGAATCGTTTGTGGTGTTTTATTCTTCTTTTAATTTAATGCCTGTAAAGAAGAAAACTAAACTATTATCAGCACCATAAAAACTCAGAAAAAAGCTTAAAATCACCTTTGTGACATTTAGCCTCTGAACTAATTACTCTACTCGCATATTTTCTCATCTTTGTGTATAAAAAAAGATGTTTTCTTCGAAGTTAAATTAAGATACTGCAATTACATTTATTCAGGTTTTTAGCAAGTGTTTCTCTAGGGAAATACATTCACGTTTTTATGAGAGTGCATAATAACAATACACTGCTCTGTATGAAGAGAAAATATTTTTGAATTTATGAGTAAGAAAGTACTAACTAAAGGAATACTATCTAAATTTAGAAAATGAGAGACTGTTTTTACGTGCTTAGCTGCCAACTCTTGTGATTTTATAGAAATATTTCCCATCACTAATTTTTATCTTAGCAACTTAAGCTTTAAATAAGTCCAAATGTTTTGGTGTAAAATAAAACTGTTTAAAAATTGTGGTAGAAAATCTTTCGATAAAATCAGAAGAGTTGGCAGGTATATAAGTGTATTATAGTTTCACTTGTGCTATATCGTTACAACTGGACATTTTTCGTTATTATTTTATATAAAAATAATGAAAAATAAAGGGGAAGTTGGGACAAAACTCATTGAATGGAACTATATTTTATGACACTGTAAAATGGTTCGAAAGAAATTTCGAGTTCAAGTCATCTGTATGTCTGAATTTAATTTCAATTCATCAGGCGGCACTCACGTAAATATGCATGGATAGTGATAAAATTTAGATGCTGTTATCGATGCTTCATATGACAAGTTCTCTATTTAAAATGGCATCTGTAGAATTTGTAGCATTTTTATGAGGGAAATGAAAAACATTTGTCTAAATTGCATTATGTGAGCAACAAACACTGACTCATAGTTATTGTGTAGGGTACATGAATAATGGCTATTTATTTTGGAAATCAGACAACAATCCACGTATTAGCTCAAATATAACGCGATATTTTTTGACTGATCACTTCCCGTTAAAAACCTGACCGCTAAATTCGAGGTCTAAATATAGGATTTTTCTAATTATTTTGATAAAAATTTCGCGGTCGCGTTATTTTCGGGATAATACGGCATTATTATTATTATTATAGTTTTTTACGAATTGCATTTTAGCCAAAGAAAAAGTACAGCAAAATCTAAGACTAAGTTTTACTTTTAAAAATCTAGTAACATTCCTTTCGATTTTTGTACATTACACTTAGTCGATTTCTTAGATTTAACAAGTGATAAATTGTGTGTGTTTCAGCTGAAAATAATTTTAATCTACAAAGGGTGAACTGTGTTATACTGCAATAAATACTTTAATCCATTGAAGTATAAACATTTTCCTTTCGATGCATAACAACGGAAAATACTTCCCAATACTGAAAAATTGCAGGTGTTTCCATCATTTCCCTTAACTACCAGCAAGAAAGGTGATTTAATCAACCGTCATGTTGCTTGCAGTTAAATGGAGCAATGGTAAAGGCCGTACTTTTTCATTTGAACTATATTTATATGCAACAGATATTTACGAAATGAAATAAATAAAGGAAAAAGTATGTAACCCTTTAACGCGCAATGTTCCTTCTCTGGAAATACCAAACTCTGACGTTTTGACTGTTGCCAGTCACGAAGAATAGATTGGATTTCTATAAAAATAGTTGCGGGTGACATAGCTCCACGAGAATCTTTTACTTTTTAGCACGTCATTTCCCGTAAAAAATGGTTACGATTGTTTTTAACAGCACTGACATCTGCTAGAAAAATGGAAGAATGCGAGATCAGCTGGATAGATTGCCCGATTCTGGAAAAAGGGCGCACAGCCAGCTGTCGTCAAAAAAGGGTCTCTAGATCTGTGGCACGCGATGAACGTTTCGATCGTCCGCCATATTGCTGGTAGTTAAGTCGAGCGATGGCAACGGCTCCCCTTTTCCCAGCATTGGGAAAGGGTTGCGTCTGAAAGGGTTAAAGGTTTTCAAAGCATTGTTCTGAAAACAAGTTAAAATTTTCACCCAAAATATTTACTAACTATTCACGTGCTATTTCTTTACACATAGGCAATATCAACTGACCTTTTGCCTAAGATTTCTGTACTTGCAGGACAGTAAAAGAACTATCAGCTTTAACGGTCACATTCTGTTAAAAACAAACAGCTAAAGACGGTCTATAATAGATGAGTCCAACTAAATGATATTGCGCTATCTTTCCAATGAAAAAAGAAATCAATACATTCGGTGTCGTTCTCTTTGTGTCAAAATTACTTTTATAGATACTATTGGAACTGATACTGCTGTTTGAACTTCTCTTATACTTCTTCTGAATTTTCATTCAAGTTCATTGATACTTAAGACAAAGAGTACTTCTGTTCGATTATCTTTGTCGTTCTTCTTAAATGTTTGTTGTAAACACAACAATTTTTCTTTTACTTGCGTAAAACGTTATTTTTACCATAACGAAGGGAAATTAATCTCCCGCAGTTTGCTTGTACAGAATAATTAGAAGGTTCAATGAAACAAGACAGAAGTAAGCAAAAGTATAAATTTTATAGGCACGTTGACGATGTATTTTACCTGTTTTATTTTTTACAGAGACTTTTAAGCCGATTCAACGTATAAATTATGATGAATTTTAAATCTAATACTTAATGTATGCGAATTAGTACTTTTCTTATTGAAATTATGTGCTACGAAAAACCAATCGTCAATATTCATGTATAGTAATTCAGTACTCACTAATAATTTACTCTCTGAAATTCACAACGCATGCTAAAATTCACTTTGAAATTTAGAAGTTTTTCTATTTATTGATACTTAGATATTTTTTTAGTATATTGTGAAATTATGTGGGGTAAATACTTTCACTAGTCGCTTTCTCACGCTTTTAAAATGGGGCACTTTCAGCTTTCTATTTTTAAAAAGATTTTATACTCTTTATTTTACCAATATCATTCTTTTTACAGCGTTATAATTAAAAGCAATTATTTTTTTTTCATTGGCTTACTCTTAAATTTTCAGTATAATCAATCAATTTCATTACAGATAGATTATTTGCTACATGACATACAGATAGATTATCTGCTGTATAATGATACATTCTCAAGCTGATAATAAATCTAAGTAATTAATTAAAGTTAGACATATTAACGTGTAAAACGAGCATAAAATCATTATAAATGTTTTAATACTCATTTTTTAGTTCGATTCTTTTTCATGTCATTTGTTTTGGACACCTGTTTCAGTCTCCTGTTAGAATAGCATTCGATTTTATATCCTTACACGAATTAAAGAAAACTGACGTTAGCTGCCAATCTTCCGATTTTACTGGAAGATTTTCCACCACTAATTTTTACTTAGCAATTTAAGCTTAAAATAAGAGCAACTTTTAAATTTAAAATAGATCTGTTTAAAAACTGTGGAGAGAAATTTTCTTATAAAATCAGAAGAGTTGCCAGCTGGGTTAGAAAGTAATATGCTGCCCACTTTCAGAGAGCTCTAAAATGCATTCCATTGATCCTCATAAGATAAAATTCGAACTGCAAATAATTCAAACAATGCGCTTGACACTAATTAAATAGAAAAACTGGTACCAAAACCTGCCAAAAGGCGTGACGCTGCGATACACGTTAAAACATATAATTCGCTACATGGCAAGTAACTCATGGCAACTACTATGTGGCAGCTGACTGCTGGCTTTAATGACCACGATAGCCACATTTTGCAGACTAAAAGACCAGATTTGCTTTCGTTCTCTCCCTAAAAGGAGTGCCAAGTTTTCCAGCTAATTCAAATTTCTGTAGCATCTTGCGTTGTGTGATTGCACACATTGAACTTCTACGCATGGTCTTCATACGACGGAATTCTTTTACAACTGCAAGAGTTCTGATTGATCTGGTAGAAGCATTTCAGCAGCAGCGCTTTCCTTGCACTGTAGGCAAGATATGCAGAAAATAATTAATGCTCTTCCAGAATCTGCAATCTTTTTTTCTTTTTTTTTCGAAAGAATAATGAATAGTCATGCGGTGTAAAGCAAATCATGTTTCAAATGTTTTATGTATGCAAGTATACCATTTATAATATATTCCCACCTATTGTTGAATTTCGGTATTATTATTTTTTTTTGTTATTTAATAAAATTCAAACGCGTTATTTGAATTATCTGAAGCTCAACTTTTATCTCACTTGAACCAATAGACCAACCCACCATTTAAGATTATCTTGAAGGGGACAATTTATTTTTTGCTAACCTTGTATTATAAAACATTTTCATATTCAGGTTTTGATGGAAATGAACTACCCGAAATTTTGAACATATCTGGAACTATTTTTACAAGCGTCGTCTGTGGATATGTATTTTTATGTATCTCTTAAAACCGAAAAACGATTAGCCTTATAATGTTGCAATTGTGTACTTAGGACTGTTGTAACATTTAAACGGGCACCTGCCTTTGCGGTTGCAATCGGCTTGGTAGTTTATTGAAGTACCAACGAAAATTCTTTGATTCCATGTAAATCGTTGGATAGTTATTGTTTAAACTGTATTTTGGGTCATTCATCTATTTAAGAAAAAAAGATGAGTTTAATGTAATTAAGTAGAAGTCATTTGGTGTCCATATCACTCAATTTAACTTAAAGATACCTGTTTGATGGATTTTCTGATAAATAGTCTTCTTTATCTGAAAAGATAATTCAATATACCAGGTATAGTATTTCATTCTTTTTGTGTCAAAGTTTGTTTACACTCAATAATGGAACTGATATTGCTTTTTGAAGTTCTTTCATATATTTCATCTCATATTTCGAGTTCTATATGAGATTATTGCTACTTCAGATAATAAATATTTGCGGTTAGATAAGAATGTATTGTACCGTAAATACAATTTTCTTTAGCTTTGAGCTATTACATCGTCCAGAACAAAAACAACAAAAGAATTACTGTGTTTTTATTAAACAATTGATAATATTTTATTTTATCATGCCCTTTCAAGAGATATTGCCCTATAGCAACAATTTTAGCTCTCAAAATCTTAAATCATTAAATTTGATTTCTTTACAGTCTTTTCCTGTCTAATAGTCGAGACTTTTTCTGTTATTTAATTTGTTAATTTTCGTAATCAAATTTATAGTGCTCTCATTTATAGGGCGCTTAAAGATTTCACTTTTATGTTAAAAAATTTTTCTTTTTTAACAATAAAAAAACCGCATTTAATGTATAAAAATTTTAAAACACGTAATTATCTTATCTGATTACTTATTATTATTATTATAAGAACAGATATCACTTAACTATATTTTGTGAGTGTCAGTGATTATAGTGAATTCAATTGATATTTATCACTGAAATTGAAATGATATTATTATTCTAAATTTCAAAAGTTTACACTTATATCAGAAAGTGGTAACTTTTGATTAATGAGATGCTTTCAGCTTTCCGTTTTCCAAAAGTTTGTTTCCTCTTTATTATACTACAAGCATGGTTTTTAAAGCATTAAAAATTAAAAATAATTAGCTTTTTATCACAGGCATACATTTAAATGTTCAGTATTATCAAGCTATTTTAACCTTCTTATTATAAATTCTTCACTGTATTGCTTTGAAAATTTGGCCTAAAAGTGTGGTTTATCACAGTTTTAGGCAAAAAGGAGAAAATTTGAAGAAAAGGTTTTTGGGGCAGATATTAAGCAATCTAAAAGTGAAAAAATGAGTCGTTACATGTAAGTAAAAAAATAGCGGGAAAAGTATCCAACCTCTAGATAAGTCCTAGCCCACGGCATGCTGAAAATTCAATCTCCGATCTAGCATTGGTGACAACCACCGTGTACGTTCACGCTAAATTTATGGGTCTGAATGTTGTCTGTATCCCAGCAGAAATCTCATTATTTGATAAGAATTGTGACGGGAAGCTCTTAAAAGAAGGAGAGTATCTCTAAACACCGTAGCAGTTTAACGATGAGACTATACGAGCATCGACGAATCTTCAGCTACAGATTATCCCGGAGTAAAATTATTCCGGTGTTCACCAGTGCAAACCCAAAGAAAGCTTGGGCAGCAGGACCGGCCTTTTGTTTGAAGTGGCCCGGTTGCAAACATTTGTTGGGGGCCCCAAATATTATAGATGCTAAAAATTCATTAATTAATAGGCCCATTTATAAAGCAAACATTAAGAATGAACTGAAATACCACTAATAAAACTTTAATGGTCGTGGTAATTAGGGTTGAAGGCTGGCTCTAAGGTAGATGGCGCCCTGGACAAGCTAATTTTTGGCGCCCTTTTTAAATAAATCTAACTCGTTTATGACGACTCCTTATTTAAGAATCCAGATTGAATGAGGAAATCGGAAATACTTGGCTGGTACAATGTTAAGTTTATGGGAGTATAACTCGCTTTTAACGAGTAAAACCTGGTTATATCGAGGAATATTTTTGTGATTTATAAAATTTCTACTGACTTCCACCTCACCAGCTCAGATAATCTTTTCTTAGAAAAAAATCATTTAACATTCCAAGGTCAATAAAGACGACGATGATAACGAAGAATAGGAAGAAACTACAAAGGGGGCTTACCTGACCATGGGCAAGTGGGACAATCTGACGTTGGATAAACCTTCAAAAGAAAAAAAAATCCGTTCTCTCTGCTAAGATTATGTTTTCATGGCGCCCCTAAACATATAGCGGCCCGGGCAGCTGCCCGAGTTGCGGGTACCTTGAGCCGGCACTGGTTGGAGGTCTAAACCGCATCCGCATTGAATATGTATGCTAAACCTGTGGGGACGTTTATCACCCATTTCAGTTAACCTGCATTACTAATACTGAAAAATGTGAGAAAATATGAATCTATTCACTCTGGAGATCCACCGACCACCGAGAGTGACATTAATTGTTTCAGAGTAGTTTAGTTAGTAATGAAGACAGTAAAATAAATATTTTGTTGACCAACTACCTATTTAAAATTTGAAAAAGAAGCCCAAAATGGAAGTGGGGGGATGACTTAAAGCTCAGGTCAAATTAAATAAAATCAATAATTTTATACTTAAGTTAAATTAACCAAAATGTAGGTTTGAATATTTTTCTTCACATTAAGTCCATTAATTTAATATAAGAGGACATTTCATTAGTCAGAGCTGCCAGTTTAAGGGATTTGTCGCTAAATTTAGCAGCTATTCACTGTGTTTAGTGAATAAATTTTTTGGAAAGTGACATTTTTGAGGATCTTGCTCTCTAATTTAGAGATTCAGATGAATTTGGAGTATTGTTTCATTCAAAATTTCTAAGATTTTAAAATCTAATCAGTACTACTTTAGAAAAGAAATGATGCGATGAAATGTTTAAGAATGGATCGTGGATGAACAGACATATCAGGGACGTAGCCAGAGAATAGGCGATGGAAGCCTTGGCCCCTTCCGAAATTCATACTTTTCTTAATTGGATGTCAATAATCAAGCTCTTTCGTAGAAATGCTATCTTAATTAGAAATGCCTCCTTTTGGGCTCAAACAATACCTCCTACATATAGAAAGCCTAACAACTGAAACTTAGACGCCATCATTAGGCCTTCAAGTAATGACGTCATCACAGTTTTACTTTCGTAAAGTATAACTATTTAAAATTTCTGGTGAATGCTACAAATATTAGAAAATATCTTAAATAAAAACTTAAAATTAAAATACCTTTCTCATGCAAAATTATTTATTCCGATCTATTTCCTTATCATATTGTCCAATTAGTCATGGTTAAAAACTGCCGTTTGTCATAAAATTATATTTTTTTCTCAAATTATTGAAATATTGTTATTCATGAGTAAATTCACCAGACACTTTTTATAGTTTTATTTTGTGAAAATAAGATTTTTAACTATAGGCCTAATGATGACGTCAAAGCTTGTTGACGTAGAAGTTGTTAGGCTTTCTTTATCTAGGAGGTGTTGGCTCAAACCGATTTATCTTTTTCTTTCTGGTTATGTGCTCGAGACGTAGATTTCAATCATCCAGTTTTATGAGTATTTTTATCCGCTTTTATACTGTAAATATTCAAATATAGTATGAGTGCTATTTTAAGAGTGAAGGTTCTATTAGAAAATAGAGTAACATCCATTCGAAATCTATCATTAATTTCAGTTGGTATTTTTTGGAATTAACCCCTTATTGGTAGGATATTTTTTCGAAATTATTATTATTATTTTTTTCATAGTTACCAACCCTTACCGAACACATCTAACCGCTTTTTGGAAACAGTAAATTTGTAATATCTTGTCAAAATGTTAACCAACCCACACGTACATTTGGAAATTGATGCTCCATTCGGTTGTCCACTATCTTTTTCTATATTCTAACATAAAAATCACTGTACATATAAAGTGGTTAATTATATTCCCTAAATGTTATCAACTATACATCGCATGGCACGCGCCGTCGAAGAAGAAGGGGTTGAGATCGATTAATGTGTTTGAAATATTTTATATTTCTAACCTTCAATAAACACAGTTTTAAAAGTACTGACTTTTTCTACTTTAGAATACCTGTTTCATCTGACTGCAGAACTTCGCTTACTCTAGATACTCATTTAATGCTTAGGGATTAAATCGCGTAAATATAAGTTACGGGAACAATCAAAATGCATTTAAAACTTTTATAAATGTGAAACTTAACACAATTTAAATCTTCTTGACGAAAATTATCTAATTATTTGCAATTTCGGCTATTATAAACAAAATAACGACTTACCTTTTTTCAAATGTAGAAAACGCGATGATAAAATTGGTAAAGCTTAATCCATAATTTAGGCCCGTGAAAGTCATAAAGTTCAAGAAAAATCTTTCAAAATATATATAACATATACACAAAAGTTAATAGACTCGTACAAAGTCTAATACAAGCAGACACTTCCAATGGGTCAACCTCGGTTAGTAACTTTGAGAAAAGGAGTGACTGCAAAATAGGATTTGACCAACACATTTGCACAATTGTAAACGGAAAAAAAAAATGTTCCCATGCTTGCAAAGGTAACCAAATGCAGGTCATTTTTTATTCTTTGTATACTCTTATCTTCAAATTAATACCAGACGCGTGAAACGTACTTCGTATCAACAAAGTTAGTTTAGAGGGGACCCCCACAGGTATTAATCAATCAGTTCTTGGTTTTAACAACAAAAAAGCCTCTTCCGCTGTTATTTGTGTTTCGGTTCTTTTCAAAGAATCCGATAATGAGCGATCGTTATGACCAATGGTCCAGATCTGATAATTGTATTTTTCTCCAACTGATGTTTTCGCTCTTTCCACGATGAAAGGTAAGTGACATTTGATCAGAGCTGGGGTGTACTTTCAAAGAATACTGTTCCTTGAAAGACACTTTTATAAATGATGTTTAGCTCTGAAAGATGCAGAGTAGGCACACAACACTATCAGTCTACTTTAATTTAAAGAAATCTTTTATATTTTTCACGATAAGAGCGAGAGACATAATAAAAAATATAGAACGGATTTGGGGGCCCCTCTGAGACCGGGGCCCAGGTGCCTTGCATCCGCAGCACCCCCCCTGTGGCCGGCCCTGTTGGGAAGTCTATAATTTAGTAAGATTCTATTTACTTAAAGGGCGAAGAATTAGAAAATTATCCAATTCCCTGTGATTGACATAGGAAGCACGACCTGCACTTCCGTTTACCACCTTTCCCCATGTTTCCAAACTTGTAAAGCATGACAAAACTGGTTCAGTCCGCCATGTTTTTGACTTCCGGTCAAGAATGATCCTACAGTATTACTTCGACCATCAAGTTATCATCCGTGGATTGAATGCAGGAACAAGATCGGATTATTCGAATAAAGATCTGGCTCTCGTTATCTGAGCTACGAATAATTTACAGATGATAAAATATCGAGAATTTGGTCGCATACGACGCAATCTGTGGATTACGTTACCCTCATCTGGATTGGGACGTCTCGAGGTATGAATTTATTCAACCCTTGAGATTGCAAAAAATTCTTTAACGCAAAAAATATACATTTTACCATAATTCAAGCTCTCAATTATTCCCTCTACTGAAGCTGGAATGCTTTTGGGTTTCAAAATTAGAAATAAATTTGTTACTCTAGTAAAAGTTTTATTTTAAATCGTCGTCTGTCAATAGAAATATTTAGTACTACTTATTTACTTTAGATTTAGTACTACAAATTGCAGGGTATCCGACACTCCAATTTTCTATATTCCTTTTAATCAAGAACAAGAAAGGTAAATCATGCCAAACGTATCGATTATAAAACACTTTCCAACTACACACTAACGCGCACGCGCACACTCGAACACACGCATCCCCTAAGCAGATAGCCTTTACGTAGTTCTTTTCTTTAACACAAAACAATGCTCTGTATCGGTCAATTAGAGCACGAGTAATGAATTTTCATGATTCTCATTCAAATCACCATACCTTGTTATTACCACATAAGATATTTTTTGATTTCCCGCTAAATAATAAAAATATCGCCAAGCTGGGTTCATTTTTCGGAAGATTTTCTTCTCACCGCATTTACCGATTGATCGCAAAGGTCGTCAATGCTGGCGACTTTTGGCTCAACTTTTGAGGGAGGTATTATACAGTATTATATAGTAAGATTGTATTGTGCTTTAAATGGATGCCTGTCTCTATTTACGTAAAGAAATGCCATTGAATGGAATGTATTGGAATTATTTTGAGTGCTCCTGTAGAAGAAGTATTAATGATACAAACGATATTTTCGATGGAGAGCATTATCTTGTAATCCTTAATAACATGTATTGATTTTCTTTCATTTCAAATAGCCAGATATCTCTAAATACACTTTAAAGAATGACTTCCCGTAGAGAGCCATGTATTGGAAATATTTTGAGCTGTCCTGTAGAAGAAATATAAATGCTATATGCACCTTTTTCAATGGGTGCATATCAATGGGTGGGTTTCAATTGTACAGTACTTAGAGATAACATATATAAATTTCGTAGTGATCGATAAATATTTACGGAAGTTAGAGCACTTATCGAGGGACAGACGGACGGAGAGACAGACAAACCGAAATAATAAACACTTTTCAACAAATAACGTTGGAAAATGTTAAAAACAGTTTGTAATTAGTAGAAAATATTAAATGTAATTTCGAATGCATGGAAAAATTTTTTAATCGATATCTATGTACATTTATTAAGTTTTAGCTTAGTATTTATATTCTAAAAAATCTATACTATTAAAATCTGTGCGCGTCTGTCTGTGTGTGTGTGTGTGTGTGTGTGTGTGTGTGTGTGTGTGTGTGTGTGTGTGTGTGTGTGTGTAGCATCATCTCCTCCTAAACGGCTGGGAGTTGAGTTTCGAACGAGGTATCCACGAATTCGGAAAATTTCGAGAAAGAACCTCCGCTAATTTAAATTTCGAAATTCGAATTAGTTTAGGAGATATTGATAAAAAACCCCATCTAAAACGCTAATTTTTGCTCTCCCCAATTCCGTGATTGTAACCCCTGTAGTCAAAAAAGTGAGAAATAAGCATCGAGGTTGCCATGTTTGGCTATTTTATTAAATTATTTACACTCCTGCAGTAAAAATAAAAGAATAATGATTTTTTTCTGTTTATATTATTGACAAAGTTATTTTTTAATTAAAATATTGCGTTCATATTAAATCAGACCTGGAATTCAATGTTTTTTATGCGTAAAAGAATAAGGGATTGAGAGATTTCCGAGACTAATATGTATATTTTTTAGTTTGGCCGAAAAAAAAATGGCTCATTTGGCGATTTTGAGAAAGTAGTAGGTTCTACCGATTTGTACAGTTTTGGGCTTGGCGCAAATTACTGAGAGCGTTACGAAATAGTATTTTTAATAACAAGTATAAATTTTACGGCACTATACTTCGATTTTTCATACAGAAATAATGCAGTTATTAAGGCGATTTTAAACGATCTATAGAATTTTCACCAAATTAAGTAAACTGATTTAAGTTAGAGGAATTCCGCCAAATTTCAGAAAATTGAAATTCTCGCATTTTGTACATGGTAGTTAACGGTGATAAAAACCCGTTATAGTTAATAATAATTTAAATAACTGCTCTTTATCAATAATATGCCTGCATTAAATTTTGGCGATGGAACCATATAAATGATAGATAACTATTTCCCATTTTGATTGCTGTTAAATCAATGCTTCGAATGATTCCCTGAAAACAAAAAAATCTTGCAAAATGTTGGCATTTGGCGATCGAAGCAAGGGCGGCTCCAGTGAGGGAGCCATAGGGGCCATGGCCCCCTCCGAAATTTTGTTTTACAACTTTAGATTAGCATACTTCACGATTTCACACGTTCAATTTGCATTTTGAACCATTTATAGACCTAAGTAAAAAGTTCGATGGCCCCCTCCGAGAATTCAGTCTGGAGCCGCCCTTGGATCGAAGTACTGTGTAAGAAATAATTGATTCTTATTTTTTAAAGCAGCGCTACGGAAGTTTCTTTTACTAGAAGCTGTTAGAAAGGCGTAATTAGTACTGTCTAATATATTTTTTGTTTTACGAATTGAAATGTTTGTTGATTCCTACTTTAGTACATTTCTTAGCAAAGTTGGCGAAAAATATTCAAATGTAGTGCAACTCTGTACATATTATTAATTCCATTCCACAATTGAGATGAGACGATGTTACTAGCGTATGCATAGATATTTTTTTTTCTAAATTCCGCCAAACAGAGTATTGCGTATTGCCTTTAGTGTCAAGTTTAATTTGTGGTTTGAGCTATTTGCCATCGACTGGCGGTGTTAATTTCGCCAATATGGCAGTTCTACCAAAGTAAACATGAATAACTCATTTCATGTTCTATTTTTAACATTGCTATAGTTTCCGTAGCAACGGAATCCATTGTTGCCACTTAAGTTGTTAAATTTTACAATTAAGTGAAACCACTCATTTCTACAGCTTTTAAGAATCGAAAAAGTGAAAACGCATCAATTGTGAAACAAATAGAACTGTAACAGACTTGCACCTTAAAAATAATCGAAGTTTTTATGCAATTCTACATACCTTTAATTTTATTTCCTTCGAGTGTGGATGTCATTTTTTACGTCATTTTGCTGTTTTGCTGGCAGATTATCCGGAGCAGCACATACCCTCTAATGTATTTGCTCCTCCGGAAGCAAGAGCTTATGTCCGGCGCGTATTTGTGTAACCCCATTGTGTTAATCAGAATTTTCTGGTGTCACATTTTTTAGACCATTTTTTTACCGCGGAGATTCCGATCCTGAAGTATATTGATTAAGCAGGAGTAGCCAGAAATTTTTCATGGGAATGTTACGACTACTGCAACTCACATATATGTACACGTGTGTGCGATAAGGGAGTGAAGAATATGCATTTTGTATGGCAAAAAACTCCGCTTGGGGGGTTGTGACCCCCTATCCCCTCCTTGGCTACGCCACTGTACGCAAGCATAAGTTGTCACGTCATGAAAAACCGTCATAGATGGCAAACTCCGAAGTTGTTCTGAGGGTTATACAAAATTAAAAATTTTTCTTTTAGTAAATTTTACTTTTGATACAGTTCGGATATTTGGTTTTAATACATTTCGGCCACCAAGGTGAGATGAAATATTACTAAATACGGCAACCCAGAATTTTCTTAACTATTGAATTTGACACTATGCAACTACAGTAGATTCCCTAACACGGTAGATACGTTCCGTGTTATAGGAATCCGTGTTGTACGGGTCCTGCGCTATACTCCACCTGGAGTGCGAACTGCGCGGTATAATCGCGGCAAAACTTATTCGCGCTCCGTAAAAATGCAATGATGTTTGGTGTTGCCATTCAAAAGGAATGTTAATTACAGGAGCTAAGGCGTCATAATATCAGAACATATGTCTCATTTCACCGTGCTGTACGAGTCTCTTTTAACGTGTTACACGAAAACGATCGTAATGTTTTCGTCGTGTTCTAAGAATTCGTGTTGTAGACCCATGTTATAAAGGGGTCAACTGTAATCTGTAAAAAATGAAAAATGAAATTAGTTATTTATTTAGCGCGAATTGACAGTGAGATAAACGTCACTTTTATGTAACAAGTGTGATACTGCATTAAGAGTTCAATAAGGGTAATAAGTTTTTTCTCAGAAGTTACATCACGAACGTTTTCATTTACAAAAGCGACATGATTTTCACCGGAGCAGGGTACATTTTTGGCTTTTAAACGTAAATGATGCATCCATTGTTTCATGTAGGTTTTTTAATTTAGGTAAAATTTAATAAAGTCGTGTGTAACATAACTGCCCTAATGCATTGTCCACGCTTTGAAAAATGCAAGATAAAATTATTGTCAACATCATGTAATGTTATTTATGTGGTATATACTATATATTAATGCTATAAATTAAACCTCACAAAGAGAATTATATGATGTAGAAATCGGGCATTTTTCGAAAGAGAAAAGTTTTGTCTGCATACCATAAAGTTCTTTCTTTTTTGATCGCCAGTCACATTGACGTAGTTTTTGTGTCATGTTGCAATCGTCTAAAATTTGCACTCATGACGTCAACTTTTAGTCACGATTCAAGTATTTTTTCACGTTTTGAGATTCCGAATTACTGGGTTTAATTCGAATTATATATGTTTAAGGAAAATATGCGTTTCCCAACGTGCGGAGAACGGGTACGCAGCTAGTTAGTTTTTACTTCTTGTAGAAACTTATAAAAACGGAAATCATTCTTTAAAACGATGCCTCACCATGGCACAGTGGTTAAGTTACTAAAAATGGTAGATGGCCGAAGTGTGAAGGTCCCGGGTTCAGGTGCCATCGTGAGGTCGTCGATCTAACGGTCTGGCGTTTTGGTAGGTTTTCTCCAGATGTAACGTGAATACGCGTTAGAACCCCTTGAAAGTCCTCCTACTAATTCACCTCCCCTGGCAGATCACCCTAGTGTAGCGTTGCCATAATCACACACAACCACAATCTTTAAAATCGATATCTTCAGTAATGTCAACTTTAAATTTTCATTTTTAGTACTTCTGTTGACTTAGATTCTAGAGTGTTAAATGTTAGTTGTCTGATGTATTCATTAAAATATTGCCCTGGGAAATTTAGTACAAAAGTTAGGAGCTGAAAATATTTAAGCTTGAGAACTATGTTAAGTTCCTTTGTTCTAGAACCGAATTGTTATTCTGTAGCTACACACATTTCACAAGTGCATAAGTTGCTTTTCTTGGTAGAGGTACTTTCATTTATAATTGTATGTAAAGTGAATGCTTTAAATAGAAGAATAAATTTTAATGGCGACAGTAAACTTAGTCTACGGAATAGACACAAAATATAACGTGAGGTGTTTAGAGTACTTTAACACGCATTGCTGCCAACTATTCCGGAATATCATTAACCACTTTTCGCAAACAGTAAACTTCTATAGGTATTTTTTCAAAACAGTAACCTACACTCCCGCCGAATTCAAAATTTCTGCTGTATTTTAAGCCCGATCCTCCAGTTCAAAAAAAGTGGTTAATGATATTCCGGAATAGTTGGCGGCTATGAACACGTGAGGTATTGCTGTTGTTGCTTCTTATGCCCCATGGCAACTGCCAAGCGATGCCAGATCCTTCCTATTGGATGGCGATGCCTTCCATTTTAATGTTAGCCAGAGGGAGGAAGTCCGATTTCGCTCGGGGTCTCCAACTTTTGAACCCATTTCAAATGAGAAATCTAACACCTGAAATCGGCACCTCTAGATGTATCGTTTGAACGAACACACTTTACGTACATCAGCTCCCATTAGCGTACACGCTTCCACAGCAGCCCAGTCGAGACAGGTTTTCACTCGCAAAAGCAGTGACCAAGTAACTCCTCCTAGGTACACAATGCCTGGGAGCAGAAACATTTACGTCATCACTAGGTCCACTAAAATGACTGCATCACACATTTACTTTCACAAACTGAAACTATTGAAAGTTTGTGGTGAATTTACTACCTCATAAAACATTTTAATGATTTAAGATAGAAAATTCAATTTTACGATAAATAGGAAATTTTAACTGCCACTAATTATGTAATATGACATAGAAATAGATCATACTAAATTAATTTTTATAAGAATGGTATTTAAATTTTTATTTTTAATTTAAGATAGTTACCGCATTTGTAGCATCCATCAGAAATTTTAAATAGTTTTACTTTGTGAAAGTAAAACTGTGATGACGTAAAAGCTTCTGTTCTCAGGCCTCCTATATCTAGGAGGTGTTGGACCAAGCCGGTGCTGCTTCACTTTCCGAGTTCTCATAGGAACGGAGCTTAGTGACTAGGCCAGTGCGAGGCTACACGTCGTGAGGTAAATGAGCGGAATCTTTAGAAAATATATCTGCGTTCTCAAAAGAATATTAGGTTTTAATTTAAAAAAAAAGGAGGAAGGAAGAAAAGAAACTAATAGTTCTCAATAGGGGAAATTTTTGAAACCGTTCATTGAACATGCCAGAAACCGTCTGTCACAGGATAGCAGTAGGCATGGTCGTTCAGAACGAGCACTGTGTTTGACTGTTCCAGGGGTAGCAAACGTATGTATGATTGACTGCACAGTTGAACGGAGTTTACCGACAAGAACAGAAATTTCTTTGAGCTATTTACTAGTCTAGTGAGGCTTTTCATTTCTATTCATTTCTATTCTAAATCATTTCTATTTCGGAAATACTCGTTTTGTTACTTTTACGACCCATTACGTAATTTCTAGTTTCTTCTTATACTAAAATTTCGAACGAGGGGCTGTTAAATAAACTGCAAAATGACGTCAGTTATCAACAAAATAGTGGCTAAACAAATCACAAAATACATACAAATATTTGCATTTCTTTCAGTGTACGAATACTTTTTATGCTACAATAAATCGCCAATTTTTAGTTTTTAGTAAGTATTACCCCTATTATAATATGTTTTTCTAACTTTTATATGCATTTCAATTTGATAAAAAGTGTTTTGTTAGGCTTTGGTAATTTCGGCAGAATTAAGATACCAAAGCTAGCGTCTTTCAAGAAGCCGCTTCTGTACGAATACTTTCTACACTCACTGTAAGTCGCGTGATAGAATCTTCAACATGACGTAATATATTTAAATGCTTTGCAAACACTATAGTTTTTAAAATATTTTTTTAAGTTAACAGCCAGCTCACACGACAGGTTTAACAATTTTGCTACATTATAAGACGAAAATACTATTTACAAAAAAGTGGATAATTATATTCAATAAAAGCTGGAGTCTGCATGAAGAGCATAGCTGATGATTGTTCCGTGGCTTATGAGGGCAGCGGCGCTGACATTTTGGTCACATCCCTTTGCACTTGAAAAATCATGAGACATAGGGGGGGGGGATGACCATTTTAGTACCGCTATCCAGTGGCGGCTCCTCCATTGGAGCACATGAGCACGTGAACCCCCAAAGGAAAAACTAAAGAATAAACACATTAACGAATTAAATTTAAAACAAATATTAAGCACACTTCTAGATTTATGTGAATTTAAAGAGTGAGTTTTACTCTCCCCCCCTCTCCCCCACTATTATTAAATACGATTATTATAGCTAACGCATTGTAGTGTAGTCTCAGTCTAATCAATTGCACGTGCGAACGGAAAAATTTTCCTCTGAACCGCTCTCTGAGGTCAGAAGCCGAGACAGCTTCGGAGATGTACGGCATTAATGAAATTATTCCGTTCGCACTCTTCCATTATGCACAAAGAGGCAATTTTGATTTATCGCTTCCGGATTTTCCCTTGGTTTGTTACGTTCGGTTAGTTAATTGATTTTTATTTCATTTTCTTAATACTTTCTTTATTTCTATCATTTTTCTCTACATTATTTTTTTAGAAACTAGTGTAAATAATTAAGACAGGAGTAAAAGACGTGTTTCGGAGCTAAATCAATGGCATTTTTCATTATTATCCTTTGAAAATAAAAAATGAAATAAAATGAATAAAGGCAGCACCTTTGCTAGAACTTATCTTGGTGACAAAATGTAAGACCAAAGATGACTTGTTTTCTTTCAGTTGCGTGCATTGTTTATTTTAATTTGTAATTATCTATTTTAATTTGTAAGGTGCGTCGTATCTGCATATTTAATTTTCGATATTTGTTTTGTGATCCTCCTTTTAAATAACCCACGAGCCGCCACTGCCGCTATCTGGGATTAATATGGGGATACCCCCTTGGTCACTTGACTTTCGGAATGCAAAGGGGTGTGACTAAAATGTCAGCCCTAACCTGTATATCTCGTCGGCCAAGTCATTGTGCTGTATGACGTGAAAAACGTGACATGAAAAACGTGTATGACGAAGGAATTACAGTCCGCCAGTAAAAAGCTGATAATTGCAATTTTGTGTGTGCAAAAATGTAAAATCTGCTTCAACTAAATGTTGCTGGGAAATGGCCGGACAGACATAAAAATAAAGGGGCAGTGAAAATAAATCACAATATTGTCGATTTCGCATTGCTGAGAATAGCACCTAGAAATCTCCAAGGCGGATGTTTGAAATGGTGTACTGTAAAAAACAAAAAAATGCAAGTGGGGGGGAGAGGAAAGCTATTTATTTCAGTTTATCTTACTTTTTCAGATGCTTCTCATACATAAAAACATGAATTCCTGTAATGTTTATCTTAGCCCTCGTAAGAAACATTTGAGATAGTCAAAAAGTGTATCGGATTTGGAATAAAAAAGGTACAGAGACCTATAGATTGATCTTATTAACATCTTTATTTCTCACAGCTTTTTTCTATCTGAAAGTTTTCCTTGTATGTCTTCCACTTTCGGCTTATTTCTCTTTGAATTGTTTATATTGTTAAGTTCAGAAATGAGACTGGATTCAAAAACCAGCTCCTTTGCGAAAGCATTGTTTCTATTTTACGCACAAGTGTGCAATTTGGTGTCAAAAAATATTTCAAAAACCATAAATTATTCCAAAATGAGCTATTATCAAAAGATTTTGCAAGAAAATTTATCAGTAGCTTTTGGCAAGTAAATCTTTCAGAATAAAAAAAAAGACTTTTTTAATTGTGTTGCGAAAACTATTTTTTAAAACTACTCGTGTAAACTATTTTTTATAGCAACTCGTGAAGTTCTGTGCGATTTTTTTATGCGGTCCCTATCTGCCTCACAAAAGCGGGTTGGAATATACTCCGATAGTATGTACTACTGAAATAGTGTAATATACCCCAAAAGGAGATACTGTTGATACTGAAATACTATAGTTTAACTATAGTGCAATGCTAGGAATCATTTATCGAGGCGGAATGTTAGCATTAGTTTCTGCATCTCATCTCGAATAAAACCCGCAATAATAATAGATGGAACCAAATAAAAATTGCGTGATTCAAACTGAATTACATTTTATGTATTTTCATTTTTTAATTCTTTTTGGGAAGTATTTTTTTAAATGCCTCTTCCATGAATTAACTCTTTAAAATAGCACGTGGACACTCCTAAGCCCGTTCATTTCTTTGCGTTTCTTTCAGCGCACACAACCATCCTTGATATCTCTCTAACATTGGAACAGATGAATGAATTTTTAAGTATAAACAAATTTCATATGCTTAGCTTATTAGGAAGCTTTTTTATAACTTTTTATGGGTAAATTCTCGTAATGAATTGTTATCATATTTGTGAAATGAAGTCCGTTCTCAAAACGGGTGTGCTTTATTTCCATTTTAGAATACGATAAACAAATATTTTGGGAACTGTATCAATAGAAATTTCTATTGGCTGCATATTTATTGTTTGGGAGGAGAACCGTTTGAACGTCCTCAAATTCTTTTTTCTTTTATTCTAACCTCAGGAGTAGGAAATTCCATCTCGTATCGCTGAGAGAGCATTCAAAATAAGTGTTTATAAGGAAACTGCATTCTCGAATGAATCTTTTCGAAATATATCTATGTGTCATATAAGCCCTAGTTGGCCTCTTTTAAATGTAATTGATAGGCATCTGGTTAAGATATTTCATTTTCAGCACGTGCTGCCGCAGCCTGTCAAACTCCTGGTGTCTCACAAGTGAACCCAACCTTTGTCAACGTTACAGCAAAATAGGGTTTTGTTATTAATTTCTGGCCAAATTAGCGATTAGAGTGTGGTGTTATCCCCTAGCGAGATGTCGTGGAACTACTCAATGCAAAATTCCTGAACGGGGTGTTGTACTGCCTCTTCTCGCACTTACTTTTGCATAGTCCGGATGTTACATGTAATCCGGATGTATGAAATCTCCTCTTGTATATAATGTAGATATTTTGCTTCTATAAATAAAAATACTCAAGAATGTATCTCGATTAATTAAATGTTCTCTCACCACTCGGATACGCGGCATATATACACTAGAGATGAGTTCAGGCTCATTTTTTGAAGTCCGAGCCCGAGGACTTTTAATCCGAGCCCGATCAATATTATTTAAGTCGGAGCCCGAGCCCGAAATTTCAGCTAAAGATAAATAAAATTCAATTACTTCATCGATAGAATACAATAAATTTTGCCGTTTGTGCAAATTAAACGCAAATGTAGTTGCAAACTCTCAATGCACTTTCTAATTCTTTTTATCCATGTTTATCAAATAATGTCGGATCTCATGACTAACTAAGCAATATAAGCCGCCGTTCTGAAATACCCAAAGAGCTTCACGCACCTTCAGGCGCTCGTTCCGCTATTTTTTAATGACTATGTCATTTTATCGCTCCCCCCCTTTTTGGAAAAATGTGTCCCAAAAATGCGACATGAATTTACATATATTTAAATACTATTAGTTCACTACAGCTTTAATTTACTGTTACACTATTTCGTAAGCTGTAGAATTTGCATCACATGTATTTTTTACATATATTTAAGTACTATTAGTTCACAACACCTTTAATCTATTGTTACAATATATCGTAAGATGTAGAATAGGCATCCCATGTATTTTTCTATAAATAGGTTACAATCCTAAAAATTTCAACATAGGGTTACCAGGCGAAATACACGAAAGATGAGCGATAAAATGACATAGTCAATTAATATCGTTTTAATATGGCAATAATGAAACTAAAAAAATTGGGGGGGGGGGATTAATGGGGGATCTCCCCCTGACGAGGCTCGAACAGCCGAGTTTTTTTGTTACGTATTTTTATTTTCCCCATGAATCATTTTTTAAAATCTGTTTCAAGGAGCATGTTCAATAAAGGAGAAATTTTTCCCGAGCCCGAGCAACACCTCCTAGATAAAGAAAGCCTAACAACTCCTACGTCACCAAGCTTTGACGTCATCGTTTGGCCTACACTTAAAAGTTTTATTTTCACAAAATAAAAATATACAAAGTTTCTGGTGAATTTACTCATGAATAACAATATTTTAATAATTTGAGATATAGAATACAATTTTATGAAAAATGGCAGTTTTTAACCGTGACGAATTAGGTAATATGATAAGGAAATAGATCGAAATGAATAATTTTGTATGAGACAGATATTTTAATTTTAATACTTTATTTAAGATATTTTCTAATATTTGTAGCATCCACCAGAAATTTTAAATAGTTTTACTTTGTGAAAGTAAAACTGTGATGACGTCATCACTTGAAGGCCTAGTGATGACGTCAAAGTTTCAGTTGTTAGGCTTTCTATATGTAGGAGGTGTTGCCCGAGCCCGCCCCAGCCCAAACGCAATTGTGAATTACAAAGCTTGGGCCCGGGCTCGGGCTGAGCCCGTCTCATCTCTAATATACACAGGTGTGCAAAAATTAAGGACGAGACGGTTTTTTCAATACAGTGTGGTACAAAAGCTTTCCAGATCAACACAAATCTCTCTATATAAAGGAAGATGTCCTGACTGACGGACTGACTGACTGACGATCATCGCACAGCCAAATCTACTGGAGATACAGACAGGAAATTTTGGGAGCTAATAGCTTTTGCGCCCAAGGCGTCATTTAAGGTGCAATTTTTAAAATTCGAACCCATGCGGGGGGTGCGGGCCGAAAACGTTCTTTTCACGTTACCCTTCATATATTAGGGGGGAAACGAGATAGCTAAAAAATTCTTGCTTTAAAATATGACTAGCACAAATACCTAAAAATCCGTTTTCAGAGTCTTTTTAAATTCGCATCCAAACAGGGATAAGGGCACCAAATTCTCTTTAACGTTCTTTTCACATTTATCTTCATACATCAGAGGGAAAAAGAGATAACCGAAAAATTCTCGCTTCAAAATGTAACCAACATCAATACTTAAAATTCATTTTCAGGGTTTTTTGGAATTCGGACCCAAAAAGGGGTAAGGGGCCTAAACGTTTTTTAGCGTTCTTTTTACATTTTCCTTCATATCCCAGAAGACAAAAGAGATGGTTACATTTTAAGCAAGAATTTTATGTCTAATAGAAATACCGAAAAATCATTTTCCGGGTATAGAATTCGCACCCAAACGGAGGTAAGGGTCCAAAACGTTCTTTTCACATTTCTTTTCATATCTCAATGAACAAAAGAGGTAACCGCAAAATTCTTGCTTAAAAATATAAGGAAAACAAATGCCTAAAAAGTATTTTCAGAGTTTTTTTAGAATGCGTGCCCAAACTGGTGTAAGGAGCCAAAACGTTGTTTTCATATTTGCCTTCAAATATCGAAGGAAAATGAAGATAACCATAAAAATATTGCATTAAAATGTAACGAACACAAAGTCATAAAAATATTTTTCAGGGTTTATTAAAAATAGGCGATAGTTGACAAAAAAAATGTTTTTCACTTATTTTTAGAACTAGGGTGCCATTTCGTTCAAGACCAGATTTTTGTCTACGCGAATCTCTATGCATGATTTGTAGACAAGTTTTGGTGACATAAATTGTCACGGTGAAGATCTTTTCAAATGTGTTTGCCAGATAACGGGGAGGGGGGGGGAATCAAATGTTGAAAGTCGAACAAAGTTTACCATTTTTGATAATTCATCGCCAATTTTTCTGCCTAAAAATAACTTCAAAACCGAACCAAGCTTCCTGATATCTTCCGTATTTGGCTAGAAACAGGCAAACGCGAAAGTTTATTACTAGAATGTAGCTGGAAAAGATTGTAAAATAGTTTCAGTATGCAATTTTAATTTAGATTTCAACCCCAAAGATGTGTTTTATGGAACAAGGAAGAAAAGGTAGGCACATTCATGGATTATGTTGCCCATTCCAAACAGTATTTAAAATGCTGAAGTATAGTTGGAATATACTTGGCGAAGATTGCAAAACAGTTTTAGTAGGCTATTTTAAGTTAGATTTCGATTCCAAAGATGTGTTTTAAGGAACAAGGAAGACAAATACGGCACACTCATGAATAATAATACACTTTCCAACTTAATGGAATAAAGAAGAAAATAGTGACGACGCATGGATTGTGATATGCTGTAAATGTATAGCACTTTAGTGCACATTTAATATATGAAAGTGTTTCAGGTTTTAATCTAATTTCTGTGTGATATTGGTTTCTGAACAGAAGTAATGGAAAGTATAAGTTATTATTTTTCTTTTTTATTCTTTTTAACTTTAGAAATGTATATATATATATATATATGTAATGTATAAAAAAGTAATTTGGGTTTTACTAGTTTGGGTATTGTTCAAGCGGTACTTTCACTGTAAGTTTTGCTTTTCTGTCTTACTTGCCACGCGCGTTCTGGAGCTATGTTTTATTTATTTTGTTATTTGACAGACATCAGGCCGTCGATTCTGAGTTCTTTAGAGTGTACACGTGTCCCCACGCCTTTGTAGCCCCGGATGCGGGTCATGTTGGTAAATGTGTGTGGTTCGATCAGAGATAAGAGAGAGGCGGAGTTATGTCTTCGCAAACCACGTGGTGTGGTGAGCGTAAATACACCCTCACATCGAAAATCGAGAGACTTCTGCCACGAGAACTGCTTAATTAGTCCACGCTGATTTTTGTACCCGTCTCCCCTCCCTTCTTCTCATTCTATATTGTAATTTAAATGTAATGTTCAATAAACCATATTACCTGCCTTAACTCTGGAACTAACTTACTGAAATATCTGACGTCTCATATATATATATATATATATATATATATATATATATATATATATATACACACATATATATCGGTGATGGTCTTAGGTTGTTTGTAATTAAATATTTGCGAAAAGTTTACTTGATTTATTGATCATCTAATTTAAAGGCATTCAATTTTTATGATCAATATCGTTCTCAGGATCTATGCTTCGTGTTTAATTAGTTTTTAAAAAAAGCTCTACTTTACTTTTCCATTACAGTAAATGGCAAAATGTTTATACTTACATTAATACTTTAACTTCAACTTTAATTCTCTGCCGTAGATTTAGCACTAAATTCCTAAACGAAAACTAAATTCTACTCTTCAGTTTAGCCTATGGAATTCTACAAGAATTTATTAAAATCTCCCGAGCATAGAATTCCATCTGAGCACTCAGAAAGTATTTAGCTCGAAGTAATTTTAAAACACGGGCAATTTGCAAGTTATTTGAGAAGTCGCGGCTTTCCGCAAATACCAGAGCACTTTTCCGAAATCCCCAAATACATTCCACCATCGATATCTGCTGACTTAACGGGATGGGACTCTATCCGCACCTCATGGAGGAATGAAGGAGGAATTAGCAGCAATACGAGCGACAGCGCAGTGTTGTATTAGGTTTCACTTTTAACTATTTCCAACTCAGGGAGAATGTAGCGTGGTGGTAGCACAGAGTTTCTGGTGTTGGACTAAGACGAAAGTTTGGGAGCTTGTTAGCTAACTTGTGGTACTTTGTAAACTGTATATACAGGGTGGCCATAATTAAACTGAAAGTGTTCAAGTGGTGATGGAGAGAAAACTACCGAGAATATTCCAGTGAAATTTTGTATCTACACGTTTCAGAACATGCGCAAGTCAAATACGCAAAAATAAAAAAATCGTCATTTTCACCCGATAGATGGCGCTATACCGTATTTCTAAGCTCACCGGTGGCATATACAACTTCCAAAACCGATAGACAGAGCATAGTGACATTCTAAGAGGCATACAAACACTATAAAACATCATTTACAGTTTTTCAAAATTCCATACAATTCGCTTCAGTAATTAAATTTTTACAGTAACATGTAATCAAAAATTAACGTAAATTAAGATCACAAATTAAACAATTCATAAAGACGCTTTGGAAAACAATTAAACCATTATTTATTCTCATTGACACTCATTGGACCTCTTCTTAATCGTTTCATACGCCGGTATTCTTTCAGAGTAACTGAATAATGGCTACCATTCTGATAGAATATCTTCACTAACAATGCACGTTCCTTCTTATTCAGAGTTGATTGACCATTAATCAATGTGCTCTCTTAAAAATTTAGAGTGACATTGTCACTCTTACAAAAAGTCACCGGCAAATGATCCCAGATAGAGTGAGATAAGAGTGAGAAAACTGCATTATGACTCTTCATCGATAGGATTCTGTCACCCTAACTGCAAGAGTGAGACAATGTCACTCTTAGAGTAAGGGTGAAGGCGCTATCTGCTCACTCTAGCGAGAGAGTCACCACCTTTCCCATGATGCTCTCACTTCAGCAGGAGTGAGTGCGTTGCTTCCATACCCAAACGACGCCATATTGGAATTGGACTGCAGTTGCGAAGTACCAACTGCATACAAGTAATGGAATACTTTTAGCTAACACAAGTAAGTAAAACCTTATAACTTTTCAGTTATTGTAAATGTTATTTAAAATTTGATAATTCACAACATATAAGATACATTGATTCAGTGTCGGATCCATTAGGACTCCAGCTCTTCCGACAGACATTGCTTTGGTTAGGGTTAACATTTTGCTTTACTATACATTTTGTTTTTAAGACTTAAACAAGCCTGCTTCTTTTAATTTTATACCCTTCCGAGAAATTGATCTTTAAATCCGTCTCTATACTTGATCGTAGTATGTTATTTATGCTTATATAGCTGAAATCTTGCATTCGTTTTTTGTTTCTGTATATAATATTTGAGCATGTTTTGATGCGTGTTTGTAAATCGGTGGTGCAGTCAGGATTTTATTTCGGGGGTGGAGAGGGCTCTAACCTGTGTATCAAATTGTAAGCAAGCTGTTTCAACTGTAGCCTCAGTATCAAATTTTAAACTAAGTAAAGGGTCAGATTTTTAGGAAGGATACGCGCCTGTTGCAAATAGTATAAACAAAATTTTAAATCAAAAGCAGAAAATAATGATCAATTATATATTGTATGCAATTTATATTGAAATAAATTATAAACGTGGGAAAAAAATATTTTGTGATTAAATTTCAATATGTCTATGTGCATCATTTTATCTTATTGCACATTCTAGCACAGATTCACGCTTAGAATATACATATATACGTTGTTAGATCAAAATAACCGCTCTGTTGTTGTGGTGTAATATTTCCCTCTCCACTTTTTACACATACACAAACCTCTCTCTCATATGGTAAAGTGGATAATTTACGATCGAACACCCCAGATGGCCTCAGGAAAGTCCACTTTTAAATCAGGGAAACCAGCTGAAAGTAGCAGGTGATTCAGAATGTGTGAGCTTTCATTAGTAGTACGAAAAACACAAGGGATACTTGTGCTGGTAAACTGATTCAACGCGGAAAAAAAGTTATTGTTTTTGGTGTTAAATGCGAGATTTTTGGAATTGAAAAGTTTGTATACTGTTTAAGGATAATTCAATAGTATAGTAACGGATAAGTTTAATATTACTGGTAATAAAGGTAAGTGTTACAATATTAAATTTAGTAATACAGTATTAATTTTAGAGCCTTGCAGATTTTGGTATGGTAGATTTTATGTCTTCTGTTGTGTATCAATATTGGTAAATAAAATTCTCAAATTGGTAAAACTTACCTTTTAGCCTAGATACCAATTCAAAATAATGCTAATTTTTTTCTATTGAATTTAATTAACATATGAAATATATCCACAATATTGGCTATATACTGGAAATGTTTCTGAAGTAATTCCATTACTGATAAAGTTTTTAATAGTAGCAAGTTAGTAGTTAGCCCAAATATCTTTACAATGTGTTCACAATATTAAGTAAAAATTCGAAATATTTATAATGTATTCTTAATATTGACAAGTAATTTTTAAAAATATTTTTATACCATTTTATTATTTTTCTAATGCTAATATACTCAATCCTTCACATTGTTATTATATTGGAAATAAAAACTAATATTGGTAAAAATTAGCAACATTTATCCATTATATTGTCCATGTTAATGAATTAAATTAAATATATTTAAAATGTATCCACACAGTATTGTGTGTATATTATAAATTTCCCTCATATTGTACTAACAAATATTTTTAATGTGTCAGCATCTTAATATCACAGTAATGGTGAATTAAGACTGTTTATCTACTGTACATTATTTCAAAATTTAAAATCTGATAAATAATTTTAGGTGCATTTATGTACAAATTGCTGAAAAATATATTTTAATAATTAAGTCAAATACTACTGAAAATCCTGTGATGATAAGACCATGATTATCACAGGAGCAAGGAGGGCACATGCCCCAGACACCCCATTTTAAGGGGTCCTTAAATTTTTTCAGAATATGAATTTAGTTTATTAAATTTTCATTCTAAGATACTAAATGCCTGGTTTTTTTTTTCTAAAAGTTGGATGTGTGTGTGGCAAAATAGATCCCAAATGGATGAGCCGATTTTAATGTAGTTTGTTTTATTTTAAAGATGGTATAATCAGAACGGTTCTTCATTGTATTTGATAATATTCACTTCATCTATTCCCCTTAAATAAAGCTTACTTTACACTTGTTCAGTCTAAGACAATTCAAATAATATTGTTGACATTCAATTAATTTTGATTGCTGAATTATTTCTGTAATGTTATGGAAAAAGCCATGCTTTGAGTTGCATTTTTTTAAGACTTCATTTTTAATAAAGGTTATTTCACATATTGCATAGGAAATGTTCATAAACTTAAAATTTATCTAGCATATTTCATTTTAAATTCATTTAATCAGAACATATCTTTGCAGATTGAAAAAACATACTTAAGTGGGGGGGGGGGTGGAGTGAGTTTGGCTTAGGGACGTATCTAAACCTTAAAAATTTCAAGCTGAACTTTCAAAATTACCCACGAATATGTAATTTTCTCCATTTCTTATGTTTACTTATTTCGAGGGTGGCTGAAGCCCCACCAGTCACCCTCTGGCCAAGGACGTACCCAGGAAGGGGGGTGGGGGTCTGTAACACCTTCGAAATTTCAGTTTTTATTAACAAAGCAATAATGGTGAAGTCTTTTTGTGAAAATTTCTGCCTTTTTCATCGTTTGGACCCCCTCCGAAATTTTTGGACCCTCCCAGAATTTTTTTTGGGGTATGTCCCTGCCCCTGCTCTCCTCTCCTAGGGGGGGAGCAAGTTCCCTACCTTGAGCCCCCCCTTATGGGTGCCCATATCATTAATGTTATATTTTTCAAGTATTTAATATTATTCTGTGGTTTTCTGAACTTGCAGGTAGCAGAACAGATTTCATTATTTATTGACATTGTTGAGAAAGCAGACAGCATGGATTTCAGAGTTTGGGTCTTCTACTGGGTATCATTAAGGGTAAATAAATTTATGATATTGGTAAAATTTACTTAAAAATTCAAAATAATTTTAATCCTTTTTCTACTGAATTTAAATGAAATGTATCTGCAATATTGCCTATATTTTGGAAGTAGTTCTGAAGTAGTTCCATTACCAATAAACTTTCAAATAGCACCTCACTGGATTGTAAAACATTGAAAACCCAAACCAGTATTTTTACATAGCAGCAAGTTAATATTTAGCCCAAATGTATTTAAAATGTATCCACAATATTAGGTAAACATTGGTAATATTTCTAATGTATTCCTAATATTGACAAGTAATTAATTTTATAGTATTTTTATTTTTTCATGTTCATATACTTAATTATTCAATATTATCATTAAATTGGAAATAAATACTAATGTAAATTGTAGCAAATTAATATTTACCCATTATATTGTCAATCTTAATGAATTTAAATTAAATTTATTTAAAATGTATCCACAATATTGGGTGTATATTTCAAATATTCCTCATATATATTGCACAAGTATATATTTTTGATATGTTAGCATCTTAATATATTATTACTTGCGAATTATCACTGTTTATCTGTTACACATTATTTTTGCATTTAAAATCTGAAATAATTTTAAATGCATTCATATACAAATTTCTGAAAAATATATCTTAATAAATAAGTCAAATATTACTGAAAAATATATCTTAATAAATAAGTCAAATATTACTGAAAAATTTAATGTAATATGATTGTTCCCTGATTATCATGGGCAAGCGGGTAAATACTGTGGAAAATACAGAAAGACAATTGTCAGAGTCGGTGAAGAAACAAAATGTAAGGGGGCCCCCATTTAGACCCATACTTCTGACTCAAGCGACTTTATGTCGTAATTGCTGCCTGGATTTGAGATTGGGGGGGGGGGGGACTGAAGCCCTATAGCCACTCATCCCATTACCCCTCGATCTACCACCGAATCATTTGTTCTTGTGATAATGTTTAAATGTAAATTTTAACTGAAGACTCCTACCTTGGGTGGTCATTAGTTAAATATATATAAATTGATAATAAATGAATATTCATATAAATTGGTTGCTTTAGAAAACGAAACTTTTAGAATGTTTTTTATGTACTGAATACTCATTTTCTTGAAATATAGGAGAGTTAATAACAGCGATGACTGGGTGATTTTTCAAGAACCTTTGATAAGGGTGAATACTACTTTGGATGTCTTTAGATATAAGTATGTATTTATTTTTAATTATTTACTGTTTCAGTGTATTTTTAAATTTGGGAGTTAATTTTATATTCATATCATATGTTATAAATGTTCCTTATACACATGTCTGTGTGAATTTTATATTATTATTATTATTTGCATTGCAAAGCATCCCATTTTAGAAGAATGTATATCTTAAGCACTGAATCAGATGGGTAGTAGATTTCTCACAAAAATTGTGTTTCATTAAGTGTCTCACTGAGTAGAAACAAAATGTTTCAATCAAGTTATTATTTTTTTTTTTACAAGAAATAATGCAATTTCTGAACAGGTTTTAAAAGAATTCAACTATGTCAGAAATTTGAAAATTCAGAATTTCTCTTCACAAGCTGTATTTATGGCAATACAAATGGTTAATTTATAGAAGTGAAATACTCAGAGAAAAATTTATAACATATTGTATTGTCCAAAATAGAGGGAGAATTAGCCATCAGATACAGTTTCCACTTTCGTGAATTTCTCCCTAAAAATGGGATAAGACCTGCAGTTTTGTTGTTCTATAAAAGTTCATCATGCTGTCTATGAAGAAGCATTCTGAATTATACCGAGTTTTTGAGAAGCCTGTCTTTAAAGCTTGCAGAGCCAAGTGATGAATAAAATATGTTACAAGAAAAACTGATTGATTTTGGCTGTTTATCACTTTATTATCTTTTTATTTTCTAGTACTCTGAACTGGTCCTGTGGAAAACCATTGAATTTTTGTCAGTGGCATGCTGTAAAAGAGAAGAAACTATTGGCATTATAAGTGGTATTCATATTTTTGTTTTATTTGTTTATTTATTCTTTAAATGTTCTTAATTACTAGTTCAAAGTCTGCATACTTTTGATCTCTGCGGTCTAATTTTTTCAAAGCTTGTATCGCATAATTTCATAATTGTCAATAACTTTTTTTTTTTTTTTTTTGAGATGTTTACTTTTTTGTTTAGTTTATTTTTTTCTTATTTTCCAAATTGATTTATATGTTTTTTTTTTTAGTTTTTTTTCCCTAAAGTGATGTTACTTTGGGGCAGTTAGTGACTATGTATTAAATTTTATAAATTTCATGTAAATTGAGAAAGTTATTAGGGCTGTTCTTAAAAGAAAAAAAGTATAACTTTTGGTAAAGTTACATCAATGAGTAAAACAATAAATATTTATACAGTAAAATTCAATGTGGTATTCTTTATTAAAGCATTTGACCCAGGCAACTCTTTAGTATATCATTTTATGTTATGCTATATTCTGTCATTTATTTAATCTCTATTATATGTAAATTTTTTATGTCAAGTTGCATATTTGACACCAAGTTAATAAATTGCTTGCAAAATCAAGTCTTATTTGCAACATTTTATGAAGTAACAATGAAATAAAGTATAAAAATCAATTTTTAGTCCCTTCAGATTAATTTTTTTACTCTGCACCCTCACTACCTCTTAAAAATATGTTGTAAGTAAAACCTTGAAACTCCTGTAACTTTTATTATTATTATTATTATTATTATTATTATTATTAATGTTGTCACTGCTGTTGTTGTTTAAAATGTAAACTGTAAAATGCTACTTTCAGAGATGAGATTTAAGAATTTAGTTTAATATTCAGACCTTTTTCAATGTTTATAAAGAATTCAGTTTTTTCATTTTTTTCAAAAATTTTCTGATTTTTCAGTAAGGCAAAATTGTATATAAGTAAGATAGATTTAGTATCAATAAAAATTAAAATATTTATTGCTCTTGAAATTCATAAGTATAATTGCTCAAAAGTTGTTTGGACATTCTTTCAGACTTTTTTTCCTTTTTTGTTAATCTCATATCTGTACTTTGGTACAAACCAAATCGAAAACTAGCCTACCAGTTTTGACACCATATTACATGTACCACCATTAGTGGTAAAAACAGATGAAATATATTATTTTTTAATTTTACTAATACAATATGTAAATGTAAACTTTACTTCCTTAGTAAATTCAGATTTTTTAAGCCTGCAGTATTAACAAAGTGCAATAACCTTGTCAGTGTTCACATGTTGTCATATGTATATTTGAATATTACTCAAAAATATCTTTAGTCTAGTTTTTAACTGACTTCAAGAAGATCTAGGTTATTAATTGGGGTCAGTACTCAGAGGTGTAGCAAGAATTTTCAGTGCCCGAGAACAAATTTGCATCACTTCCTGTTTACCAAAATGCGCTGGAAAAAGTTTTATATACAAATTGGTGCCTTTTGGATCCTATGCCCTGGGACAAATGTCCCCCTCTAGCTACACTTCTGAGCATTGAATCCTTGTAATTTACCAGACTGGATATGAAAAGTATTTTCAAACTTCCGTTTAATTATTTATTTCTTTTGTTTATCTTCCACATATAGATGTGATCTTTGCTAAGAATGTTGTTATTTGATGATATTTTACTTGCTGTGCATGAAAAGTTTTTATTGCAAAGTTATCACTTTATTTTTTACTCAATTTTTGATGTACCTAAAATATATTACAAGTCCTGAATATTTTCTATTTTTTAATTGATTGTAATAATTTGCAAATTTAACTCACCGATAGTAAGTAATGTGTTTAATATTTATTTTGTCACTATTAGTTTGATGTTTGTTATTACGCACAGGTTACTGTGATTCAGGGATAATTTTATTCCAAATTGCTTTGATATGGGATTTTCGCTTCAATACTGTCCCCAATTATTCTTTTTTGTGTTACCTCAGAGGATTTACCTCACAAAATAAAATTTTGTGAAGTAAATCCTACAATGTGTTCCTTACTTTTAATAAAGTATTTTGTGCTCTCAATCACTTTGCATATCAGTATATTCTAATATTAATAGAACATAGAGAACAGATTATTTTATAAAACAGTACAAGCATTTCTTATCTGTAAAATTAAGTTTTTTTTCTTTTATTTTTTGCAGGTAAAAAAATAGATTTTTTTTTTTTTTTTTGAGCTGCTATATTTAGGTTTTATTGCAGTTTTTTTCCATTTGCTTTTATGTTCAGTGGCAAAATTAAAATGTAAAAGGCAGCTTAAATTCTACATCTTTATTTTATTCATTTATTCATAATTTGTACAATTTTAACAGTAGGAACCCTGTTTCCCTTCCCTCTCTTACTCAGAAGGTTACAGTATATGTAAATGTTACTTGAAAGTATTTATTATTACCATACATAAATATGGTAATATGAAAAATGGTAATAAGAAAGTATTTATTATTACCATTTTTCGGTATGCTTTTGTGCTGTTCCAAAATTGTATTTAACCTGCTCCTAAAGGTGTTCCAAAATGTATGTAGATTTGCAGACTTTTTATTATAAAGTTATCCTCCGATTTTAGTGAAACTATAAACAAAATGTTTTCTGAATCAAATGAAAAGATCTGCTGACTTATTCCTCTGTAAATTCATCACCTAGTTGAAAGTGTTAAGCTGTGCTTTAGTTGGAGATTTAAATTTGACACTAATCCATGTACACACAAAACTAATTTTAACTAATTTTATTTTGTATGTATTTAACATAGATCTAGTTTATGCTCTAGTATATTCTAGCTGCCAACTCTTTCTGATTTTGAGCCTTTCTTCAGTCTTATTCAAATTATGGGGAGGGGGGAGGGTACCCTTTTTTTATTAGGATAGAATAGCAGTTATGTTTTAACTTTTAATTCTGTAATTACTTGTTGAAGTCATAATTTTTATCTTCCAGATGCTGTTAGAAGAATCCCTGAATGTGAAATAGTATTGAAGTACTCATATTGAATCCAGTGATTGTATTTTATATAAATGTAACAATGTAATACAATTAAACCAAATTTGTAATAATTTGTTGTGTGTTCACTGCCATTGCTTTTATAATTCATTCAAACCTGCATGAGTCTCAATAAGAGATATCTTCCACTTTTTTCAATTCGTAGGCTATTTTTTACTTCTGCAGTTCTGTAATAGTTTAAATTTTTTTTTTAAATTTAGAACGCATCGTAAACTAAAATTTGCTAGGCTGAAGACTACTCTGGACTTGGAAGTTCCATTACTCATGTTTTTATTAAGACTTTGCTTATATATTTTTATTAACTGTTTTTTCTTTCTTTTTTTTTTGGCCCTCGTATTAATTGAACTTTGTTCTAACATACTAATGAGTTTTTCTGGCTTTACTTTCATTTATTGTTCTAAATCTGTTTTCAATAGTATAATAATTCTTGCATAAAATCTATATTAAAAGAATTTTTTTTTCAATTTGAAGTTTTTAAAAGATTAAGTAATTTGTAGCTATTTTGCTGTAAAAGTGAAATTGAAATAAATAAAATCACACTTAAAAATAAATAAAGAAAGGAATGTGTATATATATTAAAAAATTAAGAAATGGCTTTTATTTTGAAGTATGTATAAATTATGTTCAGAAGAGGAATTTGGTTTTTTAAGAGGTGAAAAAAAAAATCTTTTTCTTTGAATCACCACCCTCCCCCCTCACCCAGACATTATCTATGGAGGTTAATATGGTTCACCCTCATGCTCTAAACTTCAATTATTTCTTTGCGTTATGGCAAGTCTACAAGAGGGGTGTCTTCTTGGGGGGGGCTGACTTGGGTGGTGAACTTTTTAAGGATTCTAACCTGTATTCTTGCTCATGCCTCTAAACCTTAAATAATGGTTTTTGGACAAGACAAAAATGTTGGGTGTATTCAACAAAATGGGCATTGTTGGGGAATTATGAAATAATTGGTTTTGATTTATATTATTTATGTATTGGCCTGCACAAAAATATTTCTTTACCCCTTTTCACAAAAAAAGAAATCAATCAATATAAAGTAGTTTCCATTTTAGAAATATTTTATTCCTTTTTCTGGGGGGAGGGGAAAGAATAGAAAAATAGGTATTCTCTTAAATTTCCAAACATGATATGTACATTAACAGAGGTTATCAGCAGATATATTTATATTTTTGATTTACCCAACAATTAGTTTATTTATTTAATTTTTTTTTTTTTTTTTGGTTTTCAATTAAAGGATAGCTATTGCTCTTTTAACTTATTTTCGTGTTTCATAATTCTTGTATTTGTTCGTATAAATGACTGAAATTTAATTTCAAATAATTTCTTTTCGATAACAATTCAATCCTGTTCATTTCTTATTTATTTAAAATTTAAAAAAAAAGACTTGTTAATTGTAATAAAGTTGAAAAGAAAGTTTGAATAAATTATGCTTAAAATAAAACCTATTTAAAAATCAAAATTATTAGTATTCTTTTGATTTTATATAAATATCTTATCATGAACTATTTTTATTGTTTTGTTAATACTGTTGTAAGTGAAAGTTGTTCTGAAATGTACCATAGGTAAAAAATAAGCTTTCAGGGATTTTTTATTTCAGCAGGAGAAAAGGTAACATTGAACATATCAAATATTTCTGCACACTGTTGAGTAATGTGGATGTCCGAAACTCTTATTTCTATTCTTGTTTGATCACAGATTACCTCAAATGAAGTTATAGTACTGCAGACAAAGAAAATTCTTATAAATCTCCTGCTGATGGATTTTACATAGCTCAATGGCTATACAGATCACCTCCAAGCATTTTGAAACTTTCACTTCTATTCCTGTTACGTTTTGACTAACCAAACAAAACATAAACTGTTAACGAATTCTGTAACTAAATAGATCTAGAGGTTATGGAGGTTTGTTTTAGTAACCATGTGGAACTCTTGGGGGTACCTTTTAGTGATGCCATCATCTGATTATTAAAATGAAACTCTGTACTCCTTCTTAATCTGTTTAATTTCAGAATAGGCTGTTATTTTAAATACTGTATGTTTTGTGTCAACAGTCCACATTTCACTCACTGGAATGAAAGCAAGAATCTAAAAATGCATGGGGTCAGATATTACTTGTACCATTGAGCTACGTAAAATTTATTTTCCAGCTGTTATGGATCATTCTGAACATGACAATAATCCAAGATAGCCCAGAAATAGATATCTAAGAAGTTCTGGATATGAAATAAGTATCAATTTCTGATCTTTGGATATTTTGAATATGAAATAGATAGCCATTTTTGGGATATTCTGGATCTTTAAGATCTTCTGGAAGTTTAATTATTATAACTATGCTACATATATACAGATACCTGTATATTATAGATGTTATTTACTCATTAGAGAGATCACACCTCAAATTTCTAATAGAGAAATCTATTTTATGTTGGACTTCTAATAGATATACCCAATATCCAGCTATGATGTATTAAAGATTGCCTATGGACAAACTTGGGGGGGGGAGGTAAATGCGGCAAAAATATTTACTTGTACGATATGAAGAATATTTTCAAGGCGCTCGATATTGCAGATACATTTTAAATATATTTAATTTAAATTCAATAGCAGCAAAGTTTTATAATTTTTACAATATAAAGGTTAAATATCAACTTTCTACTTTTTACCAATACTAGCTTTATTCCCAGTGTAATATTGAGTAAATATTAACCAAAAAAATTAAAAATGGTATAAAGTTATGTTAAAGTAATTACTTATCCATATTGAATATATTTCCAATGTATATCAAATACTATAAATGCATTTTAAATATATCTGAGGCAAATATTAACTTTGCTACTTTGTACGAAGTTACATTTGATACATTTGACGAAGTTACAGTTGATCTTTGTTTTCAATTTTTTTTTAACAATATTGAGTTAACATTAAAAAATTTATCAATTGAGGACTACTTCAAAAATATTTCCAATACAACCCTATATTAAGAATATATTTTTTTGTATGTTAAATTCAGTGGAAAAGGTATATTAGTATAGTCATACTGAAAGTATAATGTTATTTTGAGAATTTATCAGACCTAAATGCTAATTTTTACCAATATTGGAATTTTATTTACCAATATTGGAAACTGTTTATTCTCAATGTGTTCACTTACTACTTTGTAATATTATTGGTTTTTGATATCAATGTTTTCACAATATTGAGTTAATATTTAAAAGTTCATTGGTAGTGAGACTGCTTCAGAAATATTCTCAATATATAATTAATATATCAATACACACTTCATATGTTAATTAAAATTTTACAAATAATAATAACATTTTGAGCATATATCAGGGCTAAACTCTAGTTTTTACCAATACTGGAAGTGGTCTTTACTCTCAAAGTATTCACATATATGTAAATTTTAATAATTAAAAGTAATTAGTACTTAATAATATTGGAAATATTTCTAATATACACTCAATATTATTGATAAATTTCAAATACTTTAAGATTCAATAGTATTAAAATTTGACTTCAAATGGGCAAAATATTAAATTTATAATATTGGATTTTATTTTCAATGAATTCACAAGATTGGATAAATATTGATGCTATATAGAAAATATCTTTTAATGTTTGCCAAATATTTAAAAAATAATAATAATCAATGCTGTTACCAGATACATTCATATATATATATATTTATAAGGAATTATTTTAATTTTCCCAAAATAGTGATAGCCAGAAGCAAGGCATATGCAAGGAATAAATCCAGGGCCGTACCCAGACAAAAATTTCAGGCAGGGTCCAAACCGTGGAAAAGGCAGAATTTTTCACAAAAAGACGTCATTATTATTATTTTATTAACAAAAATCAATTTTTTTGGGAGGGGGGAGGGTCCGGACCCCTGGATACGGTCTCGAATAATCACCCTATAAAAAGTGGCGGTCACTCTTAAAAAGGGTCATAGCTCACTCTTGATCAGAGCGCTCCACTCTTTAAGGGATGGCGTGCTGTCACCCTTTCCTTAGAGTGAGGCACTCTTTCCCGGAGTGGGTTTTTGAATTCTCACTCCTAGTCCAGAGTCAGAAATGTCACTCTTCAGAATAGTGATTTCTCACTCTATGGAGGTTGGCTGATTTTTGTCACGAAGGTAGGGTGATATATCACTCCTCAGCACTGGTTTTTCACTCTTGATTATTAAGAGAGTGGTCTTGTTTTTACACTGTTCGTTGGGCTTAAAATTGGCATATATGACGTCTATAAGCATTGTGAAACACGATATAGCGCCATCTATCGGGTGAAAATGGCGATTTTTTTATTGCATATTTGACTTGCGCATGTTCTGAAACGTGTAGATACCAAGTTTCACTGGAATATTCCTGGTAGTTTTCTCTCCAGCACCCCTTGAACACTTGCAGTTTAATTATGGCCACCCTGTACACGGGCAGTTCCCGGAAAACCCCCACCACTATTTACTACCTGTAATCACTCCTATCACCACTGTTACTACCGGAATTCGTAACAGGTAGTATGATGGAAGGGGGAAGTAAATGTGTGGTAATCAGTAGGCACGATGTCGAAGTTCAAGCAACTGGCGAACATGACGGGCCAGTTTGGGGACAGTGAAAGTGTGGTGTTCCATGAATTTGTAGTAGCTAGACAAACTGTTAACGGCCTTTTTACGCGCAAGTTTTGGAGAGAGTACGGGAGGCAATCCGACGAAAACGTCCCGCCCAATGACAAGGAATACACTGCAAAAGAAAATAATCGTAAAAACCATTTCAACAAAAAAAGTCCTGAAAGAAAAGAAAAAGTGTCATGCAGACATCGCATGATTTCATTGTACGTCTATTGACCTATACACATTTTCCATTCACCTGACTTAAGCTTTTTTTTTATTTGAAAGCGAGATACATTACTTCAAAAATATTAAGGTTTCGTGGTTTCTCGCCAAATATTAAAGATACTTCCAAACTGGGTTCAGTTCTAGAAACGTACTTATGGCACCAAATTTGGCGTCTTTTCTCAAAAAGCCTCCGAGGTGAGCATCGTCAAAATAACGATTAACCTATGACATTTAATGCGCCGAAAGTGCCCATATACTTAAAAGAACTGACATTTTTTTTTTTTTGTCTAACCCTTAAAATAAACCACCAAATCAATTCCAATTAGTACTCAGCTACGCATATTTCAATAGTCCTAAATACAAAATTTAAAGAATCTACAGTTGGTCAGTTTTGAGTAACGGAGATACCGTACGTACAGCCGTCACCGAAAATCTTGCCAAATTAGGTTCATGGTTGGTCACAGTGGATGCAAACTTCACATGCATACGGGAAAGTACCCCAAAACGGGATAGCTTATCTATTCTTCGCTTTATTTCTTATTGTGTGCAAGGTACATTCCAAAGTTAGACGTCATTTAAAAGTATACACCTTTTCAACTACTTAAAATACCTTTGTCACATTTGTTCAATAATATTGATGTGAAAAATACTGGTTTCACAAAGTCTTACACGATCCCGTTTTACCCTACCAAGGGTGGGTAAAACGGGATAGGGATTTGTATGTTATTAAGTTTTTGCTGATTTTACTTTTGATTTAGTTTTTAGAACAAAAATAGGCTGCGTTTTTATAGAAAGAAACTTTTTAATTGTAAATTTGAAAAATTACATAACACAGAAATCGCATAAAAATGTGTCGCCTTCTTCTTCTGCTTTGGAACAGGCTTCGTGGGCCCATCCCTGGCAGCTCGAGCATTGTACCCGGCCTTCTCCAGATTTCGATTCAAGATACAGAGCGTTGCAAAAAATATATGCTTCATCTTCTGAAGACGACGACTTCCAACCTTGGCTAACTGATGATTTTTTTTAGGTTTTCTTATGTTAGGTCCATTTTCTTCGATTTCTACAAATGATGATTGTGGTTTTTTTTCAGGTTCAGAGTAACATTTTTTAACTTTATCTGCATCTCCACTTGGTTTTCTTTTAGGCCTCATTTGTTTTGTCTTCGGAACATTCAAGAGACATGTTTTGGCAGTCCTTTTTTTCAGCTTTTGAGTTCTTTCTCGTTTCTTTTTTTCATGCTCTTCTTCTTCCAACTCAAGTTTAAATGGGCTTCCTGTTATAATTGCTGTTTTCCCTCTTCTCCTATCGTGTTTATTTTGAGGTCTTGGTCCAATCACTCGTGGTCGAGGTAGAATTTCTTTAGGTGATATAGAAAATGGTGGTGAAGGACGATAGTATAGCCCGAGTCCTTTGCTTCCTGTTGAAGAGGACGGTTGGATAAGTCCTGCGTTTGTGCCAGTGTTATTGGTGCCCCCACCACTAGGTGATTCATTCAATACTGTCTCTAGTGGTTGTGATGACTGCAAACTCTTAGATGCTATGACTGAACTTGAAAATCCTTCGGATCTGGCCTCGTTATGATGCAGTTGTTGTAATTGATTATACATATTTTAATTCATTACTTATTTCAATTGAAATAACTTAAACACATTGCCAAAACATTAATGGAAATGGTCGGATAAAACGGGACTCATCAAAATTGTATCCCATTTTGGCCACCCCAAAAGTATCCCGTTTTGCCCGCCCGTGATGCTTTTGACAACATAAATGGCTGACCCCTGAACCGTCACTCACTAGCAATATTTAAATACATGAAATTGTTGAAAAATCACTCAAAATACTGGTGTTAAACGATAAAGTAATTAAAAAACTTTGTAAAAAACACACATAAGAAGTAATAGGTAAGAGGATACGCACGTTTCGTTCAAAAATTGTTTTGAACTTCATCAGTCCAAGCCCTTCGTCGTAAAAAACACAGAGAGTTCCCTGTGAACACAGAACACAAGAGTTCCCTGTGTTCTTTACGACGAAGGGCTTGGACTGATGAAGTTCAAAACAATTTTTGAACGAAACGTGCGTATCCTCTTACCTATTACTTCTTATGTGTGTTTTTTACAAAGTTTTTTAATTACTTTACATGAAATTGTTGTTAAAAGAGCTATGAACAAAACACAGTACTTACCGGAATTGTTCCGAAGGACGGAGAAGCACAAGGATAGTTGTTCTGCAGTCAAAAAAAGTAAGAAAAAATCTCGCTTGAAAACTTTGAAAAAACATTTCTTTGCGAAACACGTGGCTAGCGTGAGAGATCAACTGAGAATGCTGTCATGTCACCAGTTTAGCCTGTCTCCCGCGAAATAGCACCACCAGTCAAGCTCCGAGGCTAAACATCCCGTTTTGCCCGCCCGTCTATCCCGTTTTGGGGAACTTTCCCCTACGTACGCAAGTTGAGCTTTTAAGCAGAAGCTCGTCAAAGTGAATTCAGAGATTGTCAAATCGAATTTTCAGCCAAAATCTGAATGTGGAAATTTTTCTCGAACTCCTTTACTTGGTACAAGAAAGTAGTAAGAAAGAAATGGTCCTGTAGTTTGCACTATCATTCTAAAGCTTAATGGAGGAACAATTTTTAATGGATATCAAACAGTTCGTCAAATTATATAGCAATATTCTGATTGAAGAAGAAATTTTCATTTTTAATGTAAAATCCTAAACACGGAGTCATATTTTGCTATCCACATCGATTTATTTTCATATTCATAGGTAATTTTCTTACTTATTAAGAATTGGAAAAACAGAAAAGTTATTTATATTAGCAAATATTAATTTAAAAAATGAATTACCGTATATTTATTTTATTTTAATGTTTATGATTCGTGCAAACTTAAAGCGGAACCAACGTCTGCTTGAAACCTTGACACACTTCTCAGAAATTCATCTATTTTAAATCATGTTTCCTCCTACACGTTTGTGTAAAGCGTGTCTTGGGGAAAATCGAATGAAAGACCTGGAGGCTGCATTCATGAAATATACACTCTATAAAAAAAAAATCGACGCACCAAGAAACAATCATCCGATTGCTTTGAAATTTCGTATGCATGAATGTTTTGAACAGATATGCAAATGATTCAAATTTTGTGTCCAATGATGAATAGTTTGATCTCTAGCGCATCGGAACTGCGCATCCAGCAGATGTATATAAGGAGCAGTTCTTCAACGGTTGTTAAAACTTTCGGTTTGATTGCGATTCAGATGATATTTCAACAACTTAAAAATGCCTCGCTGCAGGATTCATGCTCATTACGAGCAACTGTCAGAGTTTGACAGAGGTCGTATCATTGAATTGAAAGAGGCCGGTTGGACAAATCGGAGAATCGTTCGTCATTTGAGTCGAAGCGATGCGACGATTCGAAGATGCTGGCAAGGATGGGTGGAAAATGGCAGAGTGCAGCGTCAGGATGGTAGCGGTCGACCGAGGGCTACAACAGATCGTGAGGACAGAGTGAGGGTCCGATCAGCTGTCACAGCGCCTTCTTCATCTCTATCAACCATCAAACGTTCAACCCAAACACCAGTGTCCATCATGACCATTCACAGATGGTTGAGAGAGCGAAATCTACGCTCGCGCCGACCGTTACGCCACCTGCCACTCACGCCTGCACACTGCCGAGCCAAATTACAGTGGTACAGGGCTCGATCAGGTTGGAATGATGCCGACTGGGGACGTATAGTCTTTAGCGACGAATCCCGCTTCCAACTGTGTCCTGACGATCATCGAAGACGTGTTTGGAGACACACAGGGCAGAGGGGGGATCCTGCTTTCACTATTGCACGCCACACCGGCCCTCAACAAGGCATTATGGTCTGGGGTGCCATTTCCTTTTACAGAAGGACACCTTTGGTCGTCATTAGAGGTACACTTACTGCACAGCGGTACGTGGACGACATCCTAAGACCTGTTTTGCTACCGTTCCTTTTGCAGTGCTCTGGGCTGGTTTTTCAGCAGGACAATGCCAGACCACATAGGGCTCGTGTTGCTCTAAACTGTCTGCAAGCTTGTCAAACTCTTCCTTGGCCTACCAGATAGCCAGATCTCTCTCCCATCGAGCATGTCTGGGATACGAAGGGAAGGCGATTGCATCTGGCACGGACTATTGATGACCTCGTTCGACAATTGGAGGGAATTTGGCAGGAAATACCGCAGGAGACCATCCGGGAGCTTTATCGGTCTATGCCACGCTGTGTGGCAGCTTGTATCCAGGCTAGCGGCGGGTCAACACCTAATTGAACTTGTTACTGTAACTCTGAAATAAATTATTCAATTGTTCTGAAATTTTAATCATTTACTATTCTGTACATTGTCTTCCTATCCACCAATTTTTGTCTCAATCGGCACCTCCTTCTTGGTGAGTCAATTTATTTGTTATAGAGTGTATTTCAAGTATGAAAGCCTTGTAATCAGTTAAACGTTGCTTATATTAACCGTCATGGAGAGCCATGGACTACACTGTTAATAAAAGTAGTTAACATTTCACCATAAAATAGTGCTGAATTAGCTGCATCCTTTCTATGAAGAAAAATTAAGCCATAATTTGGTGGTTAAACTGATCCATGGAAGCAAATCATGGTGCATAATTTCTCCATAGAAAGGATGCAGCTAATTCAGCACCATTTTATGGTGAAACGTTGAAATACTATTAACGGTGTAGTACGAATGGCTTAATTGATTTCAATTGGAATTTTCACCGTCATTATTAGTTAATTAAAGCATTCAAAATATGTTAGTTTTACTGAAGTTGATCATGACATCTGCACCTATAATAAATGAATTATACAGGGTGTTCTAAAAGTGAAGTTCATCTATTCCGAGTAATGTACAGCCAGTGTTAGCATTCAGAAGCTACTAATTTTGTAGAAAATGTTAATGAGTCCATGGACAGAGATTTGCGCAGAAAAACATTACTTTCGAAAATTCACCACTAAGTAGCGTTTCACAACGCTTAAGTGCAAATGAAATAAGGAATCATTCTCAAGCAATAAAGTGAAGAAGTTGAGCAGCACATGTTTTATACATCCGAAACGTGGGGAAAATTGCATATCGGCATCTATAGCCATAGCTGATCAAATTTCGGGCATATAAGTAACCTCTTTTTGTAAAGAGTATAATTTTATGCATGTCTAATTCAATAAGGCAACCAAGTCAGCCGCTAAACTCTAAAATTTCGCTATTTTCTAAAACAAAAGCTGATGTGTAGTAAAAGTGGTTAATTATATGCCCGGAATTGTTGCAGCTATGTATAGCTTTGTAATGCGCCATATGGAGGTAATTTTTTCAACTAATTTTTTTCCACATGAATCTTTCTCCAATGATGTTAAAAATTCATGGATTAGGATAGAGACTAAGGTCTGGTAGCATTCTGACGCGAAGTTTTTGATGTACACTGTTTTAAGTAGGGAAGTCTTACCGTGTATTTCTATCTTTTTATTTCATACTAGCTGAAGTACCCGTTCTTCGCATGGGAATGAATGGACTTTTTGATATTACGATTTGTGGTGATTACTATTCATTGTAATAAACAGATATAGCAAAATGGATATCGCGTTATATTGTGTCCAATAATCATGCATACAGAATTGCAAGACAATCGTTTGTACGGTGCAGAAGGCCATGCGGCGTAGCGCAATCTAGTGGCGAGTTTTAGCAAAACGGATACGGCGAAAATATTCTTCGCATTCAGATATCGATCTATACGAATTTTCATGACTATCGGCTGCACAGTCCTGAAGTTCATGTGTTGACGCGACATCTAGTAGCAAGTTATAGGAAAATGGATAGCGCCAAACTCTTCCCCGTGTTCAAATATCTATGTATACCTATTTTCATAACGATCATTTGCACAGTCAAGAAGTGATACACTGCAGGGCCATCTAGTGATTAATTAAAGTAATGATTTGCTACAGCGCCGTCAAGTGGCGAGTTATAGCAAAATGGATAACGCCAAAATATTCTCATTGTTCAAATAGCTATGTATACTGATTTTCATAGCGACCGTTTGCATGGTCAAGAATTTGGCCTGCTGCAGCGTCATCTAGTGGCGAGTTAAAATAATAATGCATTGCAGTGTCATCTAGTGGTGAGTAACATCAAAAAGAACGCAGTTAGAATATATTCTTCGTGCTCAAATGTGTAAGTATAAAAAAATTTATGCCGATCGGTCGAACGGTGTAGAAGTTGATGCTTTGCAGCGCCATTTAGCTTGCAAGTTACAGCAAAATGGATAGTGAAAAATATTCTCCGTGTTCTAATATTCGCGTGTACCAAATTTCATCGAAATCGGTTGGACGATATTCGCATAGCAAACGGCTAAACGGAATAGAATTCGACGTTGTGCTGCGGCACCAAGTGGCAAGTTAAGGAAAACGGATAGCATAAAAACTTCTCCATCATAAAAGACTTAGGTGAACCAAATTTCATCGTGCAACGGTGCTCAACGGTGCTGGAGGTTTTCAACCTCATAAACGCATACCAACATTCATTTTTATCTATAACCGGTGTTATTATATATACCAGTCTCAAATAAAATCCAGTTTCAAATCTAAGCCTCGCCAAAGTGCCAACATACGCCATTTTGCAAGAGTTTTTTCAGGGAATCATTCGAAGCATTGACTTAGCAGCAATTAATATGGGAAATGGTTCGACCGCCAAAGAGTGGCACGCATTTATTTGAAAAATGGAATCCCTTAATACAGCCGATTTTTTTTTAAATTATCAACTATAATGTGTTTTATTCATCGTTACTCCGATGTACTAAATGAGAAGATTTCAATTTTCTGAAATTTGGCGGAATTCCCCCAACTTAAATCAATGTACTCAATTGGCGAGAATTCTGAAGTTAGATCGCTTGAAATCCCTTAATAACTGCATTATTTCTTCACGGATCATTAAAATTTAACGCTGTATTCTAATAAAACCTTTGCACTTGTTTTCAAAAATCTATTTCCTTAAGCTCTCAATAAATTGCGCGAAGCCGAAAACTGTGCAAACCGCTAGAACTCACTTACTCAAAATCGATATTTCAGCCATTTTATTTTTTCGCCAAACTAAAAAAATTTACACATTAGCCTCGGAAATCTTCAATTCTTATTGTTTTGCGTGTAAAACATTATATTCCTGCTCTGATTTCTCATGCACACGATATTATAATTTAAAAAAAAAAATAACCTTACGAATATAAACTAACAAAAAAAAAATCATTATTATTCTTTTATTTTTACTTTGAGAATTTAAAACATTTTATTCGGCAAAACCGCCACACATGGCAACCACGATCCTTATTTCACATTTTTTTCACTACAGGGGTTACAATTACAGAAAGCTTTTTGCGTGAAGAGCACAAAAAATCTCTTAAATTCCGGGAACGGGTCGACTTTCAAAGTTTTAAAGTGGACTATGATTTATTCTATATTATTTTACATATATGTGCTAAATTTCAGGCCGATAGGTCCATTTTTGTGGATTTGTATACGAATCAAATCCACAAACAAACAAACAAACAAACAGAATTTCATTTTTATTTATAAGATTAGCTGAGTAGTTGCTTATCCGGTGAAGTGGAAGAGTGAATTTAATTTTTCATAACTTTAAGAAAATTTCACATAGTCTTCGAAAAATACCAATTCTGTTTTCAAAATTTTAAAACACACCTAATTTACGTATGTGTTCTGAGCGTTCTGAGACACTGTGGATTATGTATACTTTTTTTTTTAATTTTAAAGGGAAACCGCATAGATTTGTTTTGATATTTCGCTTTGCCAGAGAATTATTTGAAGCCATACATATGCAATCATTCACTAGTGCAGGTTAAGGCTTCACAACTAACTGAAAAAGAACGCTTTTTTACATTGAAAAGCTCCATTAATACCCCTAACGGCGATTCTTGGAATCTTTCTTTATTCCAAATTTTTTTTAACAGAATGTCCCATTACACACTAAAGAATCTCTCATGTCATCATTATACTCATACCAAGTTTCGTACCATTTCGACTTTTAGGCAGAGCTAGAAGTGGCTCTGCATAATATCGGTTTAAAAAAAATCACTTGTTATATGGAAGGTGCTTCAAGCTGTTTGTTTGTGTTACAGAAAATGCTGAAGTTTGATTGTATTTGTTTACAAAATAAAATTGTCATTGTACTGATATTTTTATAAAAATATTTAAAGCCGAAAGCAAAATAAAATTGATATTTCTTGGCCAAAATAGAGAAACAAGTTATATTTAAATATTTATATGACAGCTAAAAAGATTGACATTTTTCGAATAAAGGTGTTTTTTTAGTTTGATATTTATTTTTTATATATTCTTATTAAGTTCCTTTTGGTCCAACCATGAATTGATTCTAGTTCCATTTCTGATGAAAGGACTGCAGTATTAACAATTTCGAATGTATATTGATGCCTTAAATGCGACTGTTCAGAAAATTTAACATAAATATCTATCCATTGTTGTACCGTGCAGCAACTTATATAAAAAGTTTATTTATTCTACTTATAATTGAATTTAGTGGCGTGTAATTCAGGAATAACATCCGTCACAATTTACTGCATGCAAAGTAGGACCCCATTGTCCTGCTTACTAATGCCAATATTTTTTTTTCCATGAAAAGAATTTGGATTTGGGGAAACTGGGGGAGGGGGGGGATTATGCTTCCGCTGTTATTACATGAAAAGAGATGTCATGCAAAGCTGATTTTATCATGGGTTACACCACAGCTTTCAACCTTTGCGGACTAGTTTTTGATAATGATTTTTCAAAATAATAACGAAGTCGAATACTAAACTCATACATTTTGATATTTTTTAGACTGGAATTACTGTTTAAAAAGACTGACGATGACTATTCTGTAGGCAGCTATGGTTACACTGGTGAATACAATAAATTAGTGACCATTCGACAGAAGAAAGTGATCCGTTGTACAGCATCTTCGGGTACATCCGTGCTACTAATTTTACTAATTTTTTGACATTACGATGCCAAGTTTTTCCGTTTGATAATTGAATTCTATGATATGAAAGAATAATTGTGGAAATATGCTCAATTCGTGAAAACAAACATACTAAAAGCCATATTTTCAATATTTCTTTTACATCCATTTTCATGGTAGAAAGGTTTCGTAAGTAATTGGGTTATTGATGTTCTCTTGCAAGATTTTCGCTCAACATGTACATTTGCTAACGCAGCTTTGTACATGTTGATAAAAAATTTCGATGTAAGATTCAATATCAATTCTTACGTGTGATTATTTCGGAAGAAATAAAATGATTTTCCAATTGAATTATTTTTAGTTTTTCTGAAAAAGAATGCTTTGGACAAACATTTGTGAAATTATTTGTTTATCTAACCATTAATGATGAAATACCACCGATATTCATGCACTAAACGTGAAGACCACAGTACGTGCAGCTAATTAATCATACATTAAATTATGTCAGCGAATCAATACTTCTTTAAATAAGTACAATGATAAAATAATCTTATTAAACCTACATTTACGTTGTTATGAATGAGATTGAATTAATCGTACCACACAATACAGAAAATATGAAGAAATCTAGAAATCAACTTCAACTGAAATCTTACTTCCACTGGTTATAGATGTTGAATCAATTATTATTTACCGTTTTGTAAAATTAAGACTTAGTGATGATTCAAAGGGACCGAAAAGTTTATGCAATAAGGCATTCATTTTGTACTTATAACGCATATAAAAATAAGCAGTATCTATTTTTTCATGAAAAAATTCAAAATGAAATCGAGCCTCTCAACATTTATTTCTTGCTACATGGAATAGGTATTAGAAGGAAAAGAAATTGCCGTAAAAAGCTATTAACCATATTGTCAATGATTTTAGCTTTAATGTTTGATGTTAATTTAATTTATTTTGCATACAATACAATTCCCACTGAAATTAAAAATATAGATAAGAGAAAAGTGGCTATTGTGATCAATATAATAATGATAATTATCACAAGGTTTTTGATGTACTATAAAAGGAAAAAGTTAAATTACTTTTTCCACAAGTTAGCAGACATATATTCGTGGACAGCCAAAAAATACGCTTTAAAATTTAAATTAAAGCTAACTTTGGCATTATTAGCAAGCTTTACCACATCTGTGTTTGCAGCATGCTCGCAATGTCCAGCTATGTATGAAACAAATTTGGATTTTGATTTTAAAGCGCTATTATCTTTTTTACATTGGTTAATTATCTTCATGGCGTGTGCTTTCATGGGAGCACCGGTCTTATTTTGTTGTTATTGCTACATTCTCAAGAATACTGCACTTGAATTGAAGAAAGAACTATCTTTTGAAGGTTCTTTCCCGAGTGAAAAGTCAAACAAATGTTTCAAAGAAATAGCACATGTTATGAAGTTGATACAGACTGAGTTTCGGCCAGTCTTGCTGGCCGACACGGTTTTTGTTCTCGGACTTGCATTTAGACAGCTTTACGATGCTCTGTTTATGAATAGATTTAATTCGATTAGAACAATAGCCAATATTGTTTTTATGACCTCCTGTTTTTTGAGATTTGTGTTAATTTGCTATTTTGCCTCGACTGTGTCTAATGCATTATCTGAATTGAAGAGTGCGATTTTAGAGACATCTTCTGATACATCGCTGGTGCAAACTATACAAACACTGCGGTATTTTTTGTACGTAAAAGAAAATTCAGTCTCTTTCAAACTTTTCGGATCCATTTCCTTGAATAACAGTCTTATATTGTCAGCAGTTGGATCAATACTTACTTACGGCATACTGATTGCTACCTTAAATAGTAGTAGTAAATAGTATCTAATAAACAGGTATCACTTTGCAAATTTTATCGCAAACAAATATCTTGACACAGGACCAGGATTACTGCAGTTCCAATTACATTTCATGTTATTTCTCGATTACATAAAATGCTTCAAACTATTTTTTGTTATGTTAATATTTTAATATTTAATATGTTAATATTTATTTGCATCAGATTACAAAATGAAAATTGTCATTGGCAGTTGTATTACTACAGAAACTCTTAGATTAGAGACTAATATAAAATGTATTGCTTGTTGAATAGAAAAAGTGGGCAGTTTAAAATATTCATTAAAGGTAAAAGCGAAAAATATTTGAATAAAAGCAAATACTTTGCTGTCCACATCGATTTCTTTTTAATATTAATTAGCATTTTTCACACTTCTTCAAGATTTGGAAACGCAGAAAAGTTATTAATAATAGCAAATATGAATTTTAAAAATTAATTACTACATATATATTTCAATGTTTCTAATTCATGCAATTTGATAGTGGAAACAGCGTCTGCGTGAAACCTTAAACTGTTTATAAAGTTAGCACTGTACTGAGAAATTCAGCTCCTTTAAATCATGTGATCCTCTAAATTCTCCAGCGCGTTTGTGTAAAGCCTAAAGGCGGAAATTTGAATGTAAGACTTCATTAATGAAATATATTTCAAGTGCGAAAGCCTTATAGGTAATCTGTAAAATGTTTACATTAACTGTTATAGAACGCCATGTCCAAATACGAATGGTTTAGTTGATTTGACTTGAAGTTCTCGCACCGAGATCATTAGTTAATTAAGCCATTTAAAATGCGTTAGTTTCGCTAACGGATCTAACTACACTAATAACATGTACAATTAATGATGAATAGGTGCTGAATTATGCAGGGTATGTATAATTAAAATTCCAGGATTCCGACCGGTGTACAACGAAAATTAGTACTAGTAAAACTGCTATCAAATTTGTTCACGGAGAATGATCTGCGAAAAAAAAATTACTTCAACAAAATCGTCACTAATTGGCATTTCGCAAGTGTTTTAGTGAGAATGAAACAGGAAAATAACCAGTCTCAAGCGAAAAAGACAGTGTAGAGTTGACAAAGCACACACAAGGTGGTTATAAAATAAGTTATATTCAGACGCCTCTAGAACCCGTTCTGTCTGTAGGATTTTAATGAAAATTGTTATATACGTTATATGGCCCATGGGGAAAAGATTTCTGCAATAAAAAATAGTTCTAATTTCAACCACAAGAGGGAATTTTAGCCTCTAAAGAAGAACAAAAATTCTGCCAGGATTATTAAAGTTTATTCAATCACATAATGTGCTCAGCGTGCACTCCATTGACATCAATTACGTGTTGTATACGCATTGAAGCGTCTTCAATGGTTGTTTGAAGAAAGTCTCGAGGGATATTAGCCACTTGGCGAGTGATGCCAGTGTTCGACTCAGGTGAAGTTCTAGTAGCCCGTCAACATGTATGGAAGAAAGGGCTAGCCTTGCAAAAGGTGGGGTAGAAGATTTTCTTTTTTTAATTTGTGTATATTAGTGTTAATATGAAAAATACAAATTATCCAAGATGGTCGTCCCCTGGGGAACTTTTGGCGTTCAAAAACTGCGAAATTTTATTAATTTTTGAGGGTTTTTTTAAGTATCTCAGAAATGGTTGAATTTACTAATAATGCTTTATGTAAAGTTGAAAGAGAATTAAATCTCCTACAGCATACATAATTAACACTTTTTTAACACACGTTTATTAGCTTCACCTCTATGTATGTTTGTATGGTTGTATGTTTGTTGTATGTATGGAACTTGATTTTGACCCACTTTAAACGGTCAGATTTAATTTAAACTTTGTAGATATATCAAGGATCGATGGCAATACAATAATTTGATAAGTTTATCCCATTATCCTGATTTTAACACGCTTTTATTTATTAGCTTCACCTGTATGTATGTTTGTATGTTTGTAACTGACACCTTTGAACTCAAATTTGGCACACTTTAAGTGGTCAGATTTAATTTAAACTTTGTACATTTATGAAGAACCGACGGTAATACAATAATTTTATGAGTTTATCTCATTATCCTGATCAGGATCGCCAGGATTCAATAATTTCCTCATTTCTTATCCTGATTGAAAGTAGAACACTTCCAAAGATTACAATCTTAAGAAAACCTTTTTCACTGTGGACGAGATCGTATAGTGGTTAGTACATTGCGTTGAGGCCGAAATAACCCAGGTTCGAATCCTGGGCACGGCAATATTTTTATTTTTACAAAATATCGTGATCCATCACATTATGGAAGAGTTGAGTACAAGAACATGTTAAGGCCTTTCTTTTTAACACGCTTTTATTTGTTGATTAGAGACCTATATTTCCTTTTTAGTGAGGAAGGGAGCATTTCTCCAGGAGCTACTGCAGGTTGATTACTACTTTGGTGCGCAGCAGGGGCGTAGCAAGAGGAGTGACTCAGGGGGATGCTCCTCCCCCCCGAAATGGGACCCTTTACTTAGCTTACAGTTTGATATTTAGCTTACAATTGAACTTTAGCTTTAAATTTGATACTCAGCCCACCTCGAAATAAAATCTTGGCTACGCCACTGGTGCACAGAAAAAATAAATTATCTCACAGTTTGTACTTTCCAACTTAGTGTTCCTTAGTATCTTATGAGAGATATCGAAAATTAAAAATAAATTTTAAATACATATAGTTTAACAAAAACTAAAAAACACGCTTTTATAGCAAATCGAACTAAAAAGTGAAAAATAAAAAAATAGTTTATAAAACCAAAAAACACGCTTTAGTGATAAATTGAATTAACTAAAAAGCTAAAAATAATTCTTTATATAGAAATAAATCAATGAACGAAAAATAGTATTATTGTGAAAAAGCGTGGGGTGCTCCATATATCAGTTCTTGAGAATATTCGATCGGTACGATGAGTACAAAAATGATACAAAAAATATAGCACAACGCGCCACACGCTTTTTTCACAATAATACTATTTTTCGTTCATTAATTTTTTCTATATTAAGAATTATTTTTCGCTTTTTAGTTAATTCAATTTATCACTACTCCAGTCAGCGAGTCAAGAGTCAGCGAAATTCCCCTTTTTTCCAATTTTTTTTTTTTCAATTTTTAAGCTCATAACGGCAACTGAACATATTGATCGATCGAGCTGAATTTTTTTTTTCACTTATTATTGAGTCAATTTAGGTAAACTTTATTCCCAGGGTCAAGAAATTTTCGAAAAATTTATATTTTAAATTTTTTTCCCAAAAAGTTGCTTTTTTTCATTTTTTTTTTCAAACTTTAAGTCAAAAGCGGCACCTGAGGATATTAACCGATCGAGTTGAAATTTGGCACACTTCTTATTGGGCCAATTTGGCCAAAAAATAGCACTAAGGACAAACGAATTTCGAAAAAAAGGTTTTTTCGATACACCCTACTGCATGTACTCTGCTGTTCCCAGTGAAATTGAAAGTATAGATAAGAGTGCAATGGCTGTTGTTCTAAATATTCTAATGATAATTGTTTTAAGGTTTTTGATGTATTCTAAAAGGAGGAGGTTTAACTTTTTTTTACGCAAATTAGTAGTCATACATTCGTTGACAAACAAAAATTACGCTTTAAAATTTAAGATGAAACTGACATTGGTCTTATTAATGAACGTTGCTGTATCTGTGTGCGTAGCTCTGCAAAAAGAATATTTAGACTTTAATATGCTACTTTCCTATATAAGCTTTATATTCTTTTACATGGCAGCTGATTGCATTGGTGCATCTGCCTTATTTTGCTGTTTTTGTTACATTATCAAGAATTCAGTGCTTGAGTTGAAGAAAAAACTGTCTAAGGAAGAATCTTTCACGAGTGAAAACTTAAACAAATGCTTCAAGGAAATAGCTTATGTAATAAAGCTGATACAGACGGAGTTTCAGCCGATATTGCTGATAGACACAGTTCTTGTACTCGGGCTTGCATTTAGACATCTTTACGCTATTCTGTTCACGAATACATTTTATCCAATTACAATAATATATAATATTATTAATATGACATCCTGTTTTCTCAGATTTGTGTTAATTTGCTATTTTGCCTCAACGGTATCTTATGCATTGTCTGAATTGAAGGTTGAAATTTTAGAGACATCTTCGGTTGTACCACTCGTAGAAAAACTTCATTGTTTCTTGTACGTAAAAGAAAACTCAGCTGTTTTCAAATTCTTTGGATCCATTGCTTTGAACAGCAGTCTTATACTATTATCAGCAATTGGATCATTACTTACTTACGGTATACTAATTGCTACATTAAATAGTAGTAGTAGCGTCTAGGGTCACAAAGCACTTTTATCTCAATGAATTTGCTTGTTGCTTTGACAAGGGGGTATTACTGCAATTGCATTTACAATACATATTAATTCTTAATTATCCTCTTCACACTTTTTATGATGAAAAATCAATATACCCCGTGTGTCCTACTTGAAAACATATATTAAATCTTTTTTTGAAATGAGTTAAGGAATTAAAATTTGTTCCTTGTAATATAAAACTCAGAACTTTTTAAAGCGGGTTTTAAATTACTGTTCTTTACACTACTGGCGAAAAGTATTGCAAGTTCCAGAAATCTAACCCTTTTCAAGATTAAGCCCCCTTTCCCCCGTCAAAATTAAAAATCAATGTAATTGATATTATTTAATATCATCATGTTAAATTAATTGCTTCAAAGACAAGATAGCATTAAGTTAAAGAACAAAAATAATTATTTAATTTATTGAAAAAATATCATAAGAAATATATAAGTTATTATAAAAATCATAATCCATTTTGGCTCGCTGGAATAAAATTAAGTAAAGAATTAATTTCAAGTTCTTCTGCAAAAAAGAGGCTAATAAATAAATGCAATTGAACTAAAGATCATTTATGTCGCTGATCAGCCTTGACTTTGATCACAACAGCCAGTCTTTTAGGTATGGAATCCACAATGCTTTACAACACTTCCTTCGGTGTTTCATGGTGCCAACTAAAATTATTGGTTCCTGAAGCTCTCATTTCGTTTTTTGATGATTTTCAGATGTATTCTTTCCAATTATACCACATAAATTCTCAAAAATATTTAAATCTGGCAATTTTCTTGTCCATTTTTTCTGGGCTTATTCTTGAAACGATGGTTACATTTCTCAAACTTGCAATACTTTTGGCCAGTACTGTATATGTTGCATGATTTCTAAAAGCATGTTTTTGCATCTCTCGCTCTTTTCCAGTGGAATTTTTGCAAACGGGAAGCTTTGAAAAGTTATTAGAAGTAATCGTTTACAAATGTACTTTACCGATACAATACTTTATTATATGTATAACTTACATTAGCAAGGATGCTTGCAATCATTCTTGTCTTGAACGGTAATAGAAGCATTTTTAACCTAGTGAATGTGAAAGAATTTCAGACGTTTCAACTGCCTGAATTTCTGGAGGCAGTATTCTAAAATCAATCACTACCCTTCTGGAAAATGTCAAATAAAATTGGTGATAACACTGGCCAGCCTTTGTTTTGCTTTCTTATGTGTTTTAACGCTTTTGTCAGTATGTCTCGCCTTCTTGTTTCCAATTGTTTGAAATAAAATTAATATACCGACAATACACGTTTGTTTTTATTGAAAATAGAAATAAAAATATGAGTACAGTGAATACTGTGATGGATATTCTAATCTTATTTATATTAATATTTACGCTGTACTTCAAAATGAAGAATTTGAACAATTTTCTTTTCGTAAGTTAGCAGTCATATATGTGTAGACAACCAAAGATGATGCTTACGTTACCAAAAATAATGTTTACTGCAGTAAATAAACTTGACAAGATATACTTTTTTTTCCTCTTTTTAATTTCACATTTTATCAGACCTGCTACTCATTTTACAACACCTTTAGAAAAACACCTCTTAATAAAGTTTAATATTTTTACATTTAAAACTAATTATGAAATAAAATCTTTCGAGGTGTGAAGGGGATGAATGCATTGAATAAGCAACACAGAAAATTTGCCTGTTTAATATTAATATTATCAGAAAACAATCAATGTATGTAAAAAATGTCTGTTTTCTTACCCATTCTATCCCCACTTTACCCTATATTTTAAATTTTCTGAATTAACGATTCCAATTTTTGAGATATCACCTGACATATTGCTTGTACGAGTACTTTGGAATTATTTGTCAAAGAAAAGTCGCCCGTCTTAAATTTTTTTAAGATCCGTTTTCATGAACATGTTCCCAGGCAGCACAAGAATGTTCTCTGAACGTCTAGTAACGTTCAGAATAGTAAGAAAAGCGTTCAGGTAAAGTTTGTACGTTCTGTATAACGTTCTAAAAATGTATTAAGCTATCTTTTGCCAAAAACTGTGAATAAATAACGTCCTATTGGACGTGCAACAGGCGTTTTAATGATACCGTTCAAAAGCAATGCCTAATAACCCGTTCTGTTCGACGTGCAGAAAAAGTGCTGGTATTACCGTACAAAAGCTATGCCTAATATCACGTTTTATTCGACGTATAACAAAAGTGCTGTCGATACCGTTCAAAAGTAAGCCTGATAACCCATCCTACTTGACGTGCATCAGAAATGCTGGTGAAACCGTTCAAAAGCAGTGCTCATAAATCGTCATACTGAACGCATAACAAAAGTACTGATGGTACTAAGTTTAAAAGCAATGATTAATAACACGTTCTACTAGACGCGTTGATTTATCATTCCTGAAACGTAGGAATGAGCCGTTCACTTGGCGTCTAATAAAGTTTTACAGACACCTGTTTGCAACATCCTGGTGTTGAGTTGCGCAATGGGCAAGCAAGCGGTAAAATCATTTATTTACATTCCTCCTCGTGGTTTGCTGTTGGTCGTATTCTTTGCATGATTTACGGATTGCATTCTTGTAGAGGTAAGTTTTCAGATATTGTTTGAATAATGATGTAGAGTTAATGTTATATATGTGTGCATACATATAGTATGATATACTTTTGTGCAGAATAATTAAATGTTATCGCTATTCATGGTTCTTACCGCTAAATTGAACATGTTTATCTCCCTTGAAAAGTGTCATAAAAATACAGCAGCTAATGAAGCAAGTAGTTAAAATTAGTTTGATTTAATTTCATATACATTTGAACAGGTGCCGAGTCCAAAATGTTTAAACTCCCCTGCAAAAATTGATCCAAGGGTGGCTGAGTTTTCTGAGGGGTCATTGAATGCTTTACATAAGTTTTTAAATTCAGGGTTTCTACAGACCTGGAAAGTCAGGGAAATGAGTTTTGGTCAGCGATTTGGGTAAAAAGTCAGGCAAATGCAAGAATATTTCAATTTTGTGGCAAAATCAAGAAAATACTTCCTGTTTGAACCTAATTGTAGAAATTGTTTTATTTTCATTTTCTTATTTAACCTTATAAATAATTTTAAAATGTGTCCTTTATTAACATATTTTGTTCAGTCGAAATATTCTTAATTTTAATATAAATTATTATCAGGGGCAAAATATGTAAAAAGTTATTAATTAAAGGATGTAATATTAAAAATAGAAATGCAAAAATTCAGGAAAGCCCGCTAGATAAAAAGTCAGGGAACAGCATGATAGAAGTCAGGGAAGCAAAAGCTGTGAAATTTGTAGAAACCCTGAAATTGTTCAAAAGATAAATGCAGGGGTTGCCCTGGCTTTTTCTTTAAAATTTCACCAACCCATTCACCAAATTTGATTTTACTAGACGTTAAGAAGTACAGTTGCTAATATTTTTGCCAAAACATATTTTCTTTTGCTAAACTTAATTTTATTTTCGCAATTTGCCACATAAATCTACAACTCAACCCCTGAGATGGAACGATTGAAATATGTGCATCTAAAGTTTTAAAACAAAATTTTGAAGGGAATTTTGTAGGAAATTTTGAAGGAAATTTTAAAACAAAATTTTACTTTTTTCTCATGTAATTATTAATTTTCACCTACATATTGATTTCTCCACAATGCACGATTAATATAAACTAGATTACAGTAGTGAGTGGCATAAATTTTTCAAATTCTCCGTTTTACATTTTCAAAATATTTAATGCTTTCTCCAAAAGAAAATTTTGTTAATGGTGTGGTATTTAAACGTAGTCATTAAATAAGACAGATTTTCATCTTTCAATGCTGTTCAGTAGCAGTTTTTAATCCTGTTTTGGATGCTGTGAATGTTCGTTCACAGCAAGCACTGTTAAGCGGAATTATGAAAGCACAGCTGGCTAATATAGAAAAATCTGGAAAGAGAGCTTTAATTCCTGATGCAAGCTTTCGTTCTCAGTTTGTGTGCAAGTAACCTTTTCTTGAACTGAGAGTAAAAGTGTATCAAAAGGACTTACAAATCGTCGTTGTTGCTGGTCAGAAGCAAATAAATTTACATTCACAAAAACGTTAGGAATACAAGAAACTTCTAGATTCCAACACTCCCCTCTATAGGCCACTGCCCGTTACGAGCAGTTCCTGCTGTACAATGCATTTGAATAGTGATATTCGGACGTGTTTTACGCTGAGTGACAGTGGTAATCGTAATATTATTCAGGTGCCAATTACCTTATGTCGGTTTAAAGGCCAAAATAGACTCGCATTCAATTGCCGGACGCTGCAGGGTATGAGGAGAGTTTTTATTGGTGAAGGCTTTGTAAAAGGGGGGGAAAACAATGCCGGGGCGAAGAATTTTGGTGGCTTTTAATGACCAGTTGGGATTTGCTGACTGAGGATAACCCGTGAAACCACAAAAGAACGTCAAGCACACAATGGGGGCACTTTTCTCCCCAATCCGTCTTCTAGATACTGAAATATACATTGAGTTCCCATTTTAGTGTACTGAAATGCACATGAGTCTGCGTTAGCCTTAATACCAGAGTATCTCCCTCTTTCTCTGCAGTGGGTTAAATTTATTGCATACAAGTGAGAATTGGCTGTTAAAGTCTTTGTTGAATGAGGTAATTCATCGTCCATGGGAACAAAAAAAAAGTTGATTTGGGGGAGGGGAGAAAAGCGAGAGAGCAAACGTCGTTATGATGTCTCGCTGAAATTTTGCGAGTCAAATTTGAATCGCGGTTTCAAAAAGTGAGTCAATTTTTTCAAAATATATCGATTTGCACATAAAATGCGAGTACGCGCTAGCCCTGCCACCAAGAGAAGTGTTTTTTTTTTTTTTTTTTTTTTTTTTTTTTTTGGCCACGATAAATGATATTTATTGATGGTTTTGGTTATTGACGATTACCAACAGTTTTCCAGCATATTTGACAAAAAAAAAAATAGTTTGGCGGGAATGGCTGATGATATAATACATAAGTAACCTTTTTTGATTACCCAAACCATTCATTTAGAATGTCTTTTTATAAAATGTTTTACTGCAATGAGATTTGTAAAAAAATCTAGTAGTAAATCGTATTAGTAATTAAACTTTTATTACAAACATAAAATATCATTTAAGAATTGCCCTGTGGAGTTTTTTCTTAGATTACATAATCAGTAATATTAAAACTATAACAAATTTCACTATTTTAAAACTAAGAAATATTATGTTATAATCTTCATTAGCTGTTGGTAATAAATGCTTCATTAACATATTATGCAGGTCTCTTAAGTAAACGTGTCCTTAAAAATAAAATCATAGTAGGATCACAAACACTCCTGCATGTGTACCATGTTCTATGATTTTCTGTATAACTTTGCCTTTTATCCTGTGAGTGCCTTAGCACTACAGGATCAGCCTAACTTACTTAGGGCAGAAGGAGGGGGCAGTTGTGCCTAAAATTAGAGAAAATAAATTTTTTCTGTGTCAATGTTACACGTACCCCTCTCCCCTGCCTCCCAAGTTATATGCCATATTGCACCAATCCAACTAGCGTTACGAGGCGTCAGCATAAAGCCGAACATTGTTAGGCTTTTTGATTTTGAGTCCGGCCAAACTTAATGATGTCTGGCTTTTGTAAGGCTTTTTACTGGTGACTTTGGCTGATTAGTAAAAAAGTACTTGAACTGATTTGTCATTCGATGTTATTTATATTTCATTAGAATTTAACAAGATTCATGGTAATAATTAAAAAAAATATTGATTTTACATACAATTTTTTTTGTCGCATCTATTAATACTGAGACAAAATAGCCTAACTTGTGCCCAGGGACTTTTCAAATTTTATACCCCTTTATACAGCTAGCTCAGTTCATCTGTCCCTATACATAGCTTTAAACTTAATTTTTTGTACTATTTGTTATCTGTGCTTGTCATAATCGAGGCATGGGGTTTTTTCAGTTTTCTTCATCTTGCTATGAGTGCCTTATGCTCATGGGTGGCCAAAAAAAATTTTTTTTTGAAGAGGGGGGGGGGGTAGTGACTTTAAAGGAACTTTCTGAACTAAGCCAAATTTTACACTTACAACAATTTAAGTTTCAATATTGCTTTGTGATGCAGCTTTGCTTACATTACATAATGTACTAAAACTCTGGGGGGGGGGGCAAGTGCCCTAACTTGCCCCCCCCCTTATAGTCACCCAGGTTTATGCTTAAAAAAAATTAAATTCCTTATAGATAGAACTGTACAATTATGTATTGAAGATTGACAATTTTAGTTTACAATATTAATTTTGAATCTTGAAGTTACTTATAAAAGTATTTGAGAGAACATCACAATTACACTGTATTGGTTTCATATTGCTTCACATTGAAATAGTTCTTTTCAAGTAACTAAATGGTAATTTACTACAAGTTACGAAATTTGTTTTAATATTGAACATTTTATGAGGGTGGTCATTCATATATTTTTTATTCAAAGAATTATTCACGCACACACAAAAAGAATAACTAAAGATTCCAAATTTATAATTTATGTAATTGATTTAAATGTTTTCATACAGAAAATACTATCTGCTGGGTCATGCTGAGATTTTTTTCTGAGAAGGGTAAAAGGCCTGGCCTAGATAAGATTTTTTTTTTAGACTTAACATCACTAACTCATGGTTACAAGTTTTGGATCATGTTTTCTAAATTTTGTTTGTAGTGAAACTGATAATTGGAGGAGTGGGTGTAGTAATGATGTTTGTTTTAGTATAGAATTGGAGAAGTTAATAGTGATGAAATTTTACCAAATTACTTGAAAATTTCAACATTTATCTTCATAGGCAAAATGAAATAGCTTCATTCCTATTGTTGCTAAGCAAGCCTGTTTGCTACAGTAACACATCTTAATTTATTATTTTTCATTTAAAAAGGTGGTGATGGTTTCATTTGGTGGTGATGGTTTCATTTAAAAAGGTGGGGGTAGGTGAATCATGTTTCTAAGTTTGGAATAATGTGAAGAAATCAAAATTTTTTTTCTAGCTAATTTGAAAAACAAGAAAGATTTTTTCAAATTCTCAAGGATTTTTAGATGTGACCAAGAAGAAGCTAAGTATTGGCAAGAAATGCAGTATTATGAAGAAGTCATGCAGATACTATCATTTAAATGAATCTACATTTTTTTACCTATATCAGAAAGAAACATTGGATTTCAAGAAAAAGTCCAATGGAATCTAATTATAAATTTAGGAACAGTATAAGAATATTTTTTCTGCAAGCTGCAGTTAAATTTATTCTAGAAGATTCAGTTTATGCAAATAATGCACAAAAAAACTTGCACTGTTAACAGAATTTTGTTTAATTTGTAGCTAAAAATAATTTAGCAATTTTTTGAAAAAGGTATCTGTACTGGTTCTAGACAGTATTTATCAATTAAGTATTTGCATATTCCACAGACTAGTAACTTTCATTAAATTGGAAAATGTTAATCCTTCCCCTCTAAATTTTAAAGCAATAACAGGGTTTCTACAGACCTGGAAAGTCAGGGAAATTGAAGAAAGGTCAGGGAAATGCAAGAAAAATTGAATTTTGTGGTAAAATCAAGAAAATATTTGCTGATTGAACCTAAGTATAGAAATTGTTTTATTTTCATTTTCTCATTTAACCTTAATAATAATATTAAAATGTGTTCTTTATGAGCATATGTTGTGCAGTTAAAATATGCTTAATTTTATCCTAAATTATTTTCAAACATGGTTTTTGTTAGAATCCATTGATGTCCAATAAGATTCTTGTATATATTAATTTTATTATTATTATTATTTGTAAAAAAAGGGGGGGGAAATGTATAAAAAGTTATTAATTAAGGGATGTAATGTTAAAAATAGAAACTCAAAATTCGGGAAAGCACGCTCGATAAAGTCAGGGAAGCAAAAGCTGTGAAATCTGTAGAAATCCTGAATAAACATAATTTGGCAAGCAAAGGTTGGAAATCCAGCTAACATTCACATTTACTTGCAAAAATTTACTATCTCGTGGGCGCCACAGTTAAGTTAAAATTCATAACATTACGTGCATAAATAAAATTATTTGGAAAGCATGAAATCGGAACTCAATATCATTGTTTATAACAATATTTAGTATCAATACAAACAGATTCGACGAATGATATCGATACTATCGATTTTAAACACGTGTTTGGTGAAAAATGCCCAGCCAATCAAATTGAGCTACGATAAAATTCAACTCTACAGTTGATTGGTTGAAGGAAGAGGGCTGTGACGTCACATCGATATAGTACGTTCAGACAAAACATAATTTAAACACAGTGTGCACGTCTTACCGAAACATTTAATCGTTCTGGATGAGTTCGGGAAGTACGTAATTTGAACCGGTTTTGCACGTTTTAGAAACGTCGGCTGCCCGGACACATAGACGTTAGTAGAACGTTCTTTGTTTACGTACCGTGAACGTTTAAACTGAATGTTCACAGTTCGTACTTGGAACGTAAGTGTGCTGCTGGGGCTAGGTGTCCCATGAAATAAAATTTTGTCATGTCATGTTCTACCCCTAATGTTTGATATAAATTTAATCTACTGGGAATACTTTGCTATTCCCAGAGAAATTGAAAATTTAGATAAGAGTACAGTGGCTATTGTGCTGAATGTTGCAGTGATAATTGATTCAAGGGTTTTGATGTACACTCAAGGGAAGAGGCTGGATCATTTTTTAACCATTTAGATGCCATATATTCGTGGACAGGCAAACATTACGATTTGAAATTTAAGATGAAGCTGACTTTGGTCTTGTTAGTTAAAGTTCTTGCATCTGTGTGCATAGCATGCTTGAAATGTTTAGCTGCACAAGAAGAAAAATTAGATTTCAACTTGAATGTACAACTATCTTATTTAAAAGCAATTTTGGCTTTCATGGCAACAGATTGCATGGGGGTGTCCGCTTTATCTTTTGTTTTTGTTAAGTTCTTAAGACTATAGTACACGAGCTGAAGAAAAATCTGTCTTCTGAAGCATCTTTCACGAATGAAAAATTAAACAAATATTTCAAAGAAACAGTATATGTATAAATTTCATACAGAATGAGTTTCAGTTAATCTTGCTGGCAGACACAGTAATTGTACTCGGACTTGCTTTTAGATATCTTTATGCTATTCTGTTTAAAAACACGTTTCATCCAATTATAACAATTTGTAACTTTATTAATATGCCATCCTGTTTTCTGAGATTTGTTTTGACTTGCTATTTTGCCTCATTGTTTAATTCTATCTCTGAGTTAAACGTTGAAGTTCTAGAGGCTTCTTCTGATATACCGCTTGCAAAAACATTTCGGTGTTTTTTGTATGTAAATGAAAATCCAGCTGAATTCAGACTTCTTGGATCTATTTTCTTGAACAACAGCCTTATGATATCAGCAATTGGACGGGATGGGATTATTCGGCGCGAAACTCATTTTGACTCGTCCTTCTCGGTGAAAATCTATGTTTCTCATGCATGAACAAAAAATTGTGATGAATAGAAATTTGTATAATTTAAAGTGCTTCAACTTCTCTCGCAAAGGGGCCATCGTTAGCATATTTTCGAGGGGGCCCCCTGAAGCGATGGCCGGACAACTGATGTCTTTTTTGGTCTCGCAAAGGGGCCAGCGTTAGAATATTTTCAAGGGGGCCCCTTGAGGCGATGTCCGGACCCACTGATGTTTTTTTTTTGGTCTTGCAAAGGGCCAGCGTTAGCATATTTTCGAGGGGTCCCACTGAAGCGATGGCCGGACCCACTGATTTTTTTTGGGGTCTCGCAAAGGGGCCAGCACTGATTATATTGTATTATACGGAATTAAAATAGTTTTAAAAAAACTTTATAATAAAGACAATCTTTATTTTTGTACATTATAACGGCCGCGCCGAAACGGGTTTCGCGCCGAACCGGCCGCGCCGAATAGTACCAAACCGGCAATTGATCATTACTTACGCTGTATTCATTGCTACATTAAATAGTAATTGTAGTGGTTAGTTTAGAATTCCAGGTTTATTTCCAGACAAATTTCCTGAAGCGTGACAAGGATCACTTCAGCTCCGGTTATATTCCATATCATTCCACGGTTATTTATAATATTTTCGCATTTTATACTGCATATATGCATTATACACTGGCTGTTGTTTCTGAAAACCCTACATTTGCGTTAAACACTATCACTGAGTTGGAATAAGTTTTAGATTACCCTAGAATTTCTGTAATTTTTTTCTTTCTTTGACAGCACTTATAAAATTACTTTTATCCTTTTTAGAGCAGATTGAGTCAATCGGAATCTTTGGCCAACTTGGAAATATGAAATACGATTTTACTGCTGTTATGTAATTTGATTTCCTAATGCAAGGATAGTAGCTTGTCCTTTTGTAGTGCTTTTGCATACTGCTGATAACCACGAATCGTTCTTCCTGTATGCTGTTAGTTTCTTCTGACGTCACTCACGCAGAAGTGAACACGAAATGGCTGGATAATTTTCATTCTTTCTAATGAAATACTTTCAACGAGAGAGGTGTTGGATTAAGAGGGAAACCTTCTGTGTCCTATTTTCAGCTGTTTGATTTATTTCCAATTGTCTACAACTACATATATCTCTGCATTTTCCAACGTTTCGATGACTCTGCATTCTTTCTATTGCAAAAGTCATAGTGAACAAGCTTCATTGACATTGATGCTGTAATGATCCATTGGCGGATACATGGTTACCTTCTAAAGTAAGACGATTTACTATTGTCTAATAAAATATTGGGATTGACATTGTGTTCAATGAGCCTATGAGAAGAAGGTTGCAATAGCAGCCAACTCCTAGGAGTTCAATCCCAAACCGTTTACAATCCTTAAATATATTAAATGTTGAAGTTCTCCTGAAAAGGTATTTCATGTTTTGATTATATTTTTTCGTTTTTTCCCCGCCAAATATGTAACAAGTGCCCACACCAGACTCGCTAGCATACGTTTCAAAGAAAGCATAACGACGCAACTCTTATTTTATGAAGTCAAAAAAGATTTATCAATGTGCGGTGATAAATTCATTTGTCTAGTTTAATAACCACAAACAGAAATTTCTATTACCACATTGAAGATATGGAAGTTAATTTAAGAAAAATAATTCTAAGACTAATGTTCATAAATGCACACTTATTACTGGAGACTACTAAGAAATAAAGTTGGTTCAATGTTTTTATTTTGAAAATTAAAATATCTTGCAAAATTTAAATTACAATACTTCTAACTTGGAGTGCCATCTGTGTACTTCCGTGTGTTTTAGAAGTATTCGGGAAAAAGTTTGGTTTGTAGTATTTCGATAGTAAACTGGTTAAAATGTGTCACATGGATGTACAGGCTAATAGCCAATCATAAGCGTGTGAGTGCGTGACTATTCGGATGAATATACTTCATTCTAATTATCAACGAAAGATTCAAAATTGCAACACAGAAACACGTTATAATAGATTATAAAATGAAATTTTCGTTTAAAGTGATATTACTCAGAAAATCTTTACAAAGAGTGTGATTGAAAGGAACATTTCTCTGAAATCAAATGAATAAATGGGACATGTATTAATATTTTTATGCTAGAAAAAAATAGACTGATTTCATCGAAGCAGTATCTCTCTTTCCCTCTTTCTATGTATATATATATATATATATATATATATATATATATATAGGGTGATTTTAGTCCCACCATTGAAAACATCAAAATAATGGTGGTTGGTTGAATTATTTATTCGCGTGAGACGCGATCAAGGAAGATTTTTAAGAGGTTTATTTCAAGAAATGCTCACTAGGTGATTCATTGCATGGCGATTTCAACTCAAAAAATAATAAATGTTCAAAAACTATTGAATGAATGACGAAATTGTTCGCAAATTTTGAATTAGCTATTTTCATTGTTAAATCGCTGTTTTACTAAACAGAGCACAAATGAATAGACATTTTTTGAACTATATTATTTTCTGAAATATTTCCCTGGCGATAAATTTTTAAATAGTTCAAAACAACATTGAAATGATACATATGAACATAAACATTGAAATCACCATGCGCATTGCATGGTGATTTCAACTCAAAAAAGGACTCAATAGATGCTCAATGAACATTTATTCAACAGTTTTTGAGCATCTGTTAACTAATTTGAGTCATTTTTTGAGTTGAAATTACCGAGCAATGCTCCCCATTCTAACAATCGACACCAGAGAAAATTTTTAAATTTCGAATTAGCTTTATGAATAAAAACCTGCTGATTTTATAAGCAAAGTGCCATTTAATGGACATTTTAAAAACTTTTTTTTTAATTCCATGAAAACATCTCATGCTTAGTCTATCTACTAAGTTTTTTTACAATCCGCGCACGCATTTCAGCTGTAGAGTCCTGATTATAGGGGAAGTTTAATTATAAATATCTTATATATATATATATATATATATATATATTTATACATTTATTTAATGATATTTTTATAGAACTCTTTAGTTCGCTCGTTATTATACAATCAATCGTTTTACCTTTTTTATTCTTTGATTTTCAGGTAATGCAGCTGCTTTATCTGAATTTCGAATAAAAACTACATTAATAATTTAAATTTGGCATGTTCGAAAAAAATTAGACAAAAATAAAACTATTTGCTATTGTCATCGATTTATTGAGTCAGGCATCAACTTATAAATAATCCCATTTACTCTGATTCAAAATTAGCTGAGTTGCGTGCTGATGACAATTTACTTTGTGCAACACATATCAATCCATTACTAGTCACGTGTAGCTGTCTATTTCACAAACGAGTAAAATTTAGATTTATGCTTAAAAATATAATGTCGTTAATATTTCAAAAATAACACCATGCATTGCTGATAGTTTCATTAGCTAAACTAGCTTGCAAGAAACAGAGGCGGCTGTATTTGGGATATTCCACTGATACGCATGGGGCGTTTCGGCGTTACTTCTAGAAGTTTAATCGACTGTCGTATAATTGAAAATTAACTTATCCCGCATATATTACAAATATATCCTCCATATATCACAAATAGTTCTTCTACCGCACTTATAAGAATTACATTACGTTACCCGTCCTATGTCAAATAACCTCTCAAATTTCACTGCATAGTAAAAGTTCAGCTCAAAATCAGCAACTTGACATTTTCTTTCACCAGAGGAAATTTTATATTTTAAAAAACAGAAACAACATATTATATAAATGTTCCATTTATATAGCAGAAAATATTTTTTTTCACTATGTTTGACTTTTTTGTGCGGGTGTGATTTTAATTTGTTAACATTTTTACATCTGCAATAGTTAAAGTGATTTTTTTTATATCAGGACAAAACATTTTTATCTATTTAATGCTAGCTTCTGAAAGCGATTTCGTCAGCGTCGGTATTAGAATAAGTTTCAGAGAGAAATGAAACATGTATAAATAACAAAAAGGAAATAGTTCGATGACACTTCCGCTATAGACAAAAATGACTGCACTTAAGAATTATTTACTTTTTGTTTATTTTAAATTAAGACATGGTATATGTTGAGTTAATAAATTTAGATAGTATTTTTTCCCTCTTTCGCGAATGGAGATAGTTATGACATTATTTACGAATTATTTTGAGTGTTCCTGTAAATTATGCTACATGCATGAATTTTAGCTTATGTTACTCAGGAATAGTGTAGCTTTCAGTGGAAAAATCTTTATAATCAGTTCAGTAGTTACAGAGATGTCCATATAGCGTAATGTATTGCAATTATTTTAAATGTCCCTGCAAAAGAACTATTTATGCTGCATTCATGAAAGGTAGCCTATGATATTCAGGAGTAGTGTAGCTTTCTATCGGTGAAAAAAGGTTTCGAATCGGTTCAATAGTTACAGAGATCCCCCATACAGCGTAATCTAATTCTTATGAGTGCCCCTGTAAAAGAACTATTAGTGATATATGGAGGATATATTTGTGATATATGCAGGATAAGTTAATTTTTAATACTACGAAAGTCGATTGAACTTCTAAAAGTAACGCCGAAAGGTCCCATGCGTGTCAGCGGAATGTCCTAAATAGGGAGGTACTTTTGGGGATTTTTCTTGGAAACAATTGAACCTTCAAAAAATATTTTTTGATAATATGAAACTACTAAGTTGATACTACATCTCCATGTCAATAGATCTTGTGGGAAGTCGGCGCCAGTTGTACCAGTCCATCGAAATGGCATAAAATAGCGTTAAGGACCATGTTTGGGGCCCGTCAGGGGCGTAGCCAGAGGGGGGATATCGGGATATATCCCCCCCCCCGAAATTTTTGGATTAGTGATGAAATTCCGTCTATTTATACACATATAAGTTCGGATCCCCCCCCGAAACATTTTCCAGGTGCATATCCCCCCCCCCCCGAAACATTTTCCTGGCTACGCGCGTGGGGCCCGTACCGAGGGACCCTGGGTGGGACCTTCAAAAAATTTTCCCTTTATATGAAGTTGTATAATTGCTCTGTGCAAAAATGTTTTCTGCATCACGTCAGAGCCAAGATTTAAAGCATTCTTAAAAACTGTATTTTTTATGATATTGAGGTTTTTTGGGGAACCTTTGTGTAGGGGCTTTGACTATTTTTTGAATGAATTTTAAATTTGAGATATTAATATTCAAGGTATATTGTCAGATAAAAAGAAAAAAAATTTCTGAAGCACCTGATAGCCAGTCACAGTCGAGACAATGAAGTGGCAAAAATAGCCCTAAATTAATTCTACGTCACTCCTCTGGGGTACTTTGATGCCCTCCATAACTTCAAAACCAAAAGAGGTGAATCAAAAATATTTCAGATTTGTTCTTTCCTTGGGTAAGGAAACACAAGAAAAAAATTTCCTGAAATTCTGAATGGTGATGGAAACCCCCTGCCTGATTTGCCCGTGCAATACCTCTTAAATATATTTGGATAAAAACCATTGAGTAATCAAAAACATTTTTTCATGCCATTATTTAAGTATAAAATATGAAGATAACTATGATTTGTTCTTTCCTTAGGTAAGGAAAAAAGAATTTCATGAAATTCTGAGATGGTGATGGAAACTTTTTTCTTTTTTTGCCTGATTTGCTCTTGCAATACCTCTAAATTTCAAATACAAATTTAAGACATAAAAGAAAACAAAAATCAAATTTCATTTTAAAAGACATGCAATAACCTTTAAAAATATTCGTAAATACACTTATATAATCAGAAAAAAATATTTTCCAAATATTCTAAAAAAGAGAGCTACAATCGTTAAAACATCAATTAAACACAAAAAGTGCTTTTCATTGTTATATTTTATGGCAGAAAAAACTGTTTAATTAAACTTGAATTCAAAGCCATGAAGATAAATGCAATTCCAGCTCATAAAGAATTTGTTACGCTTTTTACCCGGATAATCGACTTACTTTTTGCAAAGGTGAGAATCTTTTGTATTCATTAAGGATTACAATAATAGCCCAACGGCAATGACATGGGGCCTTTTTATTCTTCGTTCTGCATTTAAAGAAATGAAAAAGTGGTATTTTATGAGAAGTCTAGACAATAAAATAAAGGGAAAGATAATGCCAGTAATTACAAAAAATCGGGCCAGTGAACAGAAAGAATCACTTTCATAACGGTGTTGATCAATATTATGATAGATTTTAATAATAGAGTGCTGATATTTGTTCAATTTTAAAAGATTTTCGTAAGATTACATTCACTAAAATATTTTTCAAAGTTAAATTTCTCAATTCTGTTAAATGGATATTTAGTTAGTCCTTTGAATACCACAAGACTTGAGGAAAAATTGAGAAATTGTATTTGAGATTGCATATTTGCAGTTTATTTATATTCACTACAAATGACAGTTTTTAACCATGACTAATTAGATAATATGATAAGGAAAAAGATCAGAATGAATAATTTTGTATGAGAAAATTATTTTAATTTTAATGCTTAATTCTATTTCAAGATATTTTTAAAGATTTGTAGTATTCATCAGAAATTTTAAATAGTTTTCTTTGTGAAGTCAAAACTGTGATGACGTCACTTTCGTAAGCCTAGTGATGACATCATATCTTGGTGTAGGAGTTGTAAGGTTCTCTATATCCACAAGGCTTTGGCTCCGCACGTGGGACAAGTTTTTCATCCAACCAAAAACGTACAGGGACAATTTCCGAAAGGCACTCTAAATGGGTAAAACACGCCGACCGAGTTGTGTGGTGGGTAAAGCACCGTAGTTCGGTTCCGGGTTCAACTCCCGGCGGCCGGGGTTCGATCCCCGACTGGGCGTGGTTGTCATGTCTTTCCCTTCATAGGGGGTGACGTTGGTTCACCTACAATGTGCCCCCATAATAAAGTGGCCAACACCTTCGGGCCGTTGTCAGGGACAATGCCTAATCGGCAAAGTACCCGCCCGTTAGAAAAAAAAGGGGTAAAACACAAGTAATGGACCTGCTTGTCACTTAGTATGCATTTTTTATTGTAAACTAAGAAGACACAGTAGGTAAGGTAATAGTACAGAAATAGAGAAAGTAACTGGATACGGAAAACATATGCCATTAGTGATTTTACAAAAACTGTCACATATCAATTTCGAATATGACAGGGTTTTTTTTTCTTTTCGTTTCTTCTTTTACTTACAAAAGAAATCATTGACTGGATCACCGTAAAAAAGATGTAACATCTTTTTTTGATGCAGTCTTCATGTACCCATTTCTTGCATTCCCCCTCCCCCCCACCAAAACCAACTTGTTTTGTCTTAGATAGCAGATGATGTCACCTTTTTTAAAAAAAAGTTTTTGGTGTTTTTTTGCCTGCGAAGACGAAACTCCAAATAGCTTTCTTTCCAGAATAGGATCTCGCCCCCCCCCCCTTTTTATCAAATTCCTTTAACTGTTTTTTCTTTTATTATTATTATAAAAAACTTTTATGATTTTGGTTTGATTTTTAACGGCAATATCAGCCAGTAGCAATCATTTGGCCTATTTTATTACAAAATAAGGACATGCTTGATACAAGACTAGCTGATTTAGTCCGAAGTACGTTTTCCAAAAAAGACATGTGTTAGAATACGTGCCCCTTACGCTGTTGGAAAACCTGTCCCGTCGCCACATTGGAGCTTCTGCACTATCTGGACGAGCAGTTGTGTTATTCTCAAAACAAACCCCTTTTTAGTACAAGTAATATCAAAACAATAAGTTAAATATTAGTACGTTTATAATAAATTTGAGTAAAGATCTGAGAATTTACTCACTATGAAAAAATGCAGAAAATAATATCTTCTGGCAACTGAGAGTAGCTACGGATCTAATAATTTTGTATATGATCTGTGGTGTATCGCTACTCAATGTGTTCGCTCGCTGGCACCATCTAGCAGCTTATATAAAAAAGAAAGCTAGTTGAAAACTTATCCCGGTCTCCCCTACTTCATAGAAATTGTTGACAAAAACCAAAACCATACTTTTGCTAGCAGATTCTTTTTTTAATAATAACTTTTGTATACAGTACTAAAAATCTTTTTGTATGTAATTGGGTAATGAACGAGAGTATTCGACAGATAAACTACTCTGCTATTGTATAACTAGAAGGAAATTTTGACTTCCATTAGTAGGGTGAGCTATCAATGTTTATACCTAGTTATTAAAATTCAGAGGTTACATTTTTTTCCATTTTCTATGAAAAAATAAATGAATAATCAATAAAAATTTGCCTTAAATCAAGTCAATTATTTCTAACCGCCCCCGTGCAATACTGAAAATGTACGACTTCATTTGACAGAACTGCTCTTTTCTTTTATTCATGAACTCATTGGCAAGCGCTGAAAGAAACTCCTCGCTCAGTAGTATCGAATGATTATCGATTTGTCTATGACCCACCCAGTTCAAATCTTTACTTTAGAAAAGGGAAGCTCATAAAGTGACTGAGGGGGGAAGTTGTTCACACTACGACCTCACTTTTATACATACATCTATCCATCATCGAAAGACAGGAAAGTTGACTTACGCTTCTAGAATGGACTCAGACCTTGATTTTTTCAAGAGTCAGTTTTCGTAGGCAGTAATTTGAAGTGATTATAAAATAGGAACAAAAAAAATATCACAGGAAAATGCTGTAAAATAATATTGGTCGGCATGTTGAAAAAAGGTATATTTCAATTGAAAATTAACCTTTTTTATTTGTTTGCATGTAAATGCTAGTGCTATTGCTCTACTTGTTCTACTGTTCAAGCCAGATAAATACCATTTTTCTTTCTATACATATGAAACAAAAAATAAAGCGTGAACTCCAGATCGTAGCCGTTCTGTTACTGTATTCTCCAGTGAATAGGGGAAGATGGTGTACAATGAATCATACTATCTAAAATAAGTAAGATTTGTCATAGAAAGTTCTAACTCACACACGTGTTATACAAATATATGTTCCAGTAACTGATGTGATTTTGAGACAATCGCATTTTTAAAAGAAGAGTGAAGTTCGATTAATGCATTTTCATCATCGATAGTAAGTTTCACCACTAAAAGTTATTTTGTTTTACCTCCTTCTTATCAAAGGTATAATTATTTATTTTTCAAATACCGTGATCACTATGTTATTGTTTTCATATTCCAAAAGCTAGCATGAAAAAAATAAATATCAGGAATTAGTAAAAAATTATTTATTTTGTAGCCTCTACACGCAGTATAATGAAATACTTGTATGCAGAACACAATGAAACATGTTGTATTGTACTTCGCTACTCCCGCATGAATGCATTCACTTAAAATAAAGATATTACAATTAGACAGCATATAAAGTTAACAAAGAATTGATTTTAAATCGTACTCTATCTCCTTCAGACTTTGAAGATGGTGGCAATCCAGATTGATTTTCAACTAACAATCCCACAGTACAGATAGTGAGCTATCCTCACATACGAGTAACATGTATAACACAGATAGTAACGTTCTAAATGATTATGTTTTAATCAAGGAAGATGAGGTTAAACGTAATGAAATGTACTCTGTTAGGAAAATAATAAACTTAAATCAAACGGAATGCAAAGTTTTGTACATCAAACGACTGCATCCAGGCTTCAAATTTCTGCGTTCTTCTGAAACATACATTTTTGAAAAAACTCAAATTGTATCAGAACTAGCACTTCCAGTTCCTTTAGGTGGTACAGAAAGGAAAGCAGAAACTCTAATTCTTGAATTCGATTTAAGTAAATTTAATACAAAATGAAAAACCATAGGTTAATCTCTAATAAAAGAATTATCTTTACACCTTCAGCTATAACAGTTTTATTAAATGCGTTTTTTTTTCATTTAAATTTCATATTTATGTGTCAATAGTATTTCTTATAAATGTACATAAAGTCTATATGCAGAAATTTGAATTTTGATTCATATTATATGAATGTTTTTGAAGTGTTATAAAGGCTGTTTCAAATGAAAATCATGCAACTTTTGAACAGCTTTTTAAAAAATTTAGTTGAGCTAGAGACTTGAAAATTTTTAGAAAGTCTCTTAACAAGTGGCACTGTGAACTGACATTGAGCATGAATCTGTAAGAGTTAAGAAATTGTCAGAAAAAAAATGCTGAAAAAACGGAATTTCGCGATATTTACAAAAACCGGTAAATCCTCGGCCCATTTTTGAAGGTAGTTTTTGTGCTTATGAATTTTTTCTGAAAATTGCACCAGGCATACAGCTTTACTGTTAATGTCAGTCCATAGTGCATAGGATGAAGTTGCATTATTAATTTTTTCGAGTGTTCAGCATCGTTGGTTTGTTTTTAAAGCTGTTCAAAAATCCTTTGACGACGATTGATCTTCAGGTAGAACACCCTTAAGTGTTTCATTGCACCCCGGTATAAGAAGTATAAGGAAAGACTACATCTGCATTTGTTATTTTTTTAAATATAAAGATGAAATCAACAAACTCCTGAAAAAAATTTTGAAGGGGAAAATAGCAGGTTAAAAGTTTATTTTATTTATTTATTTATTTATTTATTTTTTGGTACATGGAAATTTGTGACCAGGAAAAATAAACACTAAATTTTGTTTCATTGAACCCCGCTTTCCTATACACTTTTATATCCCAGTAGAAAGCGAAACAAAAACTTTAATGCCGTGTTTTACAACATTTCACATGTGCGGGCGGGCAAAAATTGAAGAAATATTTTGCAAACCATCGTCAGCGAAAATTAATATGTATCATGTAAGCATGCATATGATTTATCGAACCGAGTTTTATTTACATATCATAACTATTTAGTACGTAATTTGCTTCTGATTATTATTTAATAAATTTGATGTACGTTAACAGGCAGTAAAGTTTCGAAAACCTGTAACCGATTCGCTAAACAGTAGATGGGAAAACCTGCTTTGAGCGAAGGTATTGCAATTATTTTTGTAGCATTATTTGAGTCGAATTAAACAATTTTTTCTGCCATGAAACAGGAAAATGCACAATCACTTTTGGTTAGAGTTTTTGTTTTTATGCACTAGGAGTTATTGTGGTATAAGCCTTCTCATTGATTATTAGTAAAAACCGAGTCTTTCTTTGGTCCTAGAAAACAAGAAAGTTAAAAAACGGTGAAGCATCGATTATAAAAACATTACATGCATGACGGTTGTAATTGCACTCATACTACTGCATTAACATTGTTGAACATGTTCGCTCCACTTTTCGTTGTAAAACGTCTGTTAGATCGCCTCTGTGCGAATCCTCTGTTTTAAATCTCCTCAAGAGGCTTTCAAGTGGTTGGCAGCAGAGAGCCAGCTCTACATTCTCTCGTCCCCCCCCCGTCAGAGCTGTTGGAGACCGTCTATGTCAGGGGTGACGAACCTTCATGGATCAACGTGCCATTTTTTCTAAAGAAATGTGTAATGAGGCTATAGACGTGCCGTCAAATAATTTTGACTTAGTGATGACTAGGAAAATAATAAAACTGAATACTAACAACTCAAAACTCTTTATTCACTAACAAAAAAAATACGGTTATATGTGTAATTCCTATTAAAATATGAGTTATTTTTATTTCATATGCAAACCGTTTTGATCCGCGGAGTCCCCAAAATATTGTGTTGCATGCCATCAATGGCACGCGTGCCATTGATGACATGCGACACAATATTTTGGGCCATAGACCAGGGGATCGCCACCCCTTGTCTTTGTGATGCCTTGGAAGTCGAATGAGTGCTATGCCGATAAGAGATATTATATTCGCAGCAGCAAAATTGTCATACCAAATCCAGAGTAAAATAAAGAGAATTTTAAAATTACAGTCCGCAGAGATTTTAAGTGTTTAGATTTTGTAAGTGTTTAGTTTGGTGTGTGTCCAACATCTATTCTGTGTCCCAGCTGTACTCCCACTGTGGCCGAAAGTAATTCTCGGAATATGATCTCAGAGCTAGATTGGAGAATGAGGGGTATAAAACGTGGTTTGAATTTAAATTAAAAATAAAATATCTTTACATAGTTTTTTTTACAGAATGAAATTGTTAAATAGTGACAAAAGGTTGATGGATACCCAATTGTTTTATAGTATTACCTAGAACGGCAGTGTAATTGAAGCATTGATATATTTTATGAGTACACAGTTTAAGTTATGTTTTTTATTCCCATATCTATTATAATATTACTTTTTAATTTTAAAAGTTCACTATAAATTTGTTAAGTTACCTTTAGTTTTTCTGCGGGTTTTGTGATACTTGATAAGCGTTTATTATACTGTGACTATACATTCTATATCAACTCCAAAGAAATAAAATAAATACTGTATTGTTGAAAAGAAAGAAATATGTTTCTTAGAAAAAAAGTCTCGTTGACTTTATCTACGAAATTTATAAATTAACAATAGAATTGCTGGAACCGTTCTCTCTAACAATAAAGCTGTTGGGGGAATATATTTTTATTTATCCATTATTTGCTTCATTGAACCAAACGCCTTTCAACAAGCTATGAATTTTTTTTTAAACATATATAAAACGTTTCTTGAAACATAAATGAAACGTTTGTATTTCATAAATAAGAAAAGCTATTGAAACCGTATTTAAAAATGAAAATTTCTAAATGCAAAATTTAAGAATACGTACTTTCAACAAACATGTGATTTGTACAAATATATCCAATAAATAAATATATATACATCTATATATACTTTTTTTCCCAATGATGATACACACATCTGCTTTAGTCAGTGTCATTTCAAATGCAAAATTGGGCATTTATGCCGCGTAATTGGTGAGTTCGTGCAGTAAGTCGTTCATAACATAAAGCAATAAAATAAATAGCGTATTAAAAAATATTTTTCATCGTGCAAAATTCATAAAAGAAATGTCTGTTTATTTGAAAATATTGAAGGTTAACTGAATTGTACTGTTTAATAAACATGAAATAACGCACTTGCGTGTTTTCGGCAAACAAAAATAAATCATTATATATAATATCAAACGTTTATTCAAAATCTCAGACATCAAAACTCCTCAAACATCGAAACAAATCGGATTTCCATAGCGATATCTTACATAACTGATATTTAAAAATCTAAAAATATAACTAAGAAAATAATCAATCTCTAAGTAAAAAATAATAAAGTTATGTCTTTTGGATCCACGATTTTCTAATGCAGTTTTCATGCAACGTACTGAAGAACAGATTAAAAATATGTCATATTCTGTCTGGCAATTCAGCATGTGTAATATGATTCGACTTAGACAAGTTCCATTTTTTAAAACAATGCCAATGTGTGTTTAAAAACCTTGTACAGTAAAGTTCTACTTTCACTGTTAGAAGCTTTGAACACTAATATTATTCGCTTGTTTTTATGCAATGATAAGTTCAAGCTGAAGTTCACAAGTTATTAAGCATAGGTTCAATCTTTCAAACGAACCCAAGGTTTATCTGCATGTATATGAAGTCAATTCTGAACTTATATACATCTTTTGTGACATAACCCAACTTTAATGTAACTCTCTAGTCAGTGTTGACTTGTCAATGTGAAAGTTACTGTAATTGAGTTTTAAAATCGTGATAAAAAATTATCATCTTCACTTTCAATTTAAGAATTGAGGTAGCAATAGTGTTTAATAATCTGAGTCATTTAATAAATGTAGATTTTTTAGACGAAAACAACACATTTGAATATTTAGTAGGAAAAATGAGACATTTCTAAGCAGAGATAATTTTGTACTGTGACGTTACGTGTAATTCACAACAGATTATCACAACAGTGTTAATATTCATTTTATTACATAGTTTTACATTATAAGCAATTTGGAATCGTTTGTAAATATCTTCAAAATAACTATGACTTTGTTTCTCTGAATCAGCTTAGAATATTCTTTCATTAAACTAGTATTATACCATATTACAGAATATTGTAATATCTATTATAAAAGCATAATAATTTGCTAACAATGACACATTGCACAATGAACTCTAAATGTTAAAAAAATGGGTGCAAGTAAAATGCTGTTATAAAAATTTTGAAAAAAGCTGTATTTGTGAATATTGGTGGTGTTTACTTGGAAAAATATATTTTGATATATTTTTCCATTTTTAAAACAAAACCAATCATTTTACGTAATAGAAAAGATCCTAATCTAGAGTTCTAGCATTATCTAGAGTTCTCATAATGAAAAGCAGTCGATATATGAGTACTATGTTGTGGAACAGTAAATACCAGCATTTTAATGCTATATTTTAATCCCATACTATGACTAATTCTAAAAAAATTCACGTGAATAAATATCAATATTTTTGCAATGTCCGACGCTCATAATCAGTAGAAAAGAAGCCATTTCAGTATATTGTCTAATAATGCTGAGTGCATGTTATGTGATTATGCTTATAGCCATAAGATGAAAAATAAAAGCATGTACAAAGAACTTTATTTCTATAGCTAAATGAAAGAACATCAATAGAAAACACACAAACCTAATTTTAATTAAAATAGTTTTATTTAAAAATTCATTTGATTATTTAACTGTTAATAAAAATGTTCTCCAAAACGAGAAAAATATCTTCCAAGCGACGTTTTGCTTTCTCGAGAGGTCGGTCCAAAAGCAGAAGTCGTATTCATAAAATCATTGAAAATAACATTAGTCTTGTAAAAGCTTATTTGTGGGTGCACGGATTGAATTTTCCAACTAAATGTTGTTTTGGACTAAAACGCATTATCTTAACACTGTTATCAATAGCTGTAACTTTAATATTCGACTTAAGCATTGTCTTCCAGATGATATCAGTGCAGACTTTGTTTAATAGTGTGAATAAATCCTTAATTCTACTTACTGTTCTTTTTATACTATTATTAATTTCCAGAATATCTTTCTATAAAACGCAGACAAAATACTATCATATTTTTAAAAAACTCATCTCAGTACACTGCTGGACAAACGAAAAGTGCCATTTGAATTTTAAAATAAAAATGTTATCTGCCTTACTCATTAATGATATTACGGCCATTTGTCTCGCTTGTTATACATACATAAATATTATAAAAAGAAATTTTCCTGTTAATGAGGATTTAGACGATTTTTTCTCTTTCAACAATCTGCGGGTAGTTAGCTTGTTCTTGGAACATTTCTGCTTCTTCTGTCCTGCTACAGCAGTCACTTTTTCTGTCACAGCATACCTTCTGATCAATGCCATAAGAGAAATGAAGAAACAAATAACCTCTCGAAATTTCTTCAAGTCCGAAAAACTCTACGAAGTCTATGTAAATCTCATGGAATTGGTCAAAACTGTGAATCGCAAATACCACACCGCAATATTAACAGACACTGTATTTGTTGCAATACTTACATTTAGAGAAATTAATTTCACTCTGATTCCTTCCGACAACAATTGGATAATTAATGCTGCGGTACGTTTAACTTACATGAGTGTAATTTTCACTAGGTTTGCTGTAATGTGCTACTTTGCTTCGCTGGTGACAAACGCGATATCCGAACTGAAAATATCGATTTTAAAAACTCCGGTTAATTTATCCCAAATGAAAAATTTTCAGTTTCTTCACTGCTTGAAAGAAGACAGCGATGCCTTCAAGCTGCTGGGATCTATTCCGCTGAACAATCAATTCACTTTTACAGCTGCTGGATCCATATTAACTTATGGTATATTAATAACGACGTTAAACTTGAACAGTACATCTTCCATTAAAAACAAAAACTGAAATAAGTAAAAACATTGAAATAAAAGCTAAAATGTGTAATTCATGGGCCAAAGATTGAAAGCTTGGTTACAGGGGTAAATCTTGAAGTTAGAATTTCTGGCCCCCGAGAACGGAAGCATGAAAATTCTTTAATGTTACCAATCCAATCTCGGTTAGGTAAGGACCGCGGTTCACTCAATCAGCGACAGCTTAATCTTTGCACCATTTGTTGAAATAAAATCAATATATCCAAAACGTTTTTTAGGGAAGATCCATAAACAAATTAACTCGAAAATAATAAGAAAAAATTCATTTAAATGAAAAGAAAATTACATTTTTCTTCTAACTTCAAAGATTTTTCCAGTTTATGTGCAAGACCACCTGAAAATGGATTGTAGTGCATTTGATAATTGTTGCACTGACTGTGAGATCAGACTACTAACGAAGACGTTGCAGTCACATTACATTAAGCTTTCTAATCTAGATGGCGTCGGTAGAGTCTGCTTTTCTAGGTAGCGAATGCAAGTTACACAAAATAAGAAATGCAAAACAATGCACCTCCAGTACAGCAGTTACTGATATTATGCAGTGATGCTTCATACATAGTGTGGAGGGACTTGGGCACTAGAGATGAGACGGGCTCAGCCCGAGCCCGAAAGCCCGAGCCCGAGCCCGGGCCCGACTCGGGCTCGGGCTCTGTAATTCACGATTGCGTTCGGGCTCGGGCTCGTGAAAAATTTCTCCTTTGTTGAACATACTTCTTGAAACAGATTTTAAAAAGTGATTCATGGGATAAATAGACGTACTTATTTCAAAAAATAGCGGCACGGGGGACTAGAAGGTGTGTGAAGCTCCAAAATATATTGTATCCTCTTAATGAAGTAGTTAATTTTATTTGTATTTAGCTGAAATTTCGGGCTCGGGCTCCAACTTAAATAATATTGCTCGGGCTCGGGCGGGCTCGGATTAAAAGTCTTCGGGCTCGGGCGGGCTCGGGCTTCAAAAAATGAGCCCGAACTCATCTCTATTGGGCACCCACGGCTCGTCACTAAGGGCCAGAGGGGCTAGTTCTCTTTAAAAATTCTTCTTATTCTACAACATAATTATTTTAATGATTTAACTTTATTCCAATAAATACTCTCATTTCATGCAACTTGAATTCTATTTCCCTTATAAAATGGCTTAAAGAAGGACAATTATATTCTTTACCTGCCTAAAGCATTTAATGGCCATTTGTTGGTGTCTGAAACTTGACATCTTACTCCGTGGATGTTTAGCTAGTTACATAGCTGCCAAGCTTTACGGAATATGATTAACCACTTTTTGTAAGCTTTTAAATAGTTTTTCTGAAAAGTAATTAAATTGCAGGTTAAGCTTAGAATTGTTTAAATCCAGGATCACTGAAACTTTGCCAATTCCGGAGTATAGAAATCCTTTAATATGAAATATCGACAATCAAAATAATTAGGAAAAATTGAAAAACAAAATACTTACCTTTCTTGAACAGAAAAAATAATATATATGTGTAAATGAAAAATAAAACACATCGTTCACTTATTCCAACAACGCCATATCTCGAAAAACATAGTTTTTCCGTAGAGCAATTTAAAAGTTTAAAAGTCAAATAAAATTTATTAAACACCAAGCCTCCGATTGAAGTTTTTCCTATGCGACACATCTTTTGTAGAAAACGCCTGACGTTTTTCTCCCTTTGAAGAGTGATAAGTTCAATAAATTAGTTTTAAAAAAGCTCATTTTGATTTATGACGATCTTGTGCAAAAGTCGATTGATGGTGCTCGGAGTATGTCGAAATATGTCGTTATTTCCACTAAAATAATACAATTTGAAAGTCTGAAATTGTACAATCTGGAACTATGCCATCTATTCAAGGGTAATTTCATTCTGAAAAGGCAGTTATCTATATTCGGATTACTGTTTACGTTACATTTTCCAGTTTCAATCACAAGATTGAGTGTGAGAAAGGCATACGAATTTAAGATAAAACACAGATCGAGACAATATAATTTAGTTTTTTTAGACTAATTCCAAAATGTTCCAGGAAAACTTCAAGTCTTGCACATGGATAGTAAAACAAAATATGAAAATCCATGCAAAAAATGGTAGCACTAAAGTAAGAAATTGAAAAATGTTGTTTCTGAATACACCCATCTCGCTAGCATGGTCATTATGGCTGTGCTATATTCACGCTGAGCAGATAACCACTACATGACAAAAAAAGTTTTAGAACACCATTATTTTAAGGGCTTCGCCCAACGCTTCGCCTTTTCGAAGTCTCTGGTCATGCACCGGTGCATGACCAGTGAATTATCGTACACGCCTTATACGTCTTTAAACATATTTTACTGTTTTCTTTACCTGATTTATGTTTTATTAAGGGAACATTTAAAAACTATGAATAAGGAGATGCTATGCATATGAATACTAAACAAAAATTAAATGTATTGTGGAAAATGGCATTTTTATTAGTAACAGAACAAACTTTCTTATAGATATTATAACTTCTCTTTAACATATTATATAACACAAGATCATTTAATTCATATTATATTATGTTACAAGTATGATGTATCATTTGCCGTTTGAATATTTTTAAACAATTACGTCGTGTGCACGGGGAATAGGGTGGTTTATGTACATGTATTTTCCATATTTGAACTAGAAAGTTTTGTTGGATTTTAACACCTAAATAGGTCACGTGCCGCATCTGATTTATAACAGCTGCTCTGAAGTGAAATCGTAGAGACCTTGCTGTTTTAAATTCAGTGATAAAATATAGAAACAAATGGAAATAGTAACTAAATTATGTTTCTTTAAGGCCAAGGAAGTGTGCGAATTCTTTTAAAGACATTTATATACGTTCAGTGACAAAATATAGAAATAAATCTAGTAGAAATCTTGCTATTGCTTTACACTAGAAACATTTCTAGTAGAAAGCAGTAGCAAGCTCAAATTGCTATTGCTTTCTACTAGAAATTTGATCATTACCACTACAGTGACACGAATGTACAACATCATTGTCAATTCAACGTCATCAACGTCATCAACGTCAATTATGACCCACTAAGCTATAGAAGTAAAAATGTCAATTTTTGAAAATTCATTCAAACTTTCGGGATCTATGCAAATTAATAATTGTTCGAATTATGAAAATCAGTATTACATGCTTACATAGTGGACTCTTGCTACAACACGATCTTAAGTGAAGGGATATTTAGAGTTGCCAGCTGCCCCAGATTATAATTAAGCACGTTCTTTAAACAGTAATTTTTGGCTTACATTATGGCAAAAATTCGAGGCCGAAACAGTGGACTGCTTATCATTTCGAAAAAATATTTAAAAATATTACTGTATGCAAAAAGCATTAATTATATTCGGAGTAGTTGGCAACTCTAGATATTACGCGCGAAACGTATAATCACGTGTAACCTATCTCAGAGCGAATGCGAACTCCTCGACCGCAACACGGGAGTTTTCGTCAACTTTAATACGAGCAATCTGAAGCGCGGTGTGTGAGGGGTAAATATCGTCTTCGTGAGTAGTCACTAAAGAAGAGAGCCAATCAGCGAACAGCATTTCAATCCTCATAGCATCACTGAAGTTGGAAGCACCCTACCGTCCAGTTTAAACCTATAGCTTTATTTATTTCTTTATATAGGAAAAAGTGGTAATATGTAGTTAAGAAATTGTTTAAAACGGTTTTAAGATTGTTTATCAGTACCTTATGTAACTGTAATGAGTGTTTCAGAAGGTCGTACATACACGGAGAAAAGAAAACCGCTCTCATCTAGAAAGAATAGAGGTTGCTTTCTGTGTCTCAAAATCAGAAGAATATATCGTAGAATAATGCGTGTGGGTGATACACTAAACTGGTATAAACGAAATGGTCAAGAATTTCTAGTCTGCAGTATTCTAACTAATCAAAGAAGTTAGTTTGTGTAACGAGAAATTATCGTTCAATGCACTCCATTAGAATTATCGTTTGTGAGGGTCCCACTAGCGTAGGCATCGATTTATAGATATTTTCACAAGCACCAGCTTATAGATAAGAGATCTAAAAATTGGGCAAGTGGGTTCAGAAGTGTCCCGTTCTATAATCTAGTATTTATAAAGAGTACCTAGACTCATAAATTCTAGTTCCATCAATTATTTTCTAGATGTCAGTGGCATATCCTCCCTTTCCCCCAGTGTACACCCCATTTCACAAAGTGAACTTTCCAGGAATTTTGGAACACATCCCTTGGGTAGGTCAAGATTCCAATATAGTTTCAATTACTAGGGGCGCATTCGTAAACGACATACTCGTAGAACGAGTTTTTTTACAATTCGCGTACGTTGTTATTTTTCTCGAAGAATTTCTAGCGCATACTCAATATAAAATCAACAGGATTTTAAAAGAAAGAATGGCCATAACTGAAGTGCACCGATCAAAATTAGAAACTTCAACTTAAACTAGCATATTTTCAAAAGTATTTAGCAAGAGAAGTTCAAATTTCTCTAATAACGGTTTAAACAATTTCAATCTCAACACTAAAAATTTGCATCTCTGAATTTACTAAAATGAAAAAGTCAAGAAAATAATTACCTTTTAAAAATTCTGTACCTCCGTTGCAATTTCTAGCGTGTGCATGAACTTCCTCCTCGAAAACATAGCATTTGCAGTTTCTGCAAACGTAAAATACTTTTCATAACAACGGACGCCAATTCATAACAAAAACAATGTGCAGCAAGTGTGCCCTCTCAACAACTGGATGAACCCGCTCCGTTTTCAATTTACTTAGTTTGAAAGTAAACGCACTCAGTTTTGTATATGAATGCTCTAGTTTAAAAATTGAATGCACCTAGATTCGTTTGCGAACAACTTAGATGGAAACTCGTTGCACGAGTGTAAATCGTTTCTCATATACGAATGCGGCGTGTGTGTCTTTCTCAGATGAAAATTGTCGGTAAATCAATAAAATCTGTGAAAATGTCAAACTAATAAATATAAAAGTGTCACATTTTTTAAAGTTTCAATTTTCAAAAACAATTTTCAAAGTCGATATTTACGAAAAATTGAAGAATGAATGAATTTTCAAAGGAATTGGTTTTGCTTTATGTTTTTCTGCATATGTGTGCAAATTTCATTCGTTTTATTTAATAGGTTTGGTTTAATTTGCTTTCGGTCGATTTGAAGTATGTTGTAAAATCATTATAAAGAGGAGGACTAGGGAAATTTTAAATTTTAATTCTACCTTTTATTTTGCTACATAATTGAACTATTCCAAATCGACTAGTCTAACGAATGTCAGAGAAACTTTCTTTTCGAGTTAAGAATTGTAACATTTGATCTCAAATTCAGGGAACGGATTATTTTTCCAATATTTTAAATAGCATCATTTATGTAAAAAGTTTTAGGTTTCAAACGTCGTCGTAAATGTATTCTTCTGAGTTGGATATTAGAAAAAGTCACTTAAAATTTTAGAGCGAACAGACTTTTAGCTATTTTTAACACTTTTTAACTTAATATTTTAAACTAAATCTCTATTTTTCTACAAATGTGTTGAAACTGGTTGTCGTCGGCCGATTGTCTAAAGTTGTCGGAAGTACTTTTTTCACGAGTTTAAAATTTTCAAAATTTGCTAAAATCACTGACAGGATGGTATTTTTCGATTTGAACTAAAGTAGCTTACACTTTATTTTTATATTTATCTACATATCAACAGAAAATGTCAAACGAAGTGGTTAATGGGCACAAAACTCCTTTAACATTGAATATTGATAAAAGTTTAGCAAAAAAAGTTATATAATCCATGCTAAACTTGATATCGTTGAAAGGAGTAAGCTTGTGCATCGCATAATTAATTTTTTTCCTATAAAAAGCCATAAAAGATAAACCAATATATATATATATATATATATATATATATATATATCTTTATATATAATAAAAGTACGTATGGGTTTCTGCCCAAGTGCGATAAAACTTTCAAGTTCACCAGCGTATAGCCCCATGGGGCTAAAGTGATATGGTAGCCCCCCTACATCACATCGGTGAGGAAGGTTTCGGTTTGGAAGTGCAGGGATTGGGTTCCGAGATATAGAAGGTCAAAACGGACATCATACCAATAGTCTAAATTGTCTAGGGTATTTCTGAATGTAGAATGTAGAATGCTAATGAATGTTCGACAATATTTCAATATGTTTTAGAATGTTCCTTCAATCGGAAGTCGCTAAAACAGGTGGGAATGGATTTTGAAATGTAGTTTAAATATTTTTTATACTGTTTGTTAATGCTGCACAGATGTTCTCAGATGTTCGAGATTGTTACAGTATGTCTTATCAGGCTTTGGACTTTTGAAATCGATTTCAATGCGTTTTCTTGGACAGAATGTTTCAGCTGCCTTGTGCATCTTTTCTCATTACCGTGTTGGATCGAGTTTTCATTTTGGAAATGTAAACGGTTTGCTCACTTTGAAAAAATTATTTAATAATTGAATTCGTAAAACTGAATGTTCAAATGAATGTTGAAAATTTTCTCGAAATTTGACTTAAACACATAAAAACCGTAATTTCTTGAACTATGACATGAAAAATTTGTATTTAACGTTACGTCTATTCCTTTCAAGGCTATATTTCCAATTTTTCATTTTACAATTCTTTTTTATCATTAAATACATGGAGCTCGCCTTTGAGGGATAGTCAAGTCAAATCAACTAGTTTATATAGTACAGTAAGTAAGAAAAGAACAATTTATATACAGATAAAAATAGGATAACAATAAATACAAATAACACATGAACATAAATGGGAAACAAATTGCGCAAAAACAGTATGCAAAAATATTGAAGTTCCTAATCGTTGTCCAAGAGTAAGACCACCTTGGCACTTTTACAATTCCTTTCATACCGAAAGTCGTAGTCTGGTAGTTCGACCATGAGTTCGTTTGAACGTTATCAAGGTTTTCAAGTACCATATTACCAATGTGACGGACTATTGTCCTAAATGAAAGTATACCGAGATCACACCGAATAAGAATATTGGTGAGGTGTATGTGCCCATGCTGAACGCGGAGGAGAATTGTGTTGCGTTTACGTGATAGGATACCTAGATTTGTTTTTGAAGTACGGCTCCTGAACTGGCATTGGTCACAGTAGAAAACACTACTCATTTATACAATTTACTTTATTTGTCGTCCGAGTTTATTTTGAAAGAGCAGCTTTTCTCTAGGATTTTGGTGGCACCAACCATATCGTATCGGATATAACCAACGCCTCCTAGATATGGAAAGCCTTACAACTTCTACGTCACGAAGCTCTGACGTCATCATCAGGTGTTCGAAAGTGACGTCATCAGACTTTGAATGTCCCAAAGTAAAACTATTTAAAATTTCTGGTGAGTACTACAAATATTAGAAAATATTTTAAATTAAAATACCTCTCTTATAAAATTATTATGATCTATTTCCTTATCATGTTGTCTAATTAATCAGAGTTAAAAACTGCCGTTTGTCGTAAAATTATATTTTTTATCTTACATTTTTAAAATATTGCTAATCATTGGTAAACTCACCAAAAATGTTCACTAGTTTTATTTTGTGAAAATAAAACCTTACGACGGCGTCATGATGGTATCAAAGCTTGGTGACGCAAGAGTTGTAAGGCTTCCTAAATCTAGGATCAACCTGTTCCTTCCATGTAAAACAAAAGTCAATAATGACACCCATTCTTGCACTAATGTCTTTAAAAATATGTTTGAGAGGAACGCTATTGTTTTTGAGCAAAGAATGGTGAAATCACCTAGTATATAGATAGAAATATATTTGAGCACACATATGTATGAATATATTGACATTAGTCATCTTTTTGTAGTAAAACAATATAATGTTTTAATTTGCTCTTTAATAACCCGCTTGCTAAATAACATTTAAATAACATACTTAGTCACTTATTAAAAATTAGAAACAATAAATAATTTTTTAAAAATTTGTTTACTAAGTAGCACAAATATGCATAATTAAGTTTTAATTTTATTGTTTAGAAATATTCAAATCGTAAGACTTCGTGGTTCATTCAACGCAAAATAATGGCTTTCCAGAACTTCGCGTTTTCAATTTGCATGCTTAAACAGTGCTTCCAGCACTATCAGTTGATTAAAAGGAAAATAATTTAAAGAGTTTTAAGCAGTAAGGATCTTTAAAGAATGGAATGTACATCGCAGCCAGGAATGCGAAATATTCCTCATTTCATTTTCAGTACAGTTAAAACTAAGGGCGATGAGAAACTTTAATGTTTATACTCATTTGTTCGATAAAGAAGAAATGTTCATTTTAATCTTAATACATCGAAACAAGAAAAATAACTAAGCAAACCCATCAATTGCAAAACATTTTCCCCAAACACGTCTGCCCTGTTTATACTTTAATGCAACATAATCCCTTGTCTCCAATATGCGGAATGGAAGATTCCATTTTTTGTGCTCAGCTCCGTTAAGTTGGGCTGTGATATCTGCTACTAGTCAGATAAGTAAGAAATAAAAATTTGTTCAGGAGAGTGGCTGGATATGGAATATCATCGCTAAATTTTCTTTTTATCTAATTATTCCTGTAGACCGTAATGTACTAGAAATCTTTTATATGTTTCTTTTAAAAAAAGAATGCCATATACTCCCTTTTCAATGGGTTCCTTACGTAACATGTATAAATTTTTAGATTACTAGAATTCCTATTTACACAATGGACAAGCGGACAAACCAAATTTAAAGTGACTATTATATATCTATGTAAAGTGCTCTCTTCGCAGTTCCCAAATGTGGTTCCACAAAGTGAAGAAACCGTTGTCGTCAATTGTTGTCCGATTGTTTGTAGGAATGCAATACCGCACTGTTTTTCGTCTAGCGAGATTTCGGAGCTTGGATTTAGCAATAAATCTACTGAAAGTATATTAGTGAAAATTAATTGAATTTTGATGTACGCTGTATTCTCTTTTTACCAGATTCTATTTTACATGTTTTGAAAGAAACACGATATAAAATAATGAGGGAAATCATTTGTTCGATCTTTATTTTAAGAATGATTTTAGGAGATTCTTTTTTCAGAATTTTTATACCTATTGTACAGTGGTGGAAAATGATTTATAAAATGACATTATTTTTTGAAAAAATATTGAACTGTGTATTCAAATTGGTTAAAATTTTATATTTTGCATATTTTCTTATTAACAAAATATTTCTGCAAAGAAATTTTCATAAACAAGAACAAAAAAGTTTTCGTTTGTTTTTCTATCTGAATAAATGGAAATTGATCTTTGAAACTGTAGCTGCTCTTGCTCATTAGTTATTAATAACGCGTACGACCAAAACATGAAGCCAGTGTACAATGCAGAGAAGGTTTACAAAATGTTATTCACTCGAAAAAAGCAGTTTAAGTCGCACTTATCTTGATGTGTATGTGACCAGTGTTGTCTGAGATTGAAAGAAACAAAGACGATGCTTATCTAAATTGTAGTAAATCTGTTCCTGAAATTAGCAAATTACTTACAAGATCAGTTGGTGTAACATGTTATTATGAGAGAGACCTTGTGAATTACAGCAAATATAATAAAAAGGGCACTGCACGCTTGACTGAAAGGGATGGAGAAGAAGTATTCTGCAAAGTTCGTCGCAAAATGGCTACTGTTCAAAGCAGATTTGTACTGATTTACGCCTTCTCCACACTTCTAGAAGAACTAAACAAATTTTAAGATCTTCACAGCACTTGAAAGGTCAAAGATGAACGCTATTCCGAAGTTGACATTTCGTCACAATTAAACGCGTTTGCAATAATGTGATAACTATTTGGAAATGGGTCAGAAATGAAAAAACGTAAAATTTTTTGACGAGAAACAATTTAATTCAGGTGTTTCTAATTGTTTTAAGTACTGTTGAAGGGATCTTAGGAAAGAACCATAATACATCTTCGGTAAAAATTTTGGGAATGGAGATTTGACAATTTGTCCAGCAATTGCTTATAATATAAGAAGTGAGATTGATTTTTTAAAAACTCGTCAGAACTCTTTCGGGTACAGCTTAGCCGTAGAAAATTACCTTTTACTATTTGTATGGGAAAATTATGGCTTCAGTTCCATCTTTATGCAGGATAATACACGTAGTCATGCTTCAGATGATATGAACAACTGGTTTGAAGAAAAAATAATTTGCTCTATTAGTTCATTCTTCTGATAGTCTAGATCTTAACCGAATGGAAGATGCTTGGGCAGAACTTGTTCGAATGGTTTATGGACATTAATTGATCAGGAATATGTTCATACTTTTATTTTATCCCTGAAGGATAGAATTAAAGCAATAAAGCTTTATTGATTAGGCAAAGCTACGCAAAGACTACCTTCCATAAGGGGGACGTGACTTAGTCGGAGGATTTTGAAAGGGTTCTGAAACGTTTTCACGTTACATATGGTGAAAACTGACAAAACTTCGGAATGTTAGATTGAAAACAATGTGGTAGGCCAGTACGCTGGACCTTCACATTTCAACCGTCTACCATGTTTACTGTCTTATCCACTCGACCATGTTTGGGCCAATATATGTATGCTGTGTAGTGACAGTAATTGCTAACTGTTCAAAACGTGTGTCTAAAATACTTCGCAATGTAAATGCCTTATTTTTTTAGCAGTAGATTGAATAATCAATGGTAACATGTAATTTCTACGAGAAGGTTTCAGTGAATAATCTGCATGTAGTATAATCTGTAATGGGCTTTTTAAGTCCCAAGCCAATATTTACAAGGCTAACAAAAACACTCAACACCTTTTTTTGCGTGTGTTATTATGCAAAGTTTTCTTTATCCCATTTGCTCAATATTTTCACGATGAATAATGTATTTCAATTTTTAAAAAATATTATGTACTCGTACTCATAGGTAAGGGAAGGTGGCCACAAATGATCACATCGTGCAAAATGATCCATATATGTCTTTTTTGATACAGGTAGCGCACATAACAAACACATAGCACGTATAAACTAATTGTGTCAAGTCAAGAAGAAGCAATAGCGGTATTTAAGCAACCGGTATATTACTTGTCTGAGTAGAATTCTTCAGAAACTGAGTTTTATTATATATCTTATAAGGTAAGTACTAACTTTTCTATTTATTTAGAAATACAGTCTTTAATGTGCAGAAATATGACTTGGTTTAATGAATAGAGTATGTTTTAGATGTGAATTACACTTGATAAGTTTGTAATGTTTCTCGGCGTGTTCCGGTAATGTATAGTGTGGGAAGCCATATTTCCCTGTAAAATGATCCCTCGACTGAAGAAACTAAAGTACCAGGTCCTATTGTCAATGGCAGCCCTTCAACCGTTTTCAAAATGCGTGACTCCCCATTACATTATTTAATTTATTTCTGCCTTTATTGTAGGCAGATATTTTATAGCGACAATAATTTTTTAATTATAATTTTAAAATATTTCATTTTATTGTTTGTGGCACTTTTTATTTTAAAATTTTCATAAAATAAATTATGCATACTATATTATTGTAAAATTTATTTTATTTCATTATGTACAATCATAATTATTTGTATAGCTTTTATTTTGCCGATAAAAAACATCTTAAAATTATTTTCAAACGAATGATCGTTTTACCCTTGGATGAGGGTAAAATGATCCTTTAGACACTTCCTAAAAGTTCTATTTATTTTTCATTACTCATTGTGCTTTTAAAATATAATTAAAATATATTTATGATGAAAAATGTAGTGTAAAATAGGGCCAAAGTTTTATTTAAACTTTTAAGTCAATTTATGCAAGTTCTGAAGGGGATCATCTTGGGCCACCTTCCCCTATTACAGTTTCGACAGGCAGACATACAAGCAGGTAGGTAGAATAATCGAAGTTTAAAAGAGCAATAATGAAATATATAGCAAAATCAATTAACATATACCTGAAATCCGTTAAAACATATTTTGGCTTCAAATAGAGCCTTATTCTGTCATACTGACAGCATTGCCTTCCCTTCGACAATCGAGGATGGTACTCCACACGTCGTCCAGAGTTGAATGCATCAGTTTGTTAATAGCACCCTTTGTATGATGAAATCTTCATAATAAGATTATGATGAGATCTTCAAAGATTCCCTTAAAAGGCCATACATTTTATTTGTATGAGTTGACATTTTTCTAAAACTGCAAAGGTTCTTTTTTATTTTGGATTTTTTTTTATAAACGTGAGAAGGAAGTGCTTAATTTATTAACTTTTGATCATTAATGTCTTCGTACTACTAAGGGTGTTTAAGGCGCATTTTATAAAAAAGCCGTATTTTAATTACCTTTAAATTTAACGAAATATATTTTTACTTAGTTCATTCTTTTTTACAAGTTTCCTTAAAATCCACTTCAAGTTATTATCGTCCAAAAAAATAAAAAAATAAAAATGATTTGATCGTAAAAGCTGGACTTAATTGCTCTTTGTGTTTAGATCGAATAAAAAAAAGGTATCGGTAATAATTAAGCAATCGCATTTTTATTTCCTTGCATCAGTTGTTTAGTAAAAGAGATGTTTAAATATTTATACTTTCTTTGAACATTATATTCTCATCTCAAAATGTAAAAATAATATTCCGTAAATACCTTATTGAGTCTTTATGTGAAAAAAAAAATAAATAATGCATATCGTACTTTGTCTTCTTTATTTAAATGGAGCCGTTCCTTAATTAACCTAATGCCCTATAACGCTACAAATAAATTTAGTTTATTATTCTTATTAATTTAACGAAAAGTTTGTCTCTTGTTTTGAACAGTGAAAATAATGACATTATTTGTGTAAATGCTTATTTAATGTTGATAACGTAGACATATCTCTAGACAATAAAACCATCGATTCTTGTTTTTTTTTATATGTTGTGTGGGGGAACAACAATGACTGAGCCGATGTGAGACAAATAAAACGAAAGATAAGAAAACGGGCATTATAACAGCATTATCCATGATTTATCATGGATAATGTTGATCTTTCTCCCTTGGATGGGAGGATTGCCATTTGAAAAATTGATTTTTCCAGTGACTATATTAGAGCATGTAGGTATCTGATTTAGTTTACTTTTTTTAAATTCAGAAATATGTGTGGTGTACTTATACATTTGTGTATCTCGTGAAATTCACAAGCGAAATAACATAGTTACACCCCCTCAAAAAAGTATTCGAGTAAAAGATAAATTCCTATGTTAGCTTTGAAAATAATTAATTATTTTTTGAAAAACGTAGAGCTCGACAAAAATATTAAATATTATAATTATACATACCCTAGTTCATATTTTATGATAAATAATTTTTAAACGAAACCAAGTAGGAACTTTGGCTTTTACTCTAATACTCTTTTGAGAAGTGTACATTTATTTCATTAATTAACAAATAAGACCCTAAAAATATAATTTAAAAAAACATTTTTTGAATTAACAATGGCTTATATAAAACCCAAAGCTTGCGAACAAAGGCAGGTCTTCTTGACTGTGAATACCCCAGCGAGGTAATTAGCCCATGCTTAGTTCTCCAAGCAAGATTGGTCCTCATTTTATCGATCCACTCAAGGCGTGAAAGGTTGAGTTATTTTCACTTTTATTATATTTAAGTAGTGATATTGCACTTATCGGATACAGAAGATTTAACATTTTATAGGGCAGAAAAATGTCTCTCCAGATTGAAACATGGTTAGCGCATTACTCTTTACGATCGTGCGTCTGGATTCTGCTCCTGACTTGGGTTTCGTTGTTTAATTGTCTATCCCTTCATAGAGGTGGTTGGAATTTCCCTTATAGGAGATGAGTCACCTATAGGCTGCCCCATAATAGAGTGACCAAACTTAATGGCCTTAGTAGTGGCCTTTGCTGGAATGGCAAAAGTGCTTACCACTGAGAGAAAAAAAAAAAAAAACGGAATGTAACCGATCACTCTTACTTTGCCTATTATTGGTTTGCAAATCATTTATGACTGCAGTCTTTCCACTTCAGTTGAATAGCAACAAAATCCATGGACTAAAGAAATAATAATTCATTTGGATAAGGAAGAAAGAAATCCACAATGAAACCAGAATAATTTTCTTTAAATATAAACAAGAAAGATAAATCATGTCAAACGCATGGATTATAAATTACTTGCCAGTACACTCACGCTCGTGCACGCACAGACACATCTTCTAGACAGATAGCCCTTGCGTAGTTTTCCCTTAAAACCACACACTAAACCAGTTAATTGGAGACCGAGTAACGAATTTTTAAAATTCCTATTAAAAACGTCCTAGCTTAATATTACCACATTAGGTATTTTTGGATTTCCCGTCAAATGATGCAAATACGGACAAGCTAAGTTCATTTTTGGAAAGATTTTTTTCATGCTATATTTGGCAATCTATCGCAAAAGTAGCCAATGTTGGCGACTTTTGGCGCAATTCTGAGAGCACGCGATCGTCGTCGGACTATTAGCTAATATTACATAGTAGGAGTGATGTACTTTAAATGGATGCCTGTCTCTAAACTGGCATTGAACGTAATACATTGGAATTATTTTGAGTGCTCCTGGAGAAGAACTATTAAGGATACCGGCACTATTTTCGATGGAAAGCTTTATCTAGTAATCCTTAATAACATGTATAAATTTTGTTTCATTTCAAATAGCGAAATATCTCTAAAATCCGCTTTAAAGAATGACTGCCCATAGAGCGTAATGCATCGGAAATCTTTGGAGCTCTCCTGTAAAAGAGCTTTAAATGCTACTTTCACCGAGGGTACATAGTACGGTACTTAGAAATAACAAAAAGCAATTTCGTAATAATCGATGCGTATTTACGCGAGTTGGAGCACGGACGGACTGACTGACTGACAAACAAACCGAAATCATAAACACGTTTCAACCTTGTTGGAAAGTGTTAAAAAATACGTATACATTTCTAGCAATTGACTGAATAAAATAAAAAGCAAGCAAGTATATTTGAAGGATTATGTTTCTTTTTATTGAACCTTCTTTCAAAAAGCGAATACTCCTAATGTGCGGATTTATTAAAATTCTACCCATATTCATTCAATACCGTTCTATTAAAATTATTAAAAAAGTAATCTGAGAAAAAAAATAATGGAAGTTTCTATAACAATGATCAATGAAAAACTGAAAAAATCTAAATCAATCTGCATTGTTACATTCCGTAACATAATAAAATATTTAATTAAATTTGTACTCACATTGTTGAATATAGATGATATTCCATTTTTAAAGTATTTCTTAAAGTTATTACCAGAGCAACTTGTTTCTGTACAGCTGTGATTCCGTTGTATTCTTTTTAGATTTATTATTTTATATTATAGGTTTATTATTATAATGTGATTTGCAATAAAAGCAGATTTATTTAATATTCTTAATTGTATGGAAAATAGAAAAGGGATTTTTCATCAGATGTCAAGATTTGAAAAAGGTTGGAATTGCGATAGATGTAGAGAGTTTCATAAACAATGGTCAAAACTTTAACAGATGGTAGTGCACATCCAAACAAACAACTTTCATTCGAGAATACAAGGTAGGAATTAAAAGGCAAAGGCTTTACAGGGCGCCGAAGGCGATTGTCTCTACAATGACAAAACTGTTTTGATTCAAGAAAAACTTGGTTTAAGCTAGTATCAACCGAATAATTTTGTTAGTTTAAAAAAAAATTGTTAAATTAATGTACCTTTGAGTTACAAAAACTTTGTTGATTTAACAAAAATATTTCTTTGAAATAGAGTCAACCAGCTGTTTAATTCAACAAAACATTTTGTTTCTGTGTATACTAGACAAAAGAAGACGAGAAGATTAAGGAAGTTACAAAAGGAAGTTTCATGATGTATGATTATAATAAGCGTTCAGTAGAATGACCGGCAGCATTTATGTACACGATACAACGTCGAAGGAAGGATTGGAGAACATTCTGAAACACACCAAGCATATCTCGCAGTTCGGCGAAGAGATTTTATGTAGATTCATTTGGAGTCTCATACAAAAAGTCTTCAACTGTCCGCACGAAAAAAAAAAAAATAATAATCGAACATGTTAAATTACATACAGAACCACCTTGATCAATTCTGCTGTCTGAAAAGATTACATCCAGATAGTTTCCCTTCTCACGTACATAATGAGCTGGTGTTCCATCCTACTGAACCACCATTACCCTCCGTAAGGTCTAGAGAAACGTCGCTCATTATATTCTGGCAAACCTGTTGCAGAAAAGTGAAGTAATTTTGAAGTCGTTCGGGCAGAAGACAATGTCCCAGTAGGTAGTCACCGATTATTCCGGCCTAAACACTGATAGAACAGCGTCAATCACATATCATTAAACATGATATTTTGTAACTTGATCTCTATTTTTTTCGTTTAGAATATTACCTACAGTGTCTTCTAGTGCATTTGCATTTTAATTCCGAAAACGCATTATTGGATAAACGTTTCTATGTGTACTACCACCTCTTAACGTTTTGCCCATTTTTATGAAACACCCTGTATAAGTAAGAGGCTTGCTCGAAAAGTACGTCCCGCTTTATCTGAAAAAAGAGCCGGCGCGAAATGTTGTTTCTATAAAATAATTTTATTTTCACTAACAGGCTCATTTGTGTTCAATTATTTTACTAAAAACTTTTCACCTATCTTCAGACAGTTGTTGCAGCGGGTGAACAATTTTTCGTTATCGAAGAAAGATCCAGTGATAGCAGCTAAATTTTTGACTTATTTGTGGAGAAGAGGGGAGGGGCATTATTGTTGTAACTACACTCCGCAAGGTAACGTTTAGATTTAAAAAGCGTGTTCGATCTGCTGGCAACCAAATTTTTAGACATGTCTATGAGAAAGAAAGACCACATGCCACCGAGCATTGTCGTGAAGGAATATAAAATACTGATATTTTTTAGAAATTATTTAGTATAAGAAAGTTCTTTACCAAAAAACTCACGTCTTGTCTCTCCAAATCTTTGGTCTGCCTATCAAAATCCTATTCTTGCGATTGTTACCGTGTATTTCTTGTGTTGACTACTAAAAAGGTGGAAAATTTTGAAATATTTAATTATTTCTCTTTTCAAATGCGGAGAAACGCTATATGTATTTCTTTTTTCGGAGCAAATTTAATTTCATCAAAAAGCAGGAGAAATAAAGGAAACAATGAAATATACATATCGATTTCATTCTTTGTAGGAGAAGTTATTATTTTTGAAAATATTTATTTTTCATTAATGCATACTATGCATAATATTTTCAGAATAAATCAGTTGCTTGAGTTATGGATTTGCAGTAAAGGTATATCAACTGTTTTTTGATAGAATTTGGAAATATTGAAAACCTAGAAAAACATATTATGCAATACTTTTAACAATATAAATAAAATTTTCCAAATTATTTATATTTTAAGTATTTATTATGTATACATTTATGTGTATTCTTTTAAACAAAATTAAATAAATTTAAAATAATATATGTTAAATGCAGGTTTAAAAAGGTTGAAATATATTTTTAACTACGTGTTTGCGTATGACTATTATCCAAAAATACACATTTGCTTGTTTGATATTTGGAGTACTTTTTAGATATATGTAATCAATTGACAAAGATACTATATTATTTTATTCGTGAAATCAGTGAAGAACTTTTTGTTGTACGCAAATTGAATGATTATTGCTTTTTTCATGAACGTCCTAGTTCCAATGTTTGTTTTAAAAAACGAGACCCATAAACTGGCTGGAGTGGGGGGGGGGGGTTTTTATTGAAAGGTTTCAATTTTGTAACAAAGCCTATCCATTACTGCAAAACAAGATGCTTGACTTATGGATTTGCGATAAAGGTAGACCAAACGTTTTGCGATAAAATTTGAAAGTATTGGAAAACCCAGAAATGCATGTAATGTAATAATCTTTTTAATAATTTCAAATAAATTGAGAATGAATAAATTCAAAAAACACATTTTTAACACAAAAAAGTCATATCGAACACGTGGATTATAAATAATACAGCTGTACAAATGTCTAAAACATATATTTCCATTTGCAGAGCTAAATACTAAATCTATCAAAAGAGTACTACGAAATCAATTCAAAAACACACGAGAACCCGAAGAAAAAATAATGAAAATTTCATTGTATTTTTTAACCCTTTCTCTTGTAGTTTACTATATTTTATGTCTGCCATTTGTAAAATCAGCTCATTTGAAGCTTCTGCCTTCATGACGCAAAAGTGAAACCAAATAAAAAAATCAATTTTTCTTTCGCTGATTTTTTTTAAACGGCGGGCACTTGTCGTTTATTAACTAACTAAGATACATACCATGGAAAGGCCACTACTAAAGCCAGGATTACTGGTCACTTTGCTATGGAGGTACGTAATAGGTGGACCAGCGTTGCCACCTCTGAAAGGACGGTAGAAATGACATCCAAGCCAATGCCGGTAATCAATCCCGGACACGTGGTGTGGTAGTATGGTTCTTTAGTCAATGCACAATCCCGGGAGGCATACTATCAAGTGTTAACATACAAAATCTGATTAAAGTAGCGCCATTTACATGGAAAAAAATATATGCATAGAAAGAATGCACATTCAAAGAATGCAATATATAAATAAACATTTTTTTATGAAAAATTTCCACTAAGTTTTATTTTAACGGTAGAGCTACGTCGAATAATTTAACACTCATTTCTCATGAATTCACAAACAGTAGCTTAAGATGACAGCGTCTAAATAACAAATAAACGAAATGCTTTGGGTAGCACAACCAATCCTCTTTGAAAGCGAACAAAACTGACTCATTGGACTCACGTAGCTCTTCTATTGATAATCTTTGCTAGATTTCTCAAAATTTTCGCTCTTTTCATTTACTAGCAATTTCTATACCTAGATTGCTTGTGAAGGAAATATAATTGTACAAAATTCATTGTTTTTTTTTCTCTCTGTGTGTGTGCGAAATGTTGCCGAGCTTATTAATTTTGGACGAAATATCTCTAAATTTAGCACAAAAGTCAATTTCCAAAACTGAACACGGCTAAGCAGTATCGCCTAAGTTTGGCAAAAACCCGACAATTTAATGTTATCTAATGAGAAATTTAATTATTAACATTTCGTGTTCTAGTTAATATTCAAGAAAATGCAAAATTGAATCATTTAATTAGGAGAACAAAAAGTTTAGACTAAATTTAATCGAAGAACAGCAGATCACCTCAAAAACTCGTAACGATATCTTTGCTGCAAACATGGAAATTCGTTTTAATTATAGGTGAACTGTAATGTATTTTAATAAACAAAGGAAGCATTATTTTACCACAGAAATACCACGCGAAAAGTTATACTTTATTTCATAATACTTTCAGCAAACTACAGAAAGCATTTTAAACTAAACTAAATAACATTAATTAGCCAACTATAAATGTCATTTAATTTACTAAGTTTCATCTTATTAAGTAAAGTGCAGAGTTAAAAATTTAGGAAGCGTCTTTGTTACGGATTAGTTGCATGCAAATAATCTACTTTAGTCGTCACTTTCTAATTAGTGTAGCTCCAGAAAGTTAGATTAATAAAGTTAATTGGGTATCAAAGTAACTATTTGTTCAAGTTATGATGTAAAAATTTCCATATGTTTAAAATATATACAGATTCAATATATTCTCAGTTATTAGGAGTCATAGGACTATTTTACAAAGATAGAATATAGGAATTTTGTTTTAAGTGGAAGTTTTAATATCTGTACTCGATCCTTTGTATGTAAGTGTTTATTTTTCATTTTAAAATTCGTTCTCCATTTGACAAGGTTCCTTATAATGACATTTCTTAGCAGAGGTGTTTAGTTTAAAAGTTAAAATGTAAAAAACCAAGCTTATCTGCATGTATCATTACTGATAACCTTGTTTCATTATTAACAAATTTCGAAGATACAAAAGTGCTCAGCAAAATTCAGCGTCTTGTAAAAGGAGGCAGAAAGGACATTGAAGTACCATTTTGTATCACTGATTATAATAAATATAAAAATGGAGTAGATCTATTTGACAGTCACATGGAAACTTATTTTACGTCAAATCAAGGAAAAAAAGTGGTACTGGGTACTTTTCTTGAATTGTTTTGAAACCGCCCTGATCGCAGCCTGGAAAATTTCTAAATTATTTTCCACTAATAATGCACAGGATTTACTATCATTTCGCAGGTCAGTTACAATAAGTTATCTAGGAGAAACAGTTCCAAGAAACAACATTAGAAAAAGAGGTACGCTGTAAAACAATAAAGAACTGTGTCTTCTTCATAGTGAGCATGTATTTGTGAAAAATCCAGATGGTCTACAAAGACAATGACAGTCAAAATCTTGCAAGAAAAAACCTATTACAATTTCTAAAATGTGCAATGTTGTACTGTGTAGGGACTGTTTTACAGATTTCCACTCATAAAATTTCTTTTTTTGTAAGGTAAGTCAGTCTTTGTAACTTTTTGTAGTGTATTGGACCGTTATCCTATTTATAGGAACATCTGTAATTTAAAAAGTTATTAATTTTTTTTAATCTCTTGTTTTATACGTGTAAGTAAGTTGCATAGATCATATTTTTAAAAACTTACGTTTCTCTTATGTTTGTTATTTTGAATGGTCCGATATGGGTTAAATTCTCTGCGGTTGTCCCGCAGTGAAAACTACTCTAAAGTTTTCACAATGATTGGTTACTCCTCTCAGCAAGAGAGCCTAAAACGTTACGTCACTCTTGGGACGTTTAATCTCACATGAAATGAGGAAAATATATGTAAATCTTCAACTTATAGTCAACATTCACTATCCGTGCATAGTGAATGTCAACATTTGCCGATCTAAGTGAGAAATAAGGATATTTAGCAAATATTTCGGACATACACTAAGAGACTATGTGAATGTTGACATTCAGCTGTGAAAGTGACTTTCTCAAGATTTCAGACTTCACGGTAACATATGCAATACCATTCACAAAAGCATCATATAGAAGATATGGGGATCTTTCTTTGTACAGATCAATACCGCCGACCTTCAGACAGTACCTTTCAAATGCCACTTATGCCAACAATCATGCACATCAAATCATCCGGACTAAAACTTTCTGTAATATCCCGAAAAGGAAATACCCCATGTTGGACTCATTAGAAGTCAGTGACTTGCTCAAGCTGCTTTCTTCATTTCTTAAAGGCCTGCTCGAATCAATCAGTTTCCAGTCCGGATAATAAATAATATTCAAAAATTATAATATTTGTATTGTGCACTACTAACGTCACTCTTATTCGTCTTCTCGGAAATTTAATAAGCCTTCACCTTCCCAAATTTTGTTTATCTAGAACGACTTCCTCTTGGCAGATATTTTATTTTCCACCAGACTGTAAAATACGTTATAAGGTACTAATTTCAGATTACATAAATTTTGAGACTTCTTAATTAATTTTGCCCCTGACTGTGAAAGCTTTTGTCACATTCTCCAATCACGTTTTGATATATGACAGGAATTAATTGTTCGACTTCTGAAAAATTAGTGCCTTGAGCAAGAACTAGCATTCCTAAGACGTGATATTTTGATAGGCTGTCACTCGATATCAACATATGCCTAAATAAGCTGTTTTAACATATACATCACGACTCAGTGCCATTGGGAGAAAATGATTTAATTATGTTCATTTAATTATGAGAAAATGGCTATTACACGAATCCTATTTATTGTAAACACAACAAGGTGGTTATTTTAATTCTGAAAATATTTCTGATAAAGTACTATACAAAATATGAAGTAATGTAATAAAAAAGTATATATGCTGTACAATCATAAACTAATCATAGACTTTCGAGAGTAAATATCCATTTGGAATTATATACGCCCTCTCTAAATGTATTCAAGTAAAACTTCCTGCGATGCTTTCTTATATTAAAAATTATTTATCATAGAATATGAAATAGATTCTGTATAAGTTTTCATATTTGTCGAGTTGTGCGTTTTTCAAAATCTAATTAATCTTTTGCAAAGCTAAAATAAGAAATTTTGCTTATACTCGAATACATTTTTGAGAGAGTGTAGATACTACTTTCTTTTCAATCAAGTGCAATAATAAACATGACATATAATTCGGCGCTTATGCATACTTAAAGAAAACCTATGCAAGTTACACAAAAACTTCTTGATTTGATTTCAAGACACCCCCACAGGAGGGGCGAGATTTTTGGAGATTTATGTCTGAGAGCCGTTATCTCACTTGTTCTGGGGCTGCAGACCCACTGTTTCTAAGCTCTTGGTATTTCAGAGGGACGATAAGACAAAAGACGCAGCAAAGAGAGGCGATAGCCAGGCCGACAAAATTGTCTTAACTCGGTTAAATAAATAGTAGACGAATCTCCAAACAAACAAACAAACAAAAAAACAGTGTGGTTATAATTAAAGTTTCTCTGATTGGGCCTACGTAGAGACTCTTATGGCGGAAGTATTTCTTTGAAGCTTGGTATTAGTGTTACATAAACCATGGGAAAAAGGAATCTGCAGTAAAAAATAATTCAAATTTTGACGGATAGATGGCTTTTTTCCGAAGAAAGCATATATTTAATGAAATTTAGGATTCTTTTAAATGTCTAGTAATTAACGCCATGCAATCTGTCTTCACTATATGCACACATTAGAGAAGACGAAAGGATCTTTAGTGATCAACTAGTTTCGTCAGAACTGCTGTCTTTATTAACAAAACTGCGAGACTGTCGACACTTGAAAAGCTTACGAAAAGAGACTATGCAAATTTGGTCCATTAGTTAAGGCCGTTTAATTATCAAGTTTTTTATCAGAACTGCAGTAATTAATCGACCGCAGTGCAAAAATATCGACGTTTAAAAGCTATATCCCCTTTTCGTAAGCATTGCAAGCGTCGATATTCTCGCAGTGTTGACGATGAGCTACTGGAGTTCTGAAGAAAAACATGATTACTTAAGATCCCTTTTTTCTTCTTTAAAGGCAGGGTGAAGAACGATTATATAGCATTAATTAATACACGGAAGAACATGTTTTGTTAAATTGAACAACATTTTGCTGATTCAACAATAATTTGGTTGGCGATATTAACACTGAATAATTTTGTTAGTTTCAACAAAATTTTTATTAAATTAACAAAATATTTCCTTGAATTAATAAAACAATTTGTCGAATCAACAAAATTATTCATTTGAAAAAGCGCCAACCAAATTTTTCTTCAATCAACGAAACATTTATTTTTTCTCAGTGTAGCCTTTGGAGAACCTCCAAATTTTTACCAAATATACGCTTTCTAGGCGAAAAGCGGCATGTGTCAATGGAAATTTGAACCATTTTTATTACAAACTTCTATGTGCATGGCACAGGTAACACATTTACCAAGTTAAAAAAATATGACCGTCAGGACGGCCTCTACGAAGGTCTAAACAAAGTAACTTTAATTATAACCCACCCTGTACTATGTGTTACATGCATTGCTGATTATATTCCTATTATGCATTTTAGAGATAAAATTTTAATAAAATACATAATTTTCTTAATTACTTCATTGGTTATTCTAGTAACATATAATGTTTAGTTGACTAATTGTATACATTAAATATGTATGTTGACAAACTATATGAAATATTTTAAAAATTTAAATTTATAAACGTAGTCTTATGTATTCATCATTTATACAATATAGAACATAGTTTAACATGCCTTTTACTATAATACTGTCGACAAGTATAGCTGTTGAAAGGAAGCTATATTGATTTAAAGGATTCTTCGGTAATCCACTAAAGGGACATTATCATTTAGTTACGATCGCCGTAGCTGGGGTAGTCATTATTTTCAGATAGGCAATATATTTTAAAGTCATTGCTGGCGCAGCATGTATTTGCTACTATATAACATTTGTGTACGCTTGTAGTATAATGTAAGAAGTAATTTGAAGTGTTCAAAATATGAATAGCTAATATAGGAACTAAATTTAAGTTGGTCCTCTGTTAAATAAAGTGTTAGGAAAAGCGTAAAAGAATAAGTACCATTAGAAGATAGAACATTTTACAACTAATTTTAAATAAATGTATACTACGATAAGTGGTACTGCTGCAAAACACATAAACAACTACAGCAAACTGCTACTCCCGAATTTTTGCTCCCCGGAAAAATGTCCGGGTTGTCCGCTCCCAGAACAGTTCTGTTAATATCTGCTTGGAAAAAAAAAATCAGAATTAGTTTGGCTGAGGGCACTTTGTAGCTTAAAATGTGATAGCAGAGTTGCCAACTGCTCTGATATATAATTAGCCACTTTTTGCAAAATGATTCGAAACGCCAATCACCTTTCCTGGCTAAGTTCGAGATTTCGTTTCATTTAAACAAAAAATTACTGTTCGAAAAATATGGCTGACTATATTCCGGAGTAGTTGGCAGCTCTCGATATGCATAAATCTAGTTTTAAATGTACTTCAGTAATCAGAAATTTACGACGTCATTCAAAGCTTTTCGCGTAAAGTTCTGAGTTGAAAATGCTTTTTTTGAAACCATCTTAGAAAAAGTTAATTTAAACAGCAGATGCTAACATTGCTTCAAATATTTATAGATTTTGAGATTTTGTGTAAATTGTACAAAGGTTTGTTCTCTTACCCTTCAAAAATATCTTAAGAGAATGGAATAAAATTTCTTTACACGATTAGCAACGACTGAAACAATAAATATGAGAATTTTTTGAAGAAAATAAAGCTTGAAAGTTTAAAACTTTACAAAAACCATTTTATTCCTTCCTTCTTTCTATTTTCTTCTTGGAGGGGGGGGGGATTACTTTAACGTATTTAGAGGTTATTTATTATTTGGAAAATGAACTTATATTTCAAACAAATTTCATCAATTTCTTTGCATTTATTTGCTTTTCTAGATTTTATGAAATGATCCAACGAATGTTTTTATTCATAATATTAAAATACATGCAGCGAATGAAACAACATTTAGTTGACTTCAAAAGCTAATTTCATTAAAAATATACTGACTTTGAAAATAAAATATTTTATTTAATGCCAATTTCGCCCAGGTATTAGTTACTTTCTAACCATTTAATTGTAACAGAGAAGTTACAACTTTCCATACTTTTGCCAATATGCTGATTCCGTCATTGTAACAACTGCTATGATACTGACGAAAATTCAAGATTTTCTGAAATATGCATTAACCCTTCAATGACGGGTACTTCAGCTAGTTACAAATAAAGTAACTGTCGGCAGGAAAATTTTAAAAGAGTTCTAAGAAATCCAGATGATCTAGTGTGGTGCTAATTGGTTGTCTGAATTACATTTGAATTTTTGCATATTGCATTTTTAAAATATTATTTTGTGTTTTAAGACTGCTAATATTTTTCATAGTAATAGCAATAACAGGTATAATTAATGACTATGTCATTTTATCTCTCCCCCCCTTTATTGAAAATTTCCCCAAGAATGCGACATAAAAGTATGCAACATAATTTTACATATATTTAAGTACTATTAGTTCGCAACAGCTTTAATCTATTGTTACAATATTTCGTAAGCTGTAGAATATGCATCACATGTATTTTTTACTTATATTTAAATACTATTAGTTCACAACAGCTTCAATCTATTGTTACAATATTTCGTAAGCTGTAGAATATGCATCACATGTATTTTTCTATAAATAAGTTACAATCATAAAAATTTCAACATAGGGTTACCAGGCGGAATACAGGAAAGATGTGAGATAAAATGATATAGTCAATTAATGTCGTTTTAATATAGCAATAATGAAACTAAAAAATTAGGGGGGTTCAGGGGGGGTCTCCCCCTGACGAGGATCGAACAGCCGAGTTATATATATATATATATATATATATATATATATATGCATGTATGTGAGTGTGTATGTATGTATATGTATATGTGCAGCAATAACGAGGTAATTCACTATATCCTTAGTTGTAGAATATTAAGGATGCAATTATGTTATACTACTAAAAGATAAAGCCAGCTGTGTAGGTAATTGCAACGCGCAAAATGAAAAAGTAAAGAAAAAATATTTGCTCTCAGTGCATTTAATGTGTGGCCACTTAAAGTAAGTAACTTCGTAGTCTGCTTTTATTAGAGCAGTTACTGAAATAGCATGATTACCGCTTAAGTTGTTAAATTAATTTTGAATCCGTTGCTTCATGTGAACAAAAATCAGGATAATTTCGAGTAACTTTTTAAATGAGCAGTTTTACTCTGGCAGAGCAATTTTCTAAAGTTAAATATAATTAAAAATCGGGGATGTTAAAGTTTTTCAAATGGTGTACTTTCCTCTTCTATTCTTTTACGTATTTGCGCAAATGTGCAAGCCCGTAAATCCAGTGGTGCGAATTTCGTTACATTTTTGGATAACAATATTTCATAAATAAAAAAATAAATAAATTAAATAAATAAATTGCGAATCTCTTTCAGCTATGCCATATTTACGACAGCTTTCAACTTTCCTGGACAGTAGAATAATCTCCTGGAGTTACTGTAGAAATTACACAGGTTTTCAAAACCCTTGTTACTTACAGAGGTATTAGATTTCCTGAAAACCCGCGAGATCTCTCTGCAATTGAATTTGAGGGCACTTTTCGTATTCGAAAGATTTCTCTTCAGTGGGAACAGTCCTTCTTATACAAATGCTTCAAACGAAGGAAGTCATTTTATTTGTTTTAAAAAAAAGAATAACTGGGTAATCTCCAAAAAGCTATTTTGTACTAACCAGAATCAATAGTTTCCCTTCAAAGCCTGATAACTGTGACTTCAAAATTCTTCACTCTCACTTGTGATACCTAACTTTGTTCCTCAACTGACTTTTATTTTACTATTGGATGTATAAAAGAACTGAAAATTACGAAAAATCTCTTTAAAATCGGAAAACGTTTTTTCCAAATATTCAAAGCAGGACAGATTGTTTTTCTTTTGCATAGTTTTGAAATTTATCGAGCCGATCACAAAACCAGTGGCGATTTTATTCTGTTTTTCAAAACTAACTTACTTTATATGAGTAGCGTCGATAAGAGTTTTTTTTTTTTTTTTTTTTGAGTGATAAAACCCGGTTGCAAAGTCAGTGAGTCAGTGAACTGAGTAACTATATGGTGATGAAAATTCCAAAATTATTAGAAATTTTTAGAAATAATTCTTTAATAGCTTTTTTATTTTGCTACATTGATATTTATAGTGAGAAAAAAAGCAGAAAACAAAGCAGATCTATAATTCGTAATTGACGTCTGGAGAAAAAAAGGCCTCGTTTTACTATAGTAAATTTATTATTGTAGACTGCAGTTTTTGTTACAGGAAGTCATAGTAACACAGAACACAAGTTTTAAAAGCTCAGTTCAGCCTACGATTTCACTAGATATTTGGCATTAGCATTCGGAAAACCAGAAAATACAAAATTTCCAATCATTTTCAAATGAATTGTGTTACAGTTATGAACCACCGATAAACGACTTCTCTAAATTTAAAGCAAAATTTTAAATATTACTAAAATATTGCATGCATTTTATTGAACCACATTTTAAAATGTAATTTATTCAATTCTAACGTTAATCCTACAATTCTTTATGATTGATACTTTTGCATGCGGATAATGCATTATTAAACTTATTTTCCATAAAGTCATAAATAGGAACATAAATAAGTTTCATTTCCTTTAGATTCAGAATGCAGTCGAACCTTGTTAACGCAAATCCGCTTAAGATAAAATACAGGTTTACACCAACCGTGAGCTTGGTCCTTTTAAAACAATATTGTTTACTGTTTTACAAGTTTAATTTATTAAATAACAGAAAACTCAGCAGGTGTAAAACAATTGTCGTGGCCTTTTTGATTTCACGTTTATGAGATTCGACTGTACTTCAAAAACTGAGAAAATAAATTTTGGTTCCATTTGAGCCAGTATCTTTGAAAATATCAGGCTACATAGTTACGAGTGCAAATTATAACATCATTATGCCATTAAACGTTTTGCCATATTTAGTTTTCAGGTAGCTTAGTTAAATATTGATCGCTGCCCATTTGAAAACTCCCTTAATTTTCACGATAGAGCAACTCAGTTTCTTTTCTTGGGTAACTCAGGTTGAAGTAAACAACCGAGGAAAAAAAATTAACCAATCGTAATGGAAATTTCAAATTTAGGTAAATATTAATTATGTAGACTGTCCCATCAATGATAAAATTCATGCAGAAGATAAGAATCAGCCAATAAACACAGTTCTAAGCAATTAAGCATCTGTGACAATTAAAACTAAGGATATCGGAAAAGGTTAGCTTTATTTTTCACATTGCACATAACTTACACTTGAATGCATTAAAAAATATTCTGTAAAATATCTTCTTATTACAGTAATGTAAGAATATCACGGGAAATAAATGTATATAAAACAAACCATTCGCCAGTGGTTTGACATAAATCTCTGTTAAACGCGTCGCTTTACGACAGGATTGTAGACAGATTTAGCTGCTGAAAGGAAATTAAACTTGATTAAATGGTTTCTCTATATATCCACAGAAGGGAGATAGTCATTTAGTCGCTATTTCCAAAGCCTTGGGCCATAACATGTACTATTTCATGGTAGTCAATAGATTTAGCAGATAGACATTTATTATTGAGATTACGTTCTAACACGTGATTCTTTTTTATGGTCAAGATTTTATTTAAAAAATTTCTTGAGTTCAGAATTTATTCAATCCATATTTTTTTAACAGAATTTGATTTTTACTTAAGGAATGTTAACTAGCCATCATTGCAAATGAGGAATATATTAGCACACATATAAAGAAGTACTTCATTCTTCAGAGAACGTCACATAATGAATAATTGCTAGAAATTTAAGAGAAAAATATTGGATAGATGTGAATTGGAATCTATTTAGTGTTATTAAACTCAGAATTCGAATTGTGTGTGTGTCTTTTAATTATAATTAGCACAATCTTGCGGACAGTTTAAAGGTATTACGCTGAGTATAAACACAGCATTTAGAAAGGTGAATATTTTAAGCACTCTTGTTATAAAATCTTTATGCGTACCAAAAACATGTTGTGAGCTTTTGAAATATGCAATGCTTAGCTAGTGTATGTAAACAGAATATCTTTATTGATTAGTTAATTTTAAATGTCATAGTGTTTAATAAAATCTATCTAACAGCTTTTCGACTTTCCGTATTCTAGAAACATTTATATGGAATTTTAAGAAGGAAAAAAAAGCGTGTCTCAATAGACATGCAAAAGCAAAATTCAGTGGATCAGGCTTCCATTTTAGCTATCAAGTACCACGTTTGGGGGATCCAGCTCGAATAACAAGAAAAAAATAGTATTTTAGTATTTATTTAAGAAGCACTTACGCTAAAAATTTAGTATCAGTAAAGCTCCCTTATATATATATATATATATATATATATATATATATATATATATATATATATATATATATATAGGGGTCGCGCTGGCTTTTTTAAAAGTTTCACGAATCCATTCGCCAAATTAGATTTTGCGGACACCATTAAGAATTGCAATTGCCAATATTTTCGCCAAATCGTATTTTCTTTCGCCAAACTAATTTTACGATCGCAATTTGCGACGTTGGCGATCGACAGCGCGACCCCTGATACATATACAGGGTGATTTAAAATTAGTTTGACAAACTTCTGGTAGGGTGAAGGTACGCCAAAGGGGTTCAGAGTCACACAGCAATGGGGGGTCGGAAACGCCATCTTCCTATACCTGCTAATATTCAGGTATTTAGAAGAAGTGTTCAAGTAATAGCGAACTTTCCAACCATGGTTTTACAAAAAGTAATGCACCTTTCACAGAAAACACTTGACTAAAATTTCTAGTTTGCTAATTCTATTTCATTACATTGCTAAAATTCTCGAAGAAGAGCTCATTGTTTATGAATCACTGTTAAGAAATTAGGCGAACACTTCAACAATTTTTCTAAACTGATTATTAACAATTACATTAATACGACGTTTCAGACCAATTGCTATGTGATTTTGCACCTTCTTGGCGTATCTTACCTCTCCTATAAGTTTGTCAAACAAATTTTGAATCGCCCTGTATGTATCGGTAATGTGTGCATATTGCCGCTACTATGCAAGATCACAATATTTTAAATAATTTTTAAGCTTCATTTCAAAAAGTGGCACAGCGTCTAGCACGTTTTAAAGCACATTATAAGCCCTTGGTACGCTACTTCGTCAAAGAACCAAGAATAGTCCGAAAAAAATTTATGTTACTGTTAAAAGGGCTGTTAATAAAATTCTACCACTTTAACCCATTTATGCCTAGCGTCCCTTTTTTGAGACGGCATTTTCGCTATTAGTCGAAAACGTTATTTTTTTTTCCTACCCTTTATTCATGAGTATCGAGCCTCAACTCTACAAAATATTTTAACATGATCCAGTAGGATGTTGATATTTCGATTTTTATGCATAATGATTTTAAAAGAAATCATCCCTTGTTCAAGAAGTTGACGTCAGAAATTTAACTATTATTTCTGTTATCAGTATAAATCTAAGAAAGTCGCAAAAATATCCAGGCACAAATGGGTTAAATTTTTTAAGGGCAATATATTTTGTCAAATATCATCAGGTTGTTCTGTAAAAATTGATATCTGAAAACACCAGTAAATTCTCATGAAAGAAAGAGAATTTAGGTAAGAAAATTTTGCTAACGTTCTACTGTTTTCTATCTACCAAATGTCGGTATCAGGTTATGGAGATGAATTAAGAGGCGTTTTCTGTCTAAAGAAAACTAAATTCGTAAATTCGTAAATTCGAATTTTATTAACATTATCTGCGCATTTTTACTTAGACAATTCCGTTCAATTCCGTTTTCAAATACTTTAATTGTTTAGTGGCAATCTTTCAGCTTTTCACACTTGCGTTCTGTGCTATCAAAAATCTCCCTTCATTTATCTGATGTTAACAACTAGATTAATTACGTTATGTTTCTGGCTGTGACTCACGATTTAAAATTATCTGCTATTGATAAGGCTGTTGCTAAATTTAATAAATTTAACTCTTCTTCTACTTCTGTTAAGTCCTTTGAGCAATTCATTGTACTATCATTCTTTTAACCATTATGCTACTAAATTTCTGAACTTTTGAAACATTTCGTGTTCAGTTTCATCTTTAAATATATCACTAAACTTGAATTGTTTTTTCAGTTATTTTGTTTATATTGAGAACCGTTACTTGAGCTTATTATATTTCCTTCGGCTGTATGAATTGAGGTACATTGGTCAGATCAAAAGAGTTTTCAAACTTAGGTCCAAAGAGCATGAGAGATATGTTTTTTTACTTGGACTTTCAAAATTATCTGTTGTCTTTTTTTGTTGGAATTCTAATCATTGTTTTTAGATTTTTAAAGATAAAATATCTTGCTTCTCAGCCTACGTCCCATCTTGACTACTTGAAACGTTTTCCCATTACCCAGCATATGAGGCGTCTTTTGAACAACGGTTTTTCCATTCCTTTCAGTCACTCTGCTTTGAAGAAATTTTTGCAGGTCCTCTTCTTCTCTATAGTTTTGTAGGCTTTCTTTTTCTGTACAATTACCTCCCTTTTACTTCTACCTGTGTTGTGTTTGCGTTTTATAACAATAATGATGATAATAAGTGCGTGTTCCGTTTATTTAATTCTGTTTTTTTATTTTATCTTATTTTTATTTTTTTCTGGGATGCACATAGTTAAATTTCCTCTATAAACAGATAGCCACCAAATTTCGCTGAACACAAAATGCACTCAAGGATGATTTTTAAAATGTTTAATTTAAATATCATCCACAAGGTGGCGCTTTTCATGGTGAATTCAGCTTAACCCATTTATGCCTAGCGTCCCTCTTTTGGGACGGCATTTTCGCTATCAGTCGAAAACGTTATTTATTTTTCCTAGCCTTTATTTGCGAGTATTGAACCTCAATTCCACAAAATATTTTAATATGGCCAAGTAGGATGTTGACATTTCAATTTTTATTCATAATGATTTTAAATGAAATCATCCCTTGTTCAAAAAGTTGACATCAGAAATTTATCAATTACTGCTGGTGTTAGCAAAAATCGAAGAAAGTCGCAAAAATATCCAGGCACGAATGGGTTAAATAGAGCCCAAATTAGTTAACAAATGTGCAAAAACTACTGAGTAAATGTTTAAATCTATATAAATAAAACGAACTGTAAATTGTTAGTTAGTTTTCCTGTGTCTCGCGTAGCTCCTAGACGGGTGATCCTAGACCTACCAAATTTGTATGGAAATTGCCCAGGTCGGGTCGCGACATACCTGGAAGCGATTGTTTTTCGAAATTCGAATTATTTTAGGAGATATCGATTAAAAACGTGTCGCAAAAGGCTTATTTTTGCTCTCCGCCATTTCGCAATTGTAACCCCGCAGTGGAAAAAGTGACAATTAAGCATATCTTAGTTTGCCATATTTGGCATGTTTTTTAAATGATTCAGACTCTTGAAGTAAAAATAAAAGAATACAGATTTTTTTAGATTATTTGTAAGGTCATTTTATAATTAAAATATCTTGTGTATGTGAAATTAGAGCAGGAATGAAGTGTTTTATACTCAAAAGAAAAATAGGATTTTGAAAATTTCCTAGACTAAAATGTGCAACTTTTTAATTTGGCGAAAAATAAAATGGTTGGTATGCGATTTTGAGAAGATGTGATTCTAGCGCTTGGCGCAAGTTATATTTATTTTATCGTCTGCTACTTGAATTATGAATACACCTGAATAAGTTTTTGAAACTTTCATTCAGTTTGAATTGTGCATTTTCCTGCGCAACTTTTCCCCATCTATTTTTAATGCATTACATCCAGAAATAGGATGTTAGAAATATCAATTTTAATTTCGTTTAATCAGACTCATTAATAATGATCCACTTTCCAGCTTAATGGAATAGGGAAAAAAAATAGGGAAGAACCATGGATTATAATACGCTTTTAATACATAGAACTTTAGTGCGTATTTAAAATCGGAAAGTGTTTCAGATTTTCTTAGACCATAAAAGGGGACGTCTTTTTTACGTTATCAGGGGGTGCCACTTATTCTAGGGCCGCTCCTGTTTGTAACCATCTTAATTTTAAATTCCATTCAGAAAGTGAGAGATTTCAGGGCCACTGTGAGGAACAGGATTCCTGGAAGTGGTCGCCGGAGGCGGCTAATTGTTTATATACTTCGAATTAACTATTTCTTTAATTAAATTTGCTGTTTTTCATGCAAAGCTTCACCTAGTAGGCATTTTCAGAACTAAGTTTTCTTTCAAAATTCCTTGAGCGCATCTCATAAAACTTACGAAATGATTGTAGCAAATTTGGTTACAATCTGTTCTTCCATTATAGTTGTAGAACCTTGTTTTCAGGAGTATTTTAATTATAACCACCCTGTGCTTTTATTTTCGTTCATTATTTATTTTTAATTTTATAATGTTTTTGTATTTTTGTTTATTTGACTGTTTTCAGCATTTCTTCAATGATTTCCATTTTTTAAAATGTCCTATTTTTGCTTATATCTTCTACCCCCCCCCCCAGGCTCTCATTTCAGCTTTTATTCTCTTTTGGTATTCTTATTTTTTTCTTCGATTGAATGGCAACACGAAAACTTACTTTTCTTGTATCTTTTTTCAGTTACATTTTTGTCCACCCACTTTCTTCTTCTGTGAAAAGAAGTCTTCACGTGTGAGCCTATTGTACCACCTGAAACGGTCTGCACTGTTTGATACTTACTTGTGTTATCTACAAAGATCTTTGTTGGTTTATTTATTTAACATCGTGTTTCAAGTATAAGCTGTAATTAATAGTAGCTAAATCAAACGATCAGCTAAGTGATAATTTAATATATGTTTGTGTATCAGGTTTTAAATTAAATTGCGTTATAAGATATGTGTAAATACAAACTTATTCTATGTTTACGGATAACACTTTTCGGTATAATGCTAAAAGTGTCGGAAACAGAGTTGGAAAAACTCGGGAAATCCTATATGACAAGATTTTTTTTTGCTGCAGCCCGTGTTCAGTTGCAAATGCTGAATTAAATGTATTCTTCAAGAGGGATTTTTTTTACAATATAATGGTGACTATTTCATAAAATTTTCATTGGACATATTTGCATCAAGTCATGTGAAACAAGGGTTCCTAACTATAACGGTATATATTTAATTTAAAAAACATTAAATAAGTTTCATGGTAGTTATATTTTAAAATTATCATTAAAACCTTAAAAATTATAGCTCTTTGATTTGCAACGTCATGTCATCTTGATATTCACTAATTAATATTACTGAAGAAAAGGGTGCTATTGATTGCGGGTATATAACGGGAACTGCACAATACCGGTATACCTACAAAATATAAATATATGGTAATTTTTTGAAAGGGGAAAAAACGCTGGCGGATAAACTTAAATTAATTATGTACCTAAATTTGAAATTATTGTTTTCGTAAACAATAATTTATTGTGTAAATTATTGTGTTCTGTCTTAAACAGATAATCCGTATAACTAAATATCTAGAAAAATCTTCTAAAACAGATCGAAAAGAAATGTTTGCTAAACAAGATTGGAGAAATAGTTCTAGTAGCCTAAAGTATTTTTCTTACCAAAGTATCGGAATTTCGCCAGATGAGACGAAGCTTTGTAGTTGTTATACGAGATGAGACATTACTTTGTCTCGTCTTGCAGCCATATCTGATGAGATATTTCTCTTTCAGAAAACATATGTGATGAATATTTTTATTATGTTTACACTACATTCGATGCTATATCAAAAGAGGTACAAAGGTACATATCAAATTGCCACCATCTACAAAATCTGAAAATTTATTATCTCGCTTCATGCTCTTCATAATTACTGAAATTGAGTATAAACATGAATTAATTACCAAATATCATATCACGTAGAAATTAGAAAATAATCATACCAACACGGAAGTACGCGTTAAAAGATTTTTTTTTCGTGTGTGAATTGACCTAAATAAACTTATAAGTAATTTTGAAAACATATTATCTTAATTAACACAACATAAATTCAATTTATTTTTCTAGCGATGACTGTGGTGATTTTGAAATAGTTTTCTTAAAAATGTATGTACCCATTCTTGTTTAATTGTTAAAAATAAACAATTACTAGAATTTTATACTTTCGAAAGTTGATCCACTTCGTCTAGAGTTTTGTTAATCAATGAAATTGACCTCGATAAAAAACAAAATTGATTTAAAATGAGTTTAACCATCTTGTAGTGGCTTAGATAAGCATTTCGTCTGGTATTTAAATATCCATTAAATCTAAGAAAGTTAATTTGAGTGACTTTTTCTTTAAAAAACGGTAGAAATTCGAACTGGGTCTTTTATAGAATATTCTTGAAATATTTCTGACTAAACAATTAAAACTTAAAAAATTTAATAACGCGGTTGCAGATACTTGTGTGTTTGAATTTGTCATTTCAGCTTTCGAACTTCACGTATATCTACTTGTAGATTGTACATTATTTGATGGGCATAGAAATAACTTTATGCAGGAATTAAGTGCAATAAATCGTGCTCTCATATTCCTCAGATATAAATTTATTATAACAAATTGATCGATATATATTTATGAGGAGAAGTGCAACCAGATTCTTGTTCTTGATTTTAACACAGTATTAGTTCACAACCATCAAGCAGAAAACTCTGAAAGGAAAGTGATACTTAAAAGATGAAATAATTGTAACTTTGTAAAATAACACACATAAAAAGTACTTACCAATCTGTGCACGCGTTTCGATGAAAAAAAAATTCCATCTTATCAGAATCAGAAGTTCATATCATAGAAACCCAGCAACGGACGTCTATAGTGAAAATCCCTTTTTATTTGTGTAATTTTACAAAGTTTTAATTATTTCATCAAAACATGGTCTTGAAATTTCACGGATGAAAATAAAATGAATTTTATGGCATTTTTAAGTAGCCGAAAAACTTTCCATATATAAGAATGAAAGCTTTTCTTTCGGCATAAAGTTTTAATATGCTTCGAAAACTTTCAAGAGAAAGAAAATATTACTGGAGTTTAGATGGATGAAAATAGGAAAAAGTCACGTTTTTCAGTTTTTACTCTGAATTTAAAAATCATCCGCTTCACCATGAGAAAGATGTTGCTGTTTGATCAAAAATTAATACACTTTTATTTCAACAAAACACATTCAAAAGAAACACACAGAAAAGGTACATATCAAAGTGTAAGCGTGTTTCGATGTAGGAAATTTTGATCTTCATCAGCAGCGGTAGAAGTCCATACACAGACTGGGAGTTTGCATCTCTTTATCTGGGATTCTGTATCTCTTGGATTCTTGAGTCTCAGTCTGTGTACGCACTTCTAGGGATCGACGCGAGACGACTTTTTTGCGAGACGAGACAGAGATTTACACTTTTTTTGCGAGACGAGACACACATTTTTAACATTACGATATAGGGATTTTTGCGAGACGAGACAAAGCTTTTAGGCTGTTTTGCGAGACGCGAGACGTTTATTTTTCGTCTCGCGTCCATCCCTACGCACTTCTATTGGTGCTAATGAAGATCGAATTTTTTTTTCGATCAAAACACTTGCACAATTTGATCAGTACCTTCTATGCGTATTATTTTACAAGTTTATTTTTCAAGTTTTATTATTTTGTGCGTATTATTTTTTAAGCTTTAATTATTTTAACCCTTTTATTATGTTTAATTACATAAACTATTTTATGTTTCATTCAATTTTAAAATAAAGGGATTTAGTGATGCTGCCAATCTGTAAGCATAAAAATATAATTCATGTCAATCTATATTTCTTAAAATGGAAACTAATTAAGAAAATCAAATACTTTATTAAATTTCAGATCAAGAAAAATTCAGCAATTTACAAAAGCTTCAATACGCAATAGTGTAATATTTTAAGTAAGCTTAATTTCTGAAAATAAAATTGCACTTTATCACTTAACTAACGCAACTCGTAATTACTAATTTAGCAAATATTTTCAAAAATGCTTTCTCTAAATGACATACAGACATTTTTGTTTAATCTTTATAAACATAAAAAATATATGTTCCTCCAGTAATGTCCGGGAAAATGACACTTAACCATTTCTACCGGAGCCCACTCAATCAGTGTAATTGACCTCGATAATAAATTTAATGGATTTAAAATGCCCCGAGAGGAGCTTATAATGGTTCAAAGGAGTACTCAGTCACATTTTAACTATCCATTAGATTCGTAAATAGTAATTTATTTGACTACTTTTCTAAAAAAAAATTGGAATTTCGAAATGGTCTTTATACATGGAGATTTGAGAAGGCGTTAGTTTAATGAATGAAATGGGCTAAGTTTAGCATTTAATACGATCTTCAATTAGTTTTCTGTTTACTTTAAAGTCTAATTTATGCCTTAGGAAACGTATGTTCTAAATTCTGATGATATCTGCCGTATAAGAAATAATGTTATCTAGAAGTGAAGTGCAGATTGTTTGCAGTTAAAATTCTCTTATTCAGAGCGGACAACGAAAACTACTGATTATAATGCTGCCAAATTTATCAAGAAACCTTAATGATATTGGGAGACAAAATTATGCGGAAAAAAATGATGTAAAAATACAGCTCCAGGTGACGTTTTACATTGTTGTAGTTGCTGATATGAAAATCCTTTCACTGTGCTGAGGTATGAAACATCTGTTTCACAGTATAGTAATTATTTTATTCGCTGGTAAATTTTTATTTGTTTTATTCCGAGTAAACGATTAAGCGCCGACTAGCCGTGATATTTTGAAGTATTTCTTTTTTCACTAAAATCTTTCTCCCATAGTCTCATTAAGGTTAACTGCAAATTTGTTGGAATTCTGACGAGTAGCCTTACTGTACAGACATGTACAACTTAGCTGTACAACTTTATGAACAATCTGCATTTTAAAAATTGCTCAAATTTCTCAGACATAAAATACAATAATACCCCGAACATATGCGATAGGTAGGACCGAATGATAATCACGTAAGTGGGGGTATGATTTCGCACGTAAACATGTACATATAATATTTTTACCTGTAGCTGGATATTGTAAAAAGCAAAAATTTGGTATAAAACGTTTAGTAAAATTTGAGATAGTATATTGTTTAAAAAATTATATTATTAAATTCGTGAACCAGAGTGTTCAATTATTTCTTTCTTTCGTAATGCTTACTAAGCAGTGTAAAATTTCAACGAGCAAAGACAGTGTGAAAAAGGAATAGTTTGATTTACTATTAGTGGGTAAAACTGCAAAAAAGCTCTTATTAACAGTATTTACTCTTTGAATTAAAGACCTACCATCATACACAACTCTTTCTTTAAAGTAAAAATGGAACAAAGGATGATTACAAATATGAAACGTTAGTTAAAAATAGACTGAAAAGTAGTATAATTAATAAAAAAAAGGAAAGGGAGAAGAAGAAAACTTTTTAGATGCTTATAACAATATACTTTGTCTCATTTACACTGTATAGTTTACACACTACCGTTATAAGCGCTATTGTAAGATAGCTGGTATAAATCAGAACTATATTATTTACTTTTGCCATGCGTGCATTCATAAAAAAAATCTTTAGTAAAGTAGTTTTAATTAAACCCCTGGCTACCGAATAAATTTCAACATTTAAATATATCTTTAGGCAGAGTTAAGCAATTATTTATCACAATGTGCCATCATGAATTTATGCAAAAAAACGTAAAAGATTTTCTCTTGTAAATACATTTTAATTTGTTCTTCAATGTAACTTCAGTAAGAAACAGTAAAGCCTCCTTGCGGTGTAGTGTTGCATACTTTTTGAATGATTCATAAGCATTCCTAAACTGAGTATTGAAAAAAATATATATTTGCAACAGTAGAATATGAGGAATTTATGATTGTACTAACATTTGTTCTCTGTCTGCCGTTGGGGTTCTGCGAACCCCAGCAGTATAGTATGTAAAAATAGGCGGAATTCTTCCCTGGAGGGATTGTATGCCGTAAACCTTTGGGTCGGCCCCTCCAGTGGGTGTCTCACACTCTCACAGTAGAATACTGTATGCATATGTGATGCCGTCATCACATATTGTTTTTCGGCACTTGTATATAACCCTTGCCCAGCATTTTGCGGTGCATGTTATATACAGCCCCAACATCCGCTCTAATCAGTTCGGCTCATGTGGTTTCTGGCCGCAGACTTGCTCATTTTATTCAATACGTAAAGATGAATTTGATTTTTGCAGATGCTAACTGTTAGGAGAGGCAGTCAATATTTGCTAATGCCAGCAGTTTCTCTCGCAAATGTCTCTTGGCGATATTCTTCATTGACATGTTATGGTAACCTTTTTAAATTTCTGCGCCTAATTGTATGGATTTATAAAATTAATATATTGATTTATTCTTAACCGCTCCGGATGTGTGCGCCAATTTTGTGTTTGTTGGCGTATTTTTCGTTTGCACTGCATAGCCAAGTTTGTGGGCTACGTCTATTTGTTTCGCTCCGAGAGGAGATCACTTTAGCTAAAGTTGAACATCCAAGCGGTAGTAAAATTTACAGTTTTTCCCCGCCTTCTTGCCATCCTTTGTCTTGTAAGATTTTACCGATCTGCAATAAAATCAAGTTTAACCTTTTGGACGAGATTTCTCTGGGTTGTTCATTGTGTCATAACGCAATGGAAAAATTCCGCTTCTACGCCCCTCCAACAAAAACAAGCATCCGAACAAGCTCCGAACCCATGAGAGGAAAATCGGCGATCTATTGACGGAACATAGACCTCATGAAGGTGACCAACATAGCCGTCGAAGATCAGCCGTCTCCCTGACCAACATACAACAGCTCTTTATAACGTCGACAACACAATGTATGTTTGATCTCTTTTAAACGCTATTTTTTGCAGTAATTTTTCCTTCACCTATTTTCGACATTTCTTCATCGGGAATACGTAATTTATGCGTGAGTGCGCTTGCTGGGATTCTTCATAGAATATATCATTGAATGTCCCCAAAAGAAATATCATGATGTTATTAATTGCCAATTTTTTCCCGAAATGACTTTCTGATGCAGACACTACACATTGACCGCTACTAATACCTGAAGTTCTGGCAATTTCTTATATCCTAAGGGTATATCCTAAGAATATCCTAAAGGTGGACCGAAGCTGATCCCCATGAAGTGACGGATGGTAATCAAGCCAAGTCGGAAGTCGAATACAATTCCGTAGTGGGAGTAGTATGCGGTGCACTAACCACCGAACAACCTGGGCGATCGATTATCAGTTATAAGATATGCTTTAAGCTAAAGGAGCGGACATTTATTTTTTGCTCGTTGCTAAATAACGGTATCTCTCTGTTAAAAAATCATTTTATTTTATGCTTTGTGTACAGTTTAAGTTTTCTATAAAATGATGAATGATGAATTTAATGATGAATTTCTATAAATAGTATAAGTTTTCTAAAAAATGCACCTTACATTTCTTAAATTCTTACTGCAGTGCATGTTTAATTTTGAAAAGGTTTTGGAAAAGAAAAACTTTAACTAATTGCTTTAATCACTTCCCTCATATTCATAGATGTTTTTTTTTTCACGGTTTGAATAAGCACATTCCACAAGCTGCTGAACAGGGCACAGTTTTTATCTAAGATTTGTTTAGTTTGTTAGGGTTTGGGCCAAGGATGAATTAAAGGGGAAGGCTGAGAGGGTGACCGCCTCTCCCGAGAAGAAAAGGAAATTTTAATGTAAAAGATCTTATTTTACTTTCATAAAATGACTGTATATGTGAATGTTCCAACTAACCGCTTTCACCCACAAAACTACGTTAATCCGTGACTGGTTTGAGCAAAGCTTCGCAAGAGCTTTAAGGGGAAACGGATGAACTGGACGGAAGACTTTTTAAAGGGTTCCAATTCGTATTCATGTCTCTTTTGAATACCACCTGAAGACCCAAACCGTTATATCAAAACATGCGCGAGAGGATAAAACCCTTTACCCGCAAAATTTAGCCATTTTCAAATACTGAGTGCCTTATCCTCTCGTCCGCCAAGGGGATACCACGGAGGCCTGCCCCCTCCCAATTTTTTTTTCTAATTGAATGTCAACAAGTCAATAATACAGCTAAATCAAGCTTTATGAGCAATTCTATATTTTGCTCTCCCCTCCCCCCAAGAATTTTTTTTTCTGGCTTCGTACCTATGCGTAACCTGTGTGTAAACTGCTTACGATGCTTCCTGGATACGATGTTCACTACCTAAAATGTGCTGTTTGAGTTTAGTACTGTTTAAATAGGCTTAAAATATTCTGATGACTAAACTAAATTTCCACACAAATCGTGCGTTACATAATTGAATTTGCATTGATTTGAGGAAAAGTAACTCCACCATCTTGAAGTCCGTTTTTCGGGGTATTTCCGTTGTCGGATTTCGTTCAGTTTAGGATATGCTGTTCAGCAAAGATTATTACTTATTAAAAAATTAATTCAAAAAGCTGCTATTGCAATTTTTCTATTGCATTTTACTATTCACATATTGTCTGGACTCTGAACTAAAACGACGGGATATATCACTTTGACCTTTTTAAATCTCTTATTGACAATGACAGACAACCGTGGATATTTTCATCCAGAACACGAAAATAGATTATTTCGAACATCTCATTATTTTTCTCTTGTTGGCCGCAATCCAAATAATCTGATAAATCAGCGGCATCTGAGAATTTTGCTTTCAATCTCGGAATAAAGATCAGCGCATATATATCTTTTCTATGCCACGGAATGCTGTTTCATTAATACTGTACGGTGCAGAAAATTTCATTTGGTGTATTGTGAATAATCTTAATACGATATTGGCTTTGGTTTTGATTTTCCCAATTCTTTAGGCATTTTAAAGAGGTGAGGTAGCATAAAATAAGTTGAATTAGATTCAATTTTTACCTTCATGAGGACATTTAAAATGTAATAGGAATAGCTATTGATCTTATTATATTTATTTATGTAGTTAGCATTTTATTTTTTACTCACATTAGTAATGTTTCGCCAAGTTTCGATTTCCATAATGATCATATTAAATTTATATGCAGAACGAGTTAAGTTAAATTGAGATATAAATGAAATTTGTAATTAAACAAAGCTCTTAAATTCGATCTGCATAATTTTTTTCAATAAATCATAATATTTATAAATTTCGAATGAATTTAAAAAGAATGGTTAAGGTTTGTGATAAAATATTTGTACTTTGTCTTAAAGAAAAAAGTCATATAACTTATTTGCTTTTAGTCATAAAAAATAGTAATAGAAAAGATTATTTTACTGAAAAAAAATCCATACATTCTTAGTATGTGTTTCGTAATATTAACCTTAATAAATGAAAAGTGACATCTGAGAGTAATTTTTATTGAATAATTTAAAATATTTGGGGGGAAAGAACACTATTAAGTAAAAGTTGTGCTTAATCGCCCCTTCTGACGACAGACTTGACTGCTTCGAGGACCGAAAATGCTGGAAATTTCATTTTAGGGGGGCCGTTACACGGGTGGGGGGGGGAGTTTACACGACTGCAATACAGCGGGACAGTAAAATGACTATTCCTACGTCCTATTATTATTTAATTATTTTCTTTAACTCCCTGTCTATCTATCTATCAATCTATCTATCTATCTATTTATCTATCTATAGATAGATAGATATAGATATAGATATATAAATACTCGTGTTCGTAAAAGAAAAATACAACAGCATGAAAGAAAGACGCGATTAAGTTGAAATTATCAGGAAATGCATATTATATAATGTAAAGCAATTGGTTAAAATTTGAAAGCCACTACGCATGCGTAGGCTGTGCAGCGCCCTCTGTACTGCTACTGAAACCGTATAAATAGAGGGCTTTCGGGCATCTTTAAAATATTCCGCGTTTCTCTGTTTGTGGTAAACGTGAAGTGAGACGTAACTATGCCTCGTCGACGGCAGAGGACGAAATTTGATCAACTTACGAAGTTTGAACGGGAACGAATCGTCGGCCTTCGCGAAAGAGGATTTTCTTATCGCGCAATAGCAGCTCGTCTGCAGCGTAACAGCAGCACAATGATGCGAGTTTGGAAGCAGCAACTCGAAAATCCGGTAGTGGGTACCGAAAAATGACGTCAATGCGAGATAGACGCTTGGTCCGAATGGCGCTGATGAAGCGAACATTATCTAAACCAGGGGTGGCGAGCCTTTATGGATCAACGTGCCATTTTTTCTAAAGAAATGTTGAATGAAGCCATACACGTGCCGGCAAATAATTTTGACTTAGGGACAGTTCGATCGTGATATTTCATAGTGAACTTTATTAATTTTAACCCATTTATGCCTAACGTCCCTTTTTTGAGACGGCATTTCCGCTACTGGTCGAAAACGTTATTTATTTTTCCTAGCCTTTATTCATGACTATTGAGCCTCAACTCTACAAAATATTTTAAAATGACAAAGTAGGATGCTAATATTTTGATTTTTATGCATAATGATTTTAAAAGAAATCATCCCTTGTTCCAGAAGTTGACATCAGAAATTTATCTATTATTTCTGTTATCAGTAAAAATCGAAGAAAGTCGCAAAAATATCCAGGCACAAATGGGTTAATTAAAATGCAAACCGTTTTGATCGGAGGTGTGCCCAAAATATTGTGTGGCGTTCCATCATTGGTTCGCCACCCCTGACCTAGACAATGGTCCACACCATTGTATATCACTGTCTGCTTTACCAATTCGTGAACGTCTGCTGCGCCGTGGACTAAGTGTACGAAATACTGTATAAACATACAGGATTCCCCCTCATGCGAAACCATCGACACTTGCGGATGCAATGGGCTCATGAACATAGAGACTGGCAACAAGTGGTGTTTTCTGACGAATCCCACTTTAATTTGTGGCACCATGATGGCCCAATTTCATGCTAGACGCTCAGCTTGTGAACGATTTCCTTCCGGAATGCATTATCGAACGCCATAGAGTACGAACACCCGGAGTTATGGTCTGGGGTGCGATTGCGCATCACGAACGATCTCAGCTGCTACGAATTGCGGGTAACTAGAACAGCGACAGGTACATCAGAAAAGTTCTGGAGACCGAAATCGTTCCTTTCCTTCAAGCCATTCCAGGAGCTGTCTTTCAGCAGGATAATGCCCGTCCACATCTGGCAAGGAATGTGCAAGATTTCTTTTCAGCAGAAAACATACAGATTTTTTCAACTGATCATGTGTGGGATATTTCACTGGTCGGCGTCTCGCCCGCGATCCTCGACCTACAACTTCAACAGATGAACTTTGGGTACATCCACGAGAAGTATTTAATGCTCTTCCCCAAGCATACATTCAAAATCTGATTCTATGCCACGTCGTATAGCAGCACTTATTGCAGTGCATGGTGACCACACCAAATACTGATGGAGTTTATATATATATATATCAGAGCTGCCAAGTCTCCGGCTTTTTTCGGGAGATTTCCCACCACTAATTTTTACTTAATAAAATTCTTAATTAAATTCTAAATAATCTTACTTAATTAAATTCTAAAACTGTCTCTCTAGCGGAGTTTAACCCATTTGTGCCTGGATATTTTTGCGACTTTCTTCGATTTTTGCCAACACCAGCAGTAATTGATAAATTTCTGATGTCAACTTTTTGAACAAGGGATGATTTCATTTAAAATCATTATGTATAAAAATTGAAATGTCAACATCCTACTTGGCCATATTAAAATATTTTGTGGAATTGAGGTTCGATACTCGCGAATAAAGGCTAGGAAAAATAAATAACGTTTTCGACTGATAGCGAAAATGCCGTCCCAAAAAAGGGACGCTAGGCATAAATGGGTTAATATAGATTTCAACTTCAAAGAAATGTTTTCTGGAACAAAGAAAGCAAACAAGACCGGCGCATGGATTATGAGACTCTTTTAATCTATAGAACTTTAGTACGTATTTAAAATATAAAAGTGTTTCAGATTGTCTGTTCTGTTTTCTTTCTTTTTTCTCTATTTCTCGTTGCCTATCATATTTTATTAAAAATATACACAATATGTTTTATTTTCACTTTATTATCCTTAGAGAAGGATTCAAAATGAAATGGGGATTGCTTTGACTCAATTTATCCGAGGATTCTTTTTGAATCTAACTCTTTTATTGTAGACATATTTCATTGTTAATTATGGAAGCATTACTCATTCCATTTTTATGTTATTAAATTTGTTATTTTAGTATCAGAACAAGAGGTTTTAAAGCATCAGAGATTAAATATACTATAACAGATTTGATAATGGCAGGTAAGAGGTTTACGTAGAAGTAAAAGGGAATTAAATATTTAAGTTTTATTAACAGACAATAGTACATTATAATTTGTACTACTGAAATTTTAAACTTATTTTGGAACATTCATCTACGTATTAAGGAATAAAATACTGGAGTTAAATCACCCAAGATTTGAAAATCAAAATACGTCATCGACGGATTACTGTTCTTTGTTTGCCTTGAATAATATTAAAAATGATTAGGAGAGTCTTTTGTTTTCATTGTTTGACTAAAGCCCGAACAATGTGATATATGAACATTAATTTACAAACGTATCTCTTTTCTAGAAATATGAACTTACACATTCATGATCCACAGTTCACCATGAAATAACAGAATGATGATGGTTTGAGATGTGCAAGGCCATTTTAGGCCATATCTCCTGTTTTTTAATTCTTACCTTCCTTGTACAATAGACCCAAAATCCACCGAAGTGATTGAGACCAAGTATATCTCGGGTTACTGAAATATAGAATTCCACGTGCAGTCATAAATGACATTTCTTAGTTCTACAATATTATTTATTTTTTGATAAATTTATGTATACTAGTTTCATCAACAGCATGATCAGCTGCAGTATGATGAACTCATAGTTGAATCTAATTTACTAAGAACTAAATCTAATTTACTAATTTCTGTTCCACAGTCACGACAATTCTTTATCTTTCCTGCGACATTGTAGAGCTTTTATAAGTTAAATTATAATTGGGAAACAATAGTAATGAATTGTCACATTCTGACATGCCATAAGGAGTTCGAGTTTGTAGCTAAATCTTGTGTTACATTTCGCCGCCAGGTGACGCAATGCAACGAGCTCAGTAGGCAACCAGTGCAGGACAACCGGCGGTGCAGCCAAATTTCGTTGTTCGATCCTACGGTATTCCTTTCCAGTCTGTTTTCAGTTTTGCTGTCATTCATTTCTGCAAACTGCTTAATTTACGCGAATATCATGCTTCAGTATGCCTAGTGATCTGCGGATTGTCTCTGTTTGAAGGGGTAAAAATAAAAGTGTAGGCAAGACAAAGAGAAAACAAAAACCAGGAAGAAGCCATGAAAGAGTTCCAGTAGTTATTGGACACGAAAGTAAATGCTCAAGATTTCACTTGTGCAGTTAAACATCAATGTACAATTAGAGAGGCATATTGTAAAGTTATATTAAAACTTAACAAGTAAAACTGAATGTTTTGAACGCACTGGCTGCTGTAACTTGAAGTCTACAATAATAGGCTCAGTATGATACAATGCTCGGCCACGACTCTCAGCCAGTGGATGCCGATGTGGTCACGGGACAGCAGCTAGTTTGTGGCTACGCCTCCGGACGTCCTAATAGAATAAGCTACTTAACAATCAATGCCAGTTTACGAGCAGCGCCACAGTTGTCGCGACAGGTTATGCCGCCTGGTTGCTTAGTCTAATAAGAAATTGAGTATCGCTTAATCCAGGTGTCACATCCTTAAAGTGGAAAGATCTCGAATCACAGAACATCTGATAAGCGAGGCTCAGATAATAGAGGTTCTACTGCAGCCATTTTAGGTGAGCTTGAAATGAAAATTTTACAAAAATGTTTACAAAATGAAAAGTTTACAAAAAATATCATTTTGCAGCCAAATCACATTCAAACATGCTAATTCGATTAGTTGAAAGTAATTGCATAACAGTCATTGTTTAAAGTGCATTTTAGAGATGTTCTTCATTTCAAACCAAAGTCGATAGATGTTCATCATTACAATATGATGCTGTCCATTACAAAAAATATCGGTAGCATTTATCGTTTTCCAGAAACACTCAAAAAATTCGAATGCATAACGTTCTATGGCAGATTGAAGACATTATTCGTAGTATTAAGCATAGAATGCCATATGCATATCATTACCCAGTTCATGCTGCTTTCAACAGTAGAGCATTCGAATTTACGCTTCCAGGTGGTAGCATACAATAGTGGACATGATATCCAGCATGTTTTGTAAACTTTTGTAGATTATTTATAAGTTCTCAATAACACTATGTTACGCCACTTAGGGTGGTTTTTGAAACTCATTTCTTTTCCTCGATAAAATTCCCATCATTTCAGTATGCCATTACACAGTTTTCATGCAATTCCGCTTCATAGTTTTTGCAACAGACTACTCGTACATTTCAAGTTTAATTATGGACTCCCTGTATAACAAGAAAATGAACATATTTACATCAGTATACTCCTCATTTAAAAATAGAAATAGTATATAAATTTCTTTTACACTGTCTCGCAAGATTTCATTAACAATGAAATACAATTTTTTTTATTTTTTTTTTAAGCTATCCCTACAATCTTACCGAATTGGACGACAATGCACTACATTACAATTTTTCTACATATCTTTTCCACAACATGAAATAAACGCTGAAACTTGTCGAATTCAGGAATTGGCGTGTTCGTCTGTGTGTTATAATTAGACCGCGGATTATATTCACTTAAAAAGTGACAAAATATGCATCAAAAAATCTAAAAATATGCACTTAAAATCTAAAAATATGCACTAAAAAATCTAAAAATAAGCACCAAATAACTGAAAAAATATTTACATATTAACAGAAAATAAAAATGTATTTACTTGTAACAGTATTTTCTATCTTACCTTGCAATTATGACGCATTTTTTTCTCTTTGAAACTTCAAAACATCATGAAAGACAGAATGAGAAATTTTTCTTCATAATCTTAGTGATATGAAATATGAATTAAAACTACTTTCAGTAATTTTTGTTGCAATACACAGCTAAGTATTTTTCTAAATTTTCAATAACAAGGCTTTATCTTTTATAATCTAAATTCATTTTATATACTGAAAATGCTCTTTCAACATCAACGAATGTCACTGGACATTACTTATGATATTTCGCTTTGGATGGTTCTACTTTTTCCGGTAATTCACTCCCCTCACCATTAATAAAATTATTTATTTTATTCACTGCCAAAATCCTGAATTTTTATTTAAAATAAAATTCAGTTTCTCACTGATTTCTTCTCCTAATGACTCTGGAATCTTACCAGCGCATTCCTGTACTTTTACAACTTGACTCATTACATCACTCAGAAGCAGATTTTGATATTCTAATTTTGTGATGTCTGATGCTAAGAAGAAAAATGTGTTTCGATTATCGACAGACCTTTTCGGATGGACATATTGCTAAGCATTTCTTCCGCAATGAAAAAAGAAGAATCGACGCTGTCCAAAGCATTAACTAGATCTTTTATGGAGTTAGGTCTTGTCCATAATCCGAAATGCACGTCTTCATCAGGATTGGCATGCTTGATTTCATTCTAGCCATTTCTGAAATTTTAATATATAGGCTGACTTAATTTAAATTGTTGCAAATACACACGAAAAAAATTGAAAGCGTATATGCTATTTTGCTGGCAACCTGAGGTTGTATAAATTTTTTAAAGCGTGGGACTTAAAGAGTTAAAGAAAAAAATACTAAAAGGTAGGTAAAAAAAAGTTACAAATTCAAAGCTAAAGAGATTGAAATATGCATCCAACAGAGAAAATGCCTCATTTTATGCAAAATCATCAAAAACACCTGAAATATGCAATTGCATATGCAAATATGCGATTGCATATAATCCGCGGTCTGGTTATAATTATAAACTGATTTTGCCGTATGAAATTTAGCGAATCTCAAGCATGAAAAAAAATTTCAAACATATCTTTCAATTTTTGCTGGTAGAACAGTGTTGATTATTATGCCTTATTTTTAGCATGCTTTCGGGAGAAGTTGCAAAGTGGTCTTGCTCCGACACATTGTCGGTAGTTTTTAGTGGCGCGTTGTGGACTAAAGAGCTATCGATCCAATACGCTTGATGTATGTTTGTATAAGTTTACTTAATGAACTTTAGACAAGAAATGGAAAAAGGTGCATCAACTTTTTATTAAGAGAACGTTTGTGTCTAGTACTATTATGGGGTTCTCAAATGTCTCTGCACCTCTAGCTACATTCCAAAATGGGTCACATTACAGCACTAAATTTCCCTTTCACGTCTTTACCGTACATTTTAATATTTTAATAAATAATAAAGTATACTTAGTAAACGACTATACAATGCTATACAAAACACGCAGTAAAAACAACTTCAATGAACATTTCAATAATAAATACTCATAATATTTTAAGATCAGTATTTTGGTTGTGTCTGTAGATTAGGAAATGTGGCGAAATATATTCAGTTATTTATTGAATATTCTAGGGAAAAACCTTCCAGAAAGAGAAGAGGAGAATACAAATAAGTTATTGATAACAAGAAAGATAAATCTTACCAGTAATATTCTGCAATATTACTTGGAATAAGCATACATATTTTTCCTGCAAAACATATCTATCAGATTAATTAAATACAGAAGAAATAAAAATGCTAAAAGAAACAGTAATTAAACCTTTGAAGGGAACATGTAAAGTAATGGAGCAATTTTTGAAGCTCTTTTTTTCCCAGGATATTGCCAAAAAGGATTTCAATTTCAGGGTTGAACAGCCCGAAAAGTTTAAATACTTCTTTAATAGTTAGTAAAGATTGAACGTAGCCAATTTAGATTAAAAATGAATAGCATGATTTTACCTATTACATTTCCTAATTTATCTTAAATATTCAAAACATTAAACGAAAATAAAACCAAAAAAATATCTCATGCTTCAGTCGGTAGAATAAACTAAAATATTATGCTTATAATTATAAGCAAATATTTCTTATGCTAATAGCAACTGTTAAAATAATTCATCCAAAAAACAAGAAAACATAAATTGCTAATATATTTTTAAAAATAAAACAACTTTAAAAGTACTTCAGCACAACGAGTGTAATTTTAGCCGCAAACGTTAAAAACATAAAAACATGAAAAGCTAAAGAAAATCACGAGGAAAAACCGATAGTGTTTCTCTTAAAAACTAGAGTTTACATTACAGATTACCTATCTTCAAAATGTTAATTGCCTATAACTCAAAGTTAAAAGAATGGATTTAAAAGCATTTGCTTGTTATTAAATGAAAATGCTTAAACTGCGCATTTGCTCTAATTGTAGTTTACTCCTTCATCCATCTTAAACGTCAATTCGTAGGGGTGCTGCAACATTTGTAATATTCGTCATATGAACTTTTATGGGAAACATAAGCATTAGGCTTTTTCGAAACCAACAGATGCGATTTTTCAAAGAAATATGAAACTTTTGATGACTGTGTAATTAGTAACAACGACAGCATCGTAGAAGGTTTACACCCACTTTCGTAAGAGAAGAACATAAAAAAAACTTATAATAACATATTTATTTTCAACTTGAAAGGGCTGATGGTTTAAAATTTCTAATCTTCATGTTTTCGTGTTAATGTCATTTTGAGAAATCAGATCTGTTTTAATAATATTTAGGCTCATGTCTTATTGCATTCTACACATAATTTACAGACACAGAACAAATATATTTAGTTTTGGAATATAAACAATCCAGGCTTCTTTTCAAATTGTACGTAAGATTTCCTGAATACAAAATAAAAAAAAGAACTCTTTATAATATATATGTGTAACAGGAAAATAAATTATTTTGTTTTTGTATAGAAGTAATCAATTTGCGTTTCTAAGTTTCATTTTACATTCGTAAGTATCGACTCAAATTGTCCCTTACGGTGTTTTGAGCAACCCGAGATCTGTAAAATGTAAAGATGTAGATTCGACAAAGAGTTTTCCTCGAGATTGTTTGCACATCAGATAAATGATTGTTTTGGAATGAAAGTTGAAGGGATTAGTAAATTTTCTAAGAAGTTTAAGAGAATTTTCTAATAGAAAAATTGAAAATGAATCCGAATTACTAGTTTTAGATATAACTCGAACACAACACTACCAGCTGGAATTTAACATCCCCTTGACACTAATTTAGTCTCACGGAATACGAAGCATTGGAATGTTCAAAGAAATCGTTCCTATATAATTAATTGCTAATATTTTCTTCATAGAGTGCAGTAACTGTATGAAGTGACAAAAGAAATCCTAGTAAATTTAAACACTCCTTTGAAAATATATAAACATATTTTTGAAAATATAAAGTTACTTTTTATTTAAACATAAATATAGGTTTTCCTCTACCTGCAAGTTTTAAGTTCAAGCTCCTACTGGGGTTCGTAAGAATAACAAAATTGAAAATATTTTAAACAGAGAATGCACATTGATGAATAGAATGTATGAAGATTTTTTGTGTCTATCATTAACATAACTTGGTGGCGAGATGATAAATATCATAATAAGAGCACATATGTTGCCTGTGTATCTGTATGAATGAATTGAAAAAAGAAATGCAATTTTCAAAAAACTGAATTCCAAGCAAAATAAACTAATATATTTCTTTGACAGGAGAAGGCCCTTTCCGATTCCGAATGGGTTGTTTAGACTTACGCCTGTCCTTCTTAATGTTTCCTACCTCAATTTTGAAACCTCATGGATGGAGACATCTGAATACTGGCACGGATAGTGAATTGCGAGAAGGCTTTCGGAACTATGAATTTAGCTTGAATGCACATAACTTTTACACTAGGGTCGGTCAAGAGAAGTCAAATTTATATTTTGGAGTTATTAAAGAGCGGAAAAAACTGGTGATTTCGTTAAACAACATACAAAAAAATCATATCAGATGATAATTTCCGATGTCTAATAATGTGAAAATACAGAAAAATCACTGTTTTTTGTTATTTTTTTAAAGATTTTGCTTCCGTATTTTCTTATGCTATCGTACGATGAAAAAGGAAGAGGAACTTCTAAAGAAGAAGAAATATATTTAGAAATAATTTCCAATTGCACGAATTTGTTAAAATTACAAAAAGTGCAATATTTTGAGAATTTTAGTTAATTCTAAACTAGGATACTGTGGTCTAGAAGTAACTGTAAAAATTTCTTGCATTAAATATAACAACTGAGCTTTATTAACATCGTGAGGATTAACTCAACGGGCTCTAATAGTCGTAACTAAACTACACCTATCTAATTCTAAGCTAGAGTCACTAACTGATTATTTTAGGAAACTCAATACTGTGTTATAATTGCAAAGAAGCGATAGGAGAAAATATCGCATTTCGATAAAAGAATTTTCTAGTTCTGCTTCTATGATTTATGACAATTTCATTATTTTAAAGTTATGATTGTATTCAAAATAACAGGACATTGGCATAAATTGGCACGTAGCATCGGGAGGCAAAATGTGTTTCCTATTGTAGAAAATAATATTTTCAAATAAGTAATATCCGAATTTTCCTGAATTTTAGGGGAAAGGATGCAATTGCAGGTCCGCAGACAGGATATTCGCCCACCATGGCAGGTATTTATTACGTCCCCCCCCCTCTTTCTCTCAAAAAAAATCTTACTTTTTTTTATCCAGAAAAGTTTTATAAACAGTTCAGAATTACTGCACTTTAAATTTAAAGTAGTCCATGTATACAAAACGTTGTACAAGATGATACTTCCATCAAAAATTGCAAGTATTTTATCAGAATTATTTCAAACAGTACAGAATTAGTACACTAAATTTACAGTAGTCTATGCATACAAAACCTTGTACATGATGATACTTCCATCAAAAATTGCAAGTATTTTATCGGAATTATTTTAAAATAATGTACATACAATTTAATACTGAAACTCTTTCAACAATACTGAAACTCTTTCTCAAGATATACACAGATTGATACAATTAAATCCAAGACTTTTTTAAATGCTTAGTACTCGCTATTTGAAAACTAAAGCAGAGTTATTATAAAATTTGTAGCCAAATGAATAAATAAGAAAGAAAACCGCTAACAAATACAGGAAATAATAAACACTTCAGTCGAAAAATCTGGTTGCTTATAAATGTTTCTATGAAAAGCTCTTCTGGCTCATTTTAGAAGCAAAGTCGTCAATTAGATCGTCAAAGTTCAAAGAAGAAGCAAGATTTGTCTCCATGGCAAAAGTGCTTAGTCCACACTTTCTTGTCCCATGGTTAATCTTAGTTTTTTACTCTTTTTAAAGCACTGAAAGATCTCTCAGCTCCAGCCACTGACACTGGAAGAGTACATAATAGCCTGATGGCTTCACAAACATTTGGGTACAAAAAATCCAGTTTTATGCTTTTAAGTGTATTTAGCAAATCAAGGAGGTTTCAAAGGATTAGGCGCCAAATTTGAGCGATGAACTGATTTCGGATGGATCGATTCATCTGGAATATCTCTAGAAAGGCCATCGGGGAAGTTAGAAAGTAAAGTATTACATGAATCAGAAATGGCATCATCTTCTGTAAGTAAATGCCACAAACGCTGAAAAATTTCGCTTAGTTTCCTAGCTATAATGAAACGCTCGGCTAATCGTGATTTAATAGAATCAATGATTTTGCAGAAAACATTTATCAGGAAATCTTTCTCTCCTTTTGACTCCATCCTAAGTTGAAGTTTGGGTTCAAGCTCGTTCTCATCATCTACTGTTTCATCATGAAAGCGTTCTTTTTTTTTTTTTTTTTGTCTTTTGTCTTCTTTCCAGTGTCGCGTCGGCAGGAAGCTCAGTTACAATTGCATTGGCATCAAACTTAGTTTCACTAGGAATAGATCAAATTTGTTTCTTAACTCTTTCATCTCTTTTATTAGGCTGTCAATATTAGTGACTTCTATATCAAAAGTTGTATCTCTTGCTTGAAGAACTGTTATACGATGGTCGAGAGTGACTAGGATTTTGTGCCAAATGGCAGCCCTTTAGATACACACACACGTGATGCAACTTCAATATACATTTCTCTCTAAAATAATGTCCGCTTTATTCGCAGGCAGAGTCTGCGAAGTAGAAAAGTAGGAAGAGATCGGAAACATTCAATGTGTCTGTTTTATAGACCGTAATAATGTTTGTAAAAGATCCAGTATAATTAAACAAAATATTTTCCAAGCTTAATTCAGAAGTTACTGTTTTTTTAAAAGTTCATATGAATGTAGCAGTTTCAGCCTAAAAAGGTTTTAGGAGACAGAAATATTTTACTCTCCCGTGTTATTTGTATGCAAAATATTCGTTACGTACATCCTCCACGGTCGGGCCCCAATGAGGTCCTTGACTCGATCTTATCGTCCCTTTGTCGCCTCCTGTCTGCCGTCATGGCAATTGCTCCCACTTGCCCTCACTAAGTTACACATATGTAATAGGAAACAATAATATGTGTTTCGAACAATAATATGTGTCTATCCAAATAATTAATTAAAATATAATATTCCTCTTAAAAATTTACCCATATATAGTGGACACCGAAAGCAGAGGATTTAATCCCTATGAGTTAGGTCTAAGTTAATATTCCACGAGCTAAAATGTTCAAGTTAGCAATTTTGCTACATGTAAATCCATTAATTCAAGAATTGTGAATCTTTGAAATGTGACCACATTATTAGAGTTTTGGGAATTCCACCAAATATTGAAAAATTGCCATTTCTTGAGACATTTCTAAGTTACATTTAGGTATTGCCAAAAGTCGCCAAGCTTGAAGACTCTTGGCACAACTTTTGAAAGAGGCACACGACCTCCGTCGAACCATTAGCTAATTATACAGTAAGTAGGGTATAAAAAATAAACACAGATGTCACTCTGCTTCTATTTCAAAAGAAGACATTTGCAGTTTTGCGATAAAAAATAAGTATTTGTTCAGTTCAATAATGTATTTGTCCATTAAACTGCATTATTTTTGTAAAAGGGAAGTTTAATTTAAAAATACCCTTCACACATTTGCTCCCGATACACATTTCCGGTATGTGATGAACAGACAAATACTTAAGGCAATACAGCGACCTTTTTATCAGCAAAAATTTAGTAAATATAAATTCTTAGCACTTTAACAGTTTCCTGAATGATCCTTAAAAGAAAATGGTTTTCAATTTTTGAAGAAGTAAATATATAATCATCGTTCAAACGAGTTCGGATATTCAAAAAATATTGAGAAAAGCATTGCAAATTAAATTTAAAGGTTTCGCTGTTTATCCAAGGCTCAAAATTGCTTTTTTATCTAAGTAAACTGCTATCTGAATAACAAATAGATTTATCGTCATGTAATCAAACGTCTTGGAAAAATAAACTGCTTTCGTTAAATTTATTACTACAGATTGTCGGAAAAATGTGAACATTAACTCAATCTTATGCACTAACGTAAAATTGTTATATTTTATGTTTAAATGGAATTACTAGGAATATAAAAATTTTTCGCGGAAAATAAGAAAAAAAGAAACAGGACATTTCACCTGATATCACCTGTGCTTGTTTTTGATGCATGGTTACTCGAGGGGGTGTTCAGAACTCTCTGAACTTTCAGTATTATTCTTTTTTTATTATTTTTTTCTAACTTGAATTATGTTTTTGACGAGTAGAAGGCATTTACTGACTTAGCCAATTCAACTAATGCAGACTACAAAAAATGAGTAAGGCTAAAAATGATATGAAGTCGGTCTACAGTATTTTCAATTTGAAATATATAATATTATATATTTATGTAAAATAAAACTAAAACACAAGAATAGTTAATGACTGAAAAGTGGTATTTTAGACTTTAGTCTGCTTCAAAACATTCAAAGCAGTTGTATTAATGTGTCTTAAGCATTTTGTTTTTAACCCATAGTGCTGAAACAGGTGTGTCCCTTTCCAAAAGTTCTTCAAAGGGAAGATCGGAATCCATTGAATCGTCAGATTATTCAACACAAGAAGATATAGCCCGTTGTGGAGGGAATTACAACGGGCGCAAGAAAAAACATCTGACAAATATGTCTATACTCAATATATTTAATTTTCGTCCACTTGAAGTAAATAACTTCATTTTGAGTTTTTATTATGAATTGAAATAAAATTTCACGCTCGATTTTGTTTCACGATTTTGTTTTGCGGGAACAGCCCCTCTTATTTCAATGATTCATGTAGTAGAAATCATTTAACATGTGGAAAAAGAAAACCGAATAGGAATCGCAATTTTCCTTTCATAACACGTGGTGACCTTGACTGACCATTGCGATAACTATTTTTGTCACGCAAATGATTGACTTATTTTTTTTTTTACTCTCGGAATAAAATGGAACTGAAATTAGAGAAAATCGCTTAAAAATTAGAGAACGGGTGGATTTTCAGATTTTTAAAGTAGCGCAGATTGTTTTCTATATTTTTATACATAGTTATGAAACATTTCAAGTGGTTCGTACAAACGGTGTAGATTTTATTACGTTTATATAGAATTTAATCGTTTTGGATTAATGATTGTAAGTTTTATCTTTGTTCATTTTTAGTGGTTCAACCGTAATCGTTACAGAGTCACTGAGTCAATGAGTCATTGATCAGTGTAACTATGTAATAAGATATGGTGCTAAATATAAATTGCAATACCTTCTTCAAAATTACTCAGTTCATCTTTAGAATCAATTGATATATAGTTTATAGTAAGTAACTGAGTCATTTTTTTCCCTTTTCCATTTAGATTTTGCAATTATATCAGGAGACGAGTCAAAAAGTCACAGAGCTTAGTTGTTTTTTTTTTGGTGGGGGGGGGGGCTAGAATCAATTTAGCAAATGCTAAGTAAATATATCTATACATATTAGTATATTTGAATAATGGAAATATCAAATATGAAAATACTAATATCCATGGAAATGTTAAAAAACGTACCTTATTTTTGATACTTCAAGGGAAAAAAATAAAACGTTATCACTTGCAGGTTGTCCTCAGCAACCCAGACGAAGTTTCAGGCGTTCTTGCAGTACAACGCCAAGCAAGAATGGAACATCCAGAGCTAAAAGTTAAATAACATGTAATGTGCAGCTACAGAAAAAGTTGCAGTTCTATTTGCATCATGCTTGGAAACTTGAGGCGTTTTTGTGTCGCTAGGGTGTACAAAACACCCCGAGAGAGTGTTCTCGGGTTAAATTAAATAACATTTAGTTAAAATTAACAACATTATTCGTATGAATAATGAACAGCAAATACATTTTAGTAATGGATGATTTATTTGTAAGTGTAGCTATTAACGGAAAGCTTCTAATTATTCACTAATATGTAAGCAATAGCAGATTACAAGTATTTACGTTAAACCAGCAATGAAGAATTTAAAAGTAAATAAAAATTCTACTCTGTCATTCTTTTTTGCTATTTCATGCATTTTCATTAGCTTAGATATTAGTGCATTTACAATAAAGATTCAACTGTGCATTGCAGTGTATACCACGCTCTTAAATCAAAATTGTGTCAAACTACTAAAAACTTAGCTTGGTGCAGAAGGTAATAAATAAGCAGAAAAATGCAATGTGTTAGAGCACGAAAACAACAATTAAAATTAGCAGACCGGCTTCGGAATGTATCGCACACCCTCGTCACTGCTGGAATGAGAACGGCAAAATTTGCTCTGTTCTACAGAAAAAGAAGGGAAAGGAAAACTAGGAAAAGAGGTAGAAAGGCGGAGGGATATCTGAAATTCCTACTTTTTTCTTTATAAACGGAGCAAATTTTGACATTTTCATTCAAGCACAGACGGCAAACCGGTCTTCTATTTTTATTTTTGTATCCGTGCTCTTACACGTTGCTTTTTAGTTATTTATCAGCTTACATGTACAGAAATTATTTGGTTTACAAACTGTTGGATAATAACTTATGAAAGTTTACTATAATGCAACAAAATATAACAACAAACAATGCTCGAGTCATGTTTGATATTTAATTTTAAATTTTACTACAGAATTAAATTTCAAAATATTAAGTTTTTATTTGCACTAGTATTTTTATGTTCAATATTTAAGAGTAATTACCATTTTATATAAATTATAATCATGCAATTCAACCGGTTTAAAAAAAAGAGCTTTTTGTGTTACATTAGTAACAATATGATTTTTCTGATATGATTAATGAAATGCTATCAATAATATTAATACATAAATACTAGAATGTTGCATACATGTGAAACAAGTGCTTAATTTCGCATTAAAGCATAAAATAAGTTGTATTAATCTTATTTTGTTGGTTAATTTAATCATGTGTATTATTGTTTCCTTTTTTAGGTAAATATTATTTTTAACTGGATTGCTCACCTACTTACAAATTCGTAGATAACTCTGAGATATGATTTTCAGGTAAGACATATTTCTTCAACGGAAAAAACACTCAAAATACTGGTGTTAAACAATAAAGTAAATAAAAAACTTTGTAAAAAACACACATAAGATGTTATAGGTAAGAGGATACGCACGTTTCAACCAAAAATTTTTTTGGCCTTCATCAGTCCACGCCCTTCGTCGCAAGCAACACAGGGAACTGAAAAGAGATAAACAAGCAAGATGTTGCCACAAGGGGCAAAGAAAAGTCGAACAAAACCACGGAGAGGGGAGAAAAAAATATAAATAAAATATCGGAAAGGAAAGAAGCACAAAAATACAGAAATAAAAAAAGGAATAAATAAATAAATAAAAAAATAATAATAAAAAAGGAACACACGAATACAAACACACACACAAAAAAGAGAAAACAGAACAAAACAAAATAACAAAAAACAAATAGAACACAAAATTTTTTTTGATTAAAAACCACGAACAGCACAATATATATGTAGTTTTTTTTTATTTTTTATATATAAAAACGTAAAGGAAAGACAGTAACACACGTACACACACATAAAAAGGGGGGGGGGGCAAACAAAATAAAAGAAGGGGAAAGGGAACGAAAGAAAAAGAAAAAAAAAGGGGGGAGTAGATGAAGAAAGTGAAAAGAAACTTACAACAGCAGCTTCCAAGCAGAGTGAACGAAAGGAACAGAAGAACCATCGTTCACAAGACGTTCTAAGTGCTGGGTAATGGAAAAACCTTCCAAAAAATCCAGATGGGACAAAGACTGAGGAGTGCACAAAATCTTAGCCTTAAAAAACTGAAAACGATGATTTTAATTCCAACAATGTGAGGCAATAGAAGATTTGGAAAGTTCGTGCTTAGAAACATATCTCTCATGCTCTTTGAGCCTAAATTTGAGAGCTCTTCTGGTCTGACCAATATAGCCCAAATCACAAGATTCACAAGGAATATAATAAACACCCCAACGATTCTCAATAGGAATAGGATCTTCAAGGGAAGAAAATTTAAGTTTATTAACAGGTTTGAAAATGACTTTGAAACCGAAATTTTTGAGAAGTTTAGAAATTTTGTAGCATAAAGGTGAAAAGAAAGGTAGTACAATTAATTCGTTGTGAAAATTAACAGTATTAGTAGAAGTATTAGTCTTATTAAATTTATAAACAGCTTTGTCAATAATAGAGGGGCTAAAACCACGAGAAACAGCTAAGGATTTTAAGTAACTAATTTCATTATTAAGAGATGAAGAATCAGAGGAAATTTTGATAGCACGAAACACATAAGTGAAAAAAGTAGAAAGTTTTTGCTGCTAAGGATGATTAGATAGGGCATGAGGAGGTAAAGATATAGAAAAGGGTTTGCGGAAAACAGAAGTAGAGAAACCGTCAGGATTCCTAGAAACAAGAACATCCAAAAAAGGTAAAGAATTGTTGCACTCCTCTTCTAGAGTAAATTGGATACACGGATCAACAGAATTAACAATCAAAAGTAAATTAGAAATATCACAATTGGAATCCACTAGAACGAAAGTATCGTCAACATATCTGACCCAGCACGGAAAATGAAAGACCTTGAAGAGCTTCTCTGCAAAATAATGCATATAAATATCACATAAGAGAGGAGAGAGAGAATTACCCATAGGAAGACCCTCGGTTTGTTTATAGAAAGAGCCATTAAAAATGAAAGCAGTTTGTTTAATACAAACGCTTACTAAAGCTATAAACTCCTTAATCTCAATAGAAGAATAATGAAACTCGCGTAAACGGTTTTCCAAACAGTCAATCGCACCTTGGATAGGAACATTAGTCAATAAAGATTTAACATCAAGAGAAAGCATTTTACTATTAGTAGGAGAAAGAAGTTTAACTTTGTTAACGAAATCATAAGAGTTTTTAACAGTGTGGGTATTACTAGCAGTCAAATGTGAGAGAGCATGCGAGAGGAAACGTGCAAGGTTATAAGAAGCCGTACCAATGTTAGAAACAATGGGGCGAAAGGCAAGAGAAGGTTTATAAATTTTAGGAAGGGCATAGAAACGAGCACAGTTAGCAATAGAAGGAATAACAAAACGTTTAGTTTGAGCATTTAAGATTACAGAGGACTTCACAGTGTGTTTAATTTCAGAAAGGTGACTGTTAGTAGGATCAGAATTTAATTTAGTGTATGGACCAGTGGTTAGCATGTTATTAATACTATCAACATAAGAAGATTTATCAAGTAAAACAGTCTGGCCGCCTTTATCAGCTTTAGTAATGAGTAAATTAGGGTTAGAATTGAGTTCTTTGAGAGCAGTTTTTTGAGAACGAGAAAGGTTAGATTTGGCATGCATATTATTTGAAGAGATAGTATTAGCAATAAGATGTCGCAAAGATGTCGCATGCTAAACACTAGTCCATACACTAAATTAAATTCTGATCGAACTTTCCAAATCTTCTATTGCCTCACATTGTTGGAATTCCAATCATTTTCAGTTTTCTAAGGCTAAGATTTTGTGCACTCTTCAGTCTTTGTCCCATCTGGATTTTTTGGAAGGTTTTTCCATTACCCAGCACTTAGAACGTCTTGTGAACGATTGTTCTTCCGTTCCTTTCGTTCATTCTGCTTGGAAGCTGCTGTTGTAAGTTTCTTTTCACTTTCTTCGTCTACTCCCCCCCTTTTTTTTTCTTTCATTCCCTTTCTCCTTATTTTATTTTGTTTGCCCCCCCTTTTTATATGTGTGTGTGTACGTGTGTTACTGTCTTTCCTTTACGTTTTTATATAAAAAAAATTACATATATATTGTGCTGTTCGTGGTTTTTAATAAAAAGAAATATTGTGTTCTATTTGTTTTTTGTTATTTTGTTTTGTTCTGTTTTCTCTTTTTGGTGTGTGTGTTTGTATTCGTGTGTTCCTTTTTTATTATTATTTATTTATTTCTGTATTTTTGTGCTTCTTTACTTTCCCATATTTTATTTATATTTTTTTCTCCCCTCTCCGTGGTTTTGTTCGACTTTTCTTTGCCCCTTGTGGCAACATCTTGCTTGTTTATCTCTTTTCAGTTCCCTGTGTTGCTTGCGACGAAGGGCTTGGACTGATGAAGGCCAAAACAATTTTTGGTTGAAACGTGCGTATCCTCTTACCTATAACATCTTATGTGTGTTTTTTACAAAGTTTTTTATTTACTTTATATTTCTTCATTTAGTATAACAAAAGGAAATATTATTACTTACTAATTGGATCAACACAATCAAACATAGGACGAATATTTCCCCAATATCCGTCCGTTATAGAAGGTAAAACAGATGCATATTTGAATTTTTAAGATTGTTTTATTAACAGTTTGAGATCTCTCGTCATCCACTTTAACTCTCTAAGCTGTAGAAAGTGCTGATAGTGTATTTAAGTAAAAATGTAATATCTTGTTCCATAAAACTCTACTTAGTTTCAGGGTTCGTAGCTTAAAAGTCTAGTGCGAGTGGCAAGTTATAGTAAGCGATCCAGTAGTTAGGAAGAAACGCAAATTTTATTGATCCTAGAACTTCGCCGAAAAATCTGCTATACACAGTTCACAGGAATTAACAGTCAGTAACTTGCTCTACAACAGTCAGTTTAACACATAAGCTTCAGATGCCGTATTTGTCACACGATAAAATCGTTATACAGTCTAAAATTCAGTGGAAAATTTCGAGGAAAATCGTGAGCAGTTCCTGAAGAATCATTAATTCATAAACAGCTTTCAAAAACACGCTTTTCAAAACTAGCGACAGATAGCATACAGCACGTAATACAAAGCCTTACTAATGCTGTGAAATGACTAAGAGCATTCACTCAAGTGAACTTCTCTGTAGTGACCCTACTCTTCCATAGCTTACGCCGACGTTACGTGAAAATTCTAGAGAAATCCCAATTAATCTCGAACCTTGATTGTGTAACAGAAATCCAGTTGAGCAATACTAGGCTATTGCGTAATATTAATCCAGGAAGGCAAACAGTAGAGGCCCCATTAGTAAAATCGTACCTAATGTCCTACCTAATGTCCTAAATGAGACGTTTTAACGAAATATCAAAAATAAGTCCCCAAAAGTGAAGTCAGCTAAGCGATAGCACCAATATTTCTCGAGAATTCGAGAAAACCCTATGTTAAACAACGGGGACACTCAATACTCTCTATCTCGCATTCTAGTTGACTGATTATCATACAACACGATGCAAATTTTAATTATTTGGCTCGTAGAATTCAAATTTTAGGCACGTTTATTCCCCAGAAAAGCGGGTCACCCCAAAAGTTCGTAACAATATAAATAGCAGCACCAAGCAGAGTTAAGTATATGAAATATTTTAGAGTACTGCTTGAGCATTCGGCTTTGAAATATACCATTCAAAAAAAAAAGACTGCATAATGTTTATTTACAAATTAAACATATTTTCGGGGCGTACAATATATTCGTAAATTTTAAGTCTGAAAAATTTTATGTTGAAGATTATGTTTTCTTATGTGAAACGTTTTTTTTATAATTTAAAACATTCTTTTTCCAATAATTTTTCATAAAATTTTAATTCTTGGTGTATTTAAATAACTTCTTTATTACGAAAGAGAAAAATTTGAAGTTTATAATTTAACAAAATTACTATTATATAGATTCAAATGTTTTTAAAGAACATGAAAAGTACCATGAAACCCCAGTTCGCAGGGATATATGCGGTTGAAATAGCTCACACTTCAAAGTTAAAATACTTTTTTTTTTAGGTGTTATTTTCACAAATGGAAAATAGAATGAGGTTCAATGAGCGAAGCAATAAATTCCATCTATTACATTGAAACTTGATTTTAACAGAGTTCTTTTTAAGCATAATGGATTGCAACGCAGCGATTCTTTACATTGTTTTTCTTAACTGAATGTTCCCTTGGCTGAAACCCAACTAATCTATTGAACAAATAAAAACAGCAAAAGTGATTTTTCCGTTGTTCCGTCTAAAAATCCTTACAATTCTTTGTATAGCGCTGAATGTAGTCTGTCTAATGAGATTAGGGTGATGGATCATCGGCGATTGTAATTACCTGCTTACTCTATTGAAATTCGCATCAAATAAGAACAAATAAGAATACTTTGAAAGGTTTTTTACTAGATTATTTTGTAATATTTTATTATTAATTAGAAGAAAAAATATTTTTATAACTCGGCACTTCTCTTGCGATTGTACGCTGAATGATAATGCGTTATTGCATATATAAGTAGTAATTAGACGCTCGAACTAAACATTGAGTTTTCACAGTTTAAGAATAATGTAACTTCCATAAAGAATTGAAAAACATTAGGGGGAATTTGTTAGTAATTTTATAAAAACCCTTTTTAAGGGTAAATATATTATTTTCCTATTTTGAGATGCTGTAGATTGTTAATTAATAGTCCTTAAGATTTTCCCCCTGAGAGTTACAGTCATAATGTATACACCTTTCCTAAGTCATAATATTTGATGTACGCATGTTGCATGCGGCACTTTAAATTTTGTACGTGGAAAACCTCCTATAAATACTCAGAAAGTAATGTCACTTGAATAGGTAGTGTTTATTTGCTTTATTGCATGTATGAACTGACAACCTTAACCGAGATAGTCAAGCTACTACAGTAGAATCTCGCTACAACGATATCCTCTATAACGATAATTCTCTCTATTACGATATTTTTTCATAGTCCTGGCTGAATTCCCTTTCGATTAATGTAGAACTGTTCTCTGTATTACGATATCCTTTAAAACGATAATTCTCTCTACAACGATGGTATTAATTATCCCTTACATCACAATAATTCTCTCTACTACGATATTTTTTTTTTCTATGATGCATCCGAAGCCCAACTCATGCACACACATTGAAAGCTACACAAAGAAAGTCGAGGTAAAATGTGGTTGGAACGGGTTGGACCACGCCTCTGCCAAAGAACGTCTTCTAAGTTTCGTTTTGCTGATGTAACACTATTTTAATAAGAAAGTGCATTTCTCGTAAGGTGGAAGGACAGTTGACATTTCCTGGAGGACACATCTTTTGATTCCTATCCCCCCTCTTTAAAAAATGGTCAAGGATTCCTTTCACCGGAACTGATACAGAAAACGGTACGTTCTTTTGTCTGAACTTCCGATAAATCCTATCGAGGTCGATTATTACACGAGGATAGTTTAAATTATTTATGAGTTTTGTATACTTTGAAGTTTGTTTAGTGAAAATCGAAAGCAAATGGCTAAAAGAAAACAAATATCTATCGAAGTGAAATTCAACATCATAAAAGATTTTGATAAAGGCATGAAGCAAGCTGAGGTTTGCAGAAAATACGGACTTTCACAGTCGACTGTTGCCAATTTCCGATTTCTTTACACAGAATTCAAAATAAATAAGAATAAATTAATGGGTATGTATTTTCAATTAATATCTAATACATTTTAAAAAACACTTTTGCGGCATTGGGGTATTATTTATTTAGACATTATATATTTGTTATTCAAATATGCTATAAATATTTATAAGCTATATCGCCGCTAGAATCCCTGGCGAGGCGGCAAGAGTATTTAACGAAAATTTGTGAGTGTTGTGAAAATTACTGAAAACTATAAACATGTTTTTCTCCTTTCGTTTATTATATATTACTTGCGAGAGTGTGCTGAATGAAAACAGAACACTTTCTGGTGACACCGCAGGGTATGTATGGGATATATGAAGAACAAAAATCTTTTCGTTCCAATACCGATTCTCTCTATAACGATAATTCTCTTTACAACGATATATTATTTTGACCCCCAAAATATCGTTATAGAGGGATTTCACTGTAATCTCTCACCATCAGAAAGAGGCATGGTTTACTAAGGCAGTTCTCCCAACCCCTATGGGATTGGTTGAGTTTTTAAAATTCAACCAGAACAAATAAAACTAACTTATTTACTATCATTTTTTATTCCTTGACTGGATGCTCATTAACTATTCACCTATGGCATTTCAAAGTAGAGACAAATTTTTCGATTATATGTATATTTTGATTTATTGTGATTCGTTTGTCCTAAGCAAAATTCCATGGCTGTATGCTTAGAGTGGGAAGGGGGGAGAATAATTCGACATTTGTAGAATGTATCAATACTGAAAAGAGCAATTTTTAATAATATACTGACTATAAGGAGATCTGTGCAGTGTAATAGTGAGTTTTTTAACGCTTAACTGCTTTTTATGCGATATGATACTCCTAAAGCTTTTTATCAGATGAGAAAAAACAAAAATTCATGCAGGGATAAATTTGAATCGAACATGTTGGACAATAAATAACAATGTGTATCTTCTTTAAAAATAATATATGCGATAGCTTAAATTCAACTGTCAATTACTGAATGAAAACTGATTTATATTTATACAATTATGTAATTATTTTTTAAATTTTGTAAAGAAAACTTATTAATTTTTTATATGCAAAAATATAAAAAATTAATAAGTTGTTATAAATTTTGACGTGCATTAATTAGCTCCGAGAATAAATAACACGTAAACAATTTTTTTTACTTCTATATGTGCGTGTGTGTGTGTAAAAATGTTATATTGTTTTACTTTCGTTTTTTCTGTTTAAGAAAATCTTTATTTCTCCAACATATACTTTTATTTATTATTATTCGATTTTTTTCTTTCGTTTTGGAGATATGTAGACCTATAAAGTCGACTGTTAGCAAGTACTTACAAAACACATAAAGCTGTACTGCTCCTGAGATGAAAAACAACACAGAGTCACAGAGTCACACAATTCAGTGTAGATTGACTTATAAAGATCATTTCAAAAATAAACACTTTTCATTTATAATGCATGATCTGTTTATTTTTTGTCGCTCCATATCACTTTTTGTTTACGTGCAACACGTATAATCTCAACAAATCGCAACTGAAAGCTGTTAATTAATTATTTTTCTTTTTATCTTATCATGTCAGAACTTATATAATCCTTACAAGTTGAATTCAACATAATATTTTTTATTGTATAGAAGATACTTTTAAGAAATAAATTCCCCTCATATATAATTTTGTATTTTGAGCGTACAAGGTATGTTGTGCTTAAAAAAATTCAATCAAGATACATACATTGAATTTTTATAAAACTTATGAAATCACGAAAGTACATGTTTTGCATTTAAATTAGAGTAGCTATGCATAAATGATTCTAGAGTTAAATGTTCTTTTACACTGATAGATAAGAAGGCAAACCGTTATTTTAAGTGAGTTAGATATTGTGTTTCTAAAATTACTAATTAAGTACTACTATTGAATATCATATTAATTTAATTATATACAGTGTCCATTTCTTATTTACTGGCAAACATTTAGCACTATTTGAAAAAAAAAGTATATTTACCAACGCATGCATTACATTCATAAAATTATTAGATTTATTCAAAATCATATAGAGAGGCAATTGCAAATTGTACAAACTTGTGATTAAGGGAACTATTATTCCGCGTTCGTTTGAGTGAACGTTAGGATGCGTGACATCAAATTGACGTTATTTGCAACCTGCTAACGTATTTTGGTATTCTGCAAGGCGCGGTAGAGATTTAGGTGCAGATTCACCCAAACGAATGTTTACCTTCCAGCATACGTTTCGAATTACGTCTCAAATCCGAACGTTCCTTACGTCTCAAATCCGATCCGTCTTAAACAAACGTGGCAGAATAGAGCCCATAGTGAAGAATGTTCTTTCTTTAGAAGTTGTGTATTTGATAACCTGAGCATAGATAAAAGTGCAAAAAAAATTGAACATTTGCAGAATTAACAATAATCTGCGCGTTTTATACCCAGCAAAATGCTTCATTTGTTCCTAACGAAATATTCGTAAGGGATTTTTAATTTGTACTTGATTCTTCGTTACAAGATACACTGCAAAAAATTTCAATCCCAAATTACGGTACATGTACTGGCAGCAGTGGGACCAGTACATGTACCGTAAATTTACTATACGGCATATGTACCGTAAAATATTTTATAGTATGTTTACCGTAAAAAAAGTGCATATACCATAAATTTCTTATATGGTATATATACCGTTAAAAAAGTGCATATACCATAAGTATCTTATATGGCATATATACCGTAAAAAAAGTAAATATACCATAAATATCTTATATGGTATATATACCGTAAAAAAAGTAAATATACCATAAATATCTTATATGGTATATATACCGTTAAAAAAGTGTACATACCATAAATATCTTATATGGTATATATACCGTAAAAAAAGTACACATACCATAAATTTCTTATATGGTATACATACCGTAAAACAGTGCCTATACCATGAAAAAATACGTATGCTGTAAATTTCTTATATATACCGTAGAAAAATATGTATGCTGTAAATTTCTTATATATTACATATACTGGAAAAAAATACCTATGCTGTAAATTTCTTATATGTTATATATACCGTAAAAAAAGCACATATACCATAAATTTCTTATATGGAAAATAAAGGTAAATGTGCCATAATCAATTTTTAAAGCGGTACATCTGCTTCAAACGAAATGTTTTGTACATAATTTTTAATCAGTACATGCATGTACTGATTAAAAATGCTCTGTCTATCGGTTTTGGAAGTTGTATATACCACCAGTGAGCTTTGAAATACGGTACAGTGCCATCTATCGGGTGAAAATCACAATTTTCTTTTTTTGCATATTTGTCTTGCGCATGTTCTGAAATGGGTAGATACCAAATTTCACTGGAATATTCCCGGTAGTTTTCTCTCCAGCACCCCTTGAACACTTGCAGTTTAATTATGGCCACCCTGTATTTAACATATAGGAACACATATTCTACATTGTATTCTAGCAAACATCGGCAGCGTTTGTATGCACGAAAAATATTACACTATCAAATTTTGCACACAGTACACAACACAACGAATAGCCCCTTCTTAATTCAACTGACCCTACCGAGAAATGTGAGAAACCACAAATGCACAGAAAACAAAGACAAAATGAGAAGGAAGTGTGCCATACGCCTTAAGCAGATGATTCATTTTGTATACATACATTTCCGATTGTGTGTGTGCATCATTAGGGAAGTAGTTGGCCACTGAACAGGATGAGGCGATAAAAATAAAGAGGGAGGAGTAAATGTACTTAAAATTCCAGGGCTAAAGCTAGATTTTCCAGGTTTATTAAGGAAAATTAAATTTTCCCATGAGATTTCCCAGAGTTTTAAGAGCTAATTTTGAATTCCCTGAGGGAGTATGAACCCTGAAGAGGTACTGCAGCAGGATAGAGCTAATGTTTCGCCGATGGTATTTGCAATGTCTGTAGTATCAGAGATGATTTTGTTATTGATGGAAATCCAGGGTATGGTATGGTTATTGTATATTCCCATAGCTCTTTTTGTTTTGAATTACATGATGAATGCAGCAGAGCTTTAATATGCAATTTTGTGTTTTAAAACAAGAAATTGAGCATTGCTTATTGTGTAAGGCGATAAAGGATAAAAGTCTATCAAACTTGCCTGCTTCACTAATTTTAAAACGTTTGTTGACTCTATGGAGAAAATACCCATCTCTGAACACCAAACACCTTTCCACACAGTTAAAAGAAAATATGGAACACCATGACTGATTAAAATGAATTGGATCGCTCCCATCTCAGTATAAAAGTCTTTTTTATCAATCTGAAGGAATTGACCACAGCTATATGCAGTGCCATTTATTTCAATTTTATCAGTCATGAGTGGTTTATCATAAGCACATAAAGGTTTAACAGCATCTTGAATATTACTTTGATATAAATTAATATGAAAGGTACAAGCATTATTGTAATTTAATGGTTGTGGGAAAAAGGTTCCATTTAAGTTAAAAGCTTGAAGTAGTTGGTGTTTAACAGAAAGAGTTTTTGTTATATTCTTGAAATTCTGGCATCTTCTAGCTACACGTTTAAAGTATGAATGTTTGCTTTTAAATCTAAGAGTCCACAGTCGCATTAGTGGTCCAAACTGAAAAATTAATTCTGGATAGTGATGAAGAAAATGATGCTTTGGCTTTAATGATTTACTGGGAAATAACTTTACCCTTTGTTCCAAATATTCATCTATTAGAATTTTTAAATATGCTATCTGGCCATGAGTGATTTTTGGAGCAACTATAAATTCAACTATTTCTCTTAAGAGAAGTAGTAATTTCCATACAGCATCAGATGTATCAACAATATTATTATATACAATGAGTGGAAAGAATCTAAGAGTACACCAATTTTCTGAAGCATTGCCAACTAACTTTTTACCCTTTTCATTAAACTGTATTGGTTTATTGTTTGAATCATTCATTTTCAGATGTGTTCTTTTTATCAAGTTATTTAACATATTATATGTAAACCACTTCTTAGTTTTAATAAAATAATTCACATATAAGAATAAATCTGTAGGTACAATTCCTTCAAAAAGGTCATGACCTAAACATGGTGGCAAGCTTGGGAAACACACATGAAAATATTGCAAATCATTGAAAATACTTTTTGATTTGATGCCTTCATATTCAAAATTTGTGTCAAGATTGTTAATGGCAAAATTATAATTTAGAGGCGTTCTTGTTTCAGCATTTAACAGTGGAACTTTCATTTTTCTAAAATCAATTCGTTTCATGAGACAGTAACGACACATATAGCTAGACTTTGAAAAATTTTGTACAAAACCTCCTATATAATGTTGTCCCAAATTATCACCCACAATGCAAAATACTACTGCCCTAATTTTAATTCCATCAACCACAATGCCATTTTCAAGTTCCTTCAGATCTTTCAGTAAAGCTTCAAAAACTATTTCAGGGCCAAAAAGCTGCAAATTTTTTTCTTTACAGAGAAGCAAAAGTTGCAAATGCTCAACAGATGAGCGATATTGAGCATAAAAATTTCCCATCGTAAAATATACACCTAACAACTTGTGATTCCCTTTCGCTGATCCTAATGGATTTGCCAATTCAAAGGCATCTTGATACAAAATTATTTGCAAAATACTTTTGTCTTCAAATATTTTATTAGTTTTAAAAGAACAGCCATCATGGATATCACTCATGACTTCTGAAAACATAGGAGCTTGATCATTTTTCACAGGAAATGAGAGTTGTTGTTTAACAGATTCATCTTTTAACAATGCACAAAGGCTGTCTTTTATGGGTACATAATGATAAAATTGCTCTTTGTTAACCTTATTCCGACATAAAAATATTTCTTTTGGGGCAACGTAATTTAACTTGTTCTTAAAAAAATTATATCGTAAATGGGTTGATCTAAAGGAACCTGACTTTTGACATAGGACAGAATTGATAACTTTTCTTTTTTTTGCAGCATCAATTATTGCATCTTTCTGCTCAGATGTAAGATTTTCAATTAAATTTAGATTATTCAGAAATAAATTAGAAAAATATTGCTCATCGGCACAAAGTAAAATATCTAGCTCTTCTATTATTTTTTGCACTGTTACAGATGGCACAAGACATTTAGTTTCTAACATAAGGGTAAATAATGCAACTTCCTTTGCCATATTCATTTTCACATCTGCATGATTATCAACACTTTTGCTTTCTGATAATCCACTACATGAACCAACACTATTATTATCATATTCATCCCCATTCTGAACGCCTGCATTTTTTGTTTCAATGTTTTTTGACAAAAATGCAGATGCAATGCATTTTGAACCATAATTTTTGTGATACCGCGAAATATGAGATGAAAATGATGATACATTTTTAAATGATTTTAAACACTGTTTAAAACAGCATTTAATAGCTATATTATTTCTAACATGTTGTTTTAAATGCGCCACCAAACATCGAGCTGAATCAAATTTTTTATGGCGTAAAGGGATGTTGCATTCCAAATTAATTATTTCATGACCTTGAACTGTTTGTAAGTGAGAATGGTATCGCGTGAAATGCTTTCTCAATGCATAATATGTAGAGAAATTTGCCTCACAATTACTTATGCAGCATGGAAACTTGAAATTATTTAAATTCCTGTGAATACTCATATGTGTGACATACTTATTTTGCAAACGTGTTTTAAACGTGCATGCCGAACAGGAAAACATTTTTACTGTGCAATTCGTTGCTTTTGTTTTGTGTCAATAATAATTATTTATATTATCAGGGTATATACATACTACTGAACATATCGATCTGCATAAAAAAGGAAGCAAGCAGCTTTGGCACTAGCAAACACAATCTGAGGTTACTAACAATAAATATTCAGAAGCATATTCTTAATATTAATTGACATTTGAAGACAAAAATTACTCCAGTAACTAGAACTTGGAATAAAAAAGTCTGCCAGTATATAATCACAAAATATAAAATAAAGACTAATATCTAAAGACTTCGATACTCACAATCACGTTGTTTCGTACAAGTCACGTTGCTTTTGCCGCCACTGCCGGTCCGGTGTGTCGTGTGTTTTGGTGCTGTTGAAGAGCTCTCAGTTGCCAACGTTTTTTTTCTAAATTTTCTTTGCAGCTTTCAATGAAACCATGGAGGTGCTAATATTATTTTTATTAAAAAATAATAAAAATAATAATATTTAACAGCCTTAGTTATACTGCAAAGATAAACTTAAAAGGAAAGATAAGTACCTCTCTTCATTCATCTGAAAATCCTCCATTTGTATCCTTCGTGTTTTGACAATCCACGTGAAAACAGTCATAAATAGGCTTCAAGATAAGCAACTATATTGCAATAAATAAATTTTTACAAAGTCACAACAGAAAATAATAAAAATTCAGATGTCATAAGGAAAAATGTTCTGTAAACAATGCGAAACGAAAAGTATTTAGACGTTACGTTTCAATGCCGTCATCCAGGATTGCGTTGGCTCTTTTTAACATTTCGCCATTCCATTCGCCAAATTAGATTTTTACGGACATCATTAAGAAAAGCAATTGTTAATATTTTTGCCAAAACGTATTTTCTTTCGCCAAACTAATTTTATTTGCGACGTCGGCGATCGACAGTGCGACCCCTGCCGTCACAGCCGAGCACGCATAAATCCTAAAAAGGGGTATTATAAAAACATAATATGCCTCTAGAAAATCGCGCATGCATTTGCGGAGTTGTAGGGAGGGGAGAATGCGTTTTGACAAGTGGTACGTAAATGGCGGTGACGTTGACGTAGTAGCAAAACTTAACTGCGAAAATTCTCCCATTAAAACGTTCGGAAATTATTGGTATGAAATTAATGTGACTGAATGGGGAAAGGCTACTTTAAAATGGCAGAAATTATTTGTATGTATTATTAATTACAATTGCGAAAAAATAACCAAATAGTACTTGCAAATAATATTATTTTGTTTTGCTAATTAGAGATTATTTTTATAGTGTACTTGATGCAGGGTAATTCGTAAAAACATGCTAAATTATTATATGGGATATATTTTGCAAGATTTTTTATAGTGGAGAAGAAATATTTCTCTTCGGAAAAAGAAAAAAGCTGTATCCTTCTACCCACAGCTTGTTTGTTTTAAAGAATAAATTTAAAACAAAACATTAGTAGCAAGCATCTTCTTCATTACGAACCATAAGTTCTTATCTCAAATTTTTGTCCCAAATCAACAGTTTATTTTTATCAAAATCGTTCTAAAAATGTGTGAAAATCGTCTACAAAACAGATTTTTTCGCGAAATGTAATTAATAATTTATGAAAGTAATTCCCAACATTTTAAAGAATGGTTTTTTTTAAAATTCTAATTTAAATAAAATACCCTTTTCACATCCAGTCACATTAACTTCCTATCAAATACAATCTCAAGTTCATTTATGCATGTTAATAGAAAAAAAAGTGAAAGGTAATCTACCAGGTTTGAACCCGGGACCTCAGTCTTCGGAGCGGGAGACAGTTCCACGGGGCTAATGTTCCCACGGCCAACCTTGTGAATTATTAGTACATATATCTGTACTAAATTATTAGTTGCCGTATTCTCGAAAAGTGTTAGGAGTTGCAGCTAATTCTTTGGCATTTTATATTATAGAATTTATTATAGACTCAATATACATACAATAATAAATTTTATCATTTTTGATTTTGAAAATTCAATATAAGTTTATAAAAGCATGGAAATTTTTGTGAAAATTCAGTGTTAACGCATAAAAATACTTTCTAAAAAACTTTTGAATGAATCTCTACATCAATAAGAAAATTTGTTCAGAATACATTATTGGTTAATAACAAGTTAAAATTGAAGGAAAAAATTAAATATTGACGTGCAAGAGACACTTTTTAGAAATCCAATTTTTTAATTAAAAAAAATTTTTTTTGGAGTTTTTTGAGTACTTAATATTGTTATACTTCAATACATATATATATATATACAGAAATTCATAATTTTTTGTTAAAATTTTTTTTTTATAATGTTTACCGTCCCCTTTGAAAAAATGCAATGCCTTTTCTTTTCAGTTATTGTCAACATGTATAATTATTTTTATTGCCTATGCACTCAGTATCCGCTCTCCCTTCCGAATTGAAAGCAAATAATAATTCGAATTTTCCAGAGTTCCATTCCATGAAGAACTCCCCCCCCCCCCCCCAGGGCCAGGGACAATAGAGAAGGCCCCCCCCCCCCGCACCTCCGAAACAAAATCCTGTCAACGCTACTCTCATATATCCTCTAAAAGCTTAAACCATTCTTTCAACATAACTGAAAAATACTGCACATGCGCATAGGAACATTGACGTAAATTAACTGTATATCTCCCGCACATTAACAAAAAAATCCCTTATTTAACGGTATAACTGCCGTTAACAATAGAAATGGCACATATACCGTATTTTTAAGGATCAAATACTGTCGATTTACCGTAGTTCTACCGTAAACACAAAAAATGGTACAAGTGCTGTAAAATTTACAGTCCTTATCCTGTAATTTTACGAAAATTTTTTGCAGTGTATCAATATAGTAGAACGAGAATTCGCAACTCAGAAGATTCTGCAAAAGAAATAAGTTTTGCAAGAAAAATCAGCTTTCACTTTGTGGTTTTATAGTTCTGCTCCAACATTCTGAATTAATGCAGAAAATATATCTTTTAGTAATATGTTAGACTTTTACAAGTCTAATTTGGCGTCTGGTTGATACTTAGTTACATTCGTTTTTCAATTTACTTTTATTTATGGAGCTAAGGAAGTAGATAAAACAGAGTGTTTAAACACTCTCTAAGATATATCATATACAAGTGATATGCAGGCTGATTTACAATTAATCCTGCGAATAATGTTTAATAATCAATCTAGTTAAAAATCCATGTAATCCAGCGCATTCTGTGAAATAATCATTAGTTTGTGACGAACCAAGGTTTGAAAATCCACTATTATTTAAAATCGATAATTAACAACACCTCCTAGATACAGAAAGCCTAACCACTGAAACTTTGACGTCACCACTAGGCCTTCAAGCAATGACATCATCACAGGTTTATTTTCATAAAGTGAAACTATTTAAATTTTCTGGTGAATGCTACAAATATTAGAAAATATCTTAAGCTAAAAATTAAAATGCCTTTGTGATACGAAATAATTCATTATGATCTGTTTCCTTATTATCATTCATGATTAGTTGCAATTAAAAATTTGCCCATTGTCGTAAAATTAAATTTTCTATCTCAAATCATTAAAATGCTGCTGTGCGTGAATAAACTCACCAGAAATTGTAAATAGTTTTATTTAATGAAAGTTAAATTGTGATGACGACATTTTCGAAGCCGTACTAATGACGTGAAAGCTTGGTGACGTAGCAGTTGTTAGGCTTTCTATATGTAGGAGGTGTTGTAATTAACTGGTGTATGAAGACGAAATTTCACACCTCACCGGCACATAACTTATATAAATGAGATCATGATTTAAATGTCCTTACTAGTCTCATTATTGTTATTTTATTACACATAATGGGTTATATTATTCTTTTGTGATTCTACTTCTCTACCTTATTTTTTCTTCTGAGTGTATTATTTTTAATTCGTAGACTATATGTTAAGTATGCACAAGGGTCTGTTAAAATGGTTGAACAGATTGAAAAATAATTTGGTATATAGACTATACATTAGATGCGCTTAAGGAATGTAAAAAAAATAGTTCAAGAAATATCCGCTATGTGGCGTTTTGCACGGAGAAACAGCAAATCCAGTATAAGAAAGTGTACCTCAAAATGTATGAAAAATTTCAACATGTATGTGATAGTTTTGTGACACTTATTAACTGATTTGGTAATTTTTTGGGCTGATTTCACTATGAAAATCGCTACTTAGTTCATATTTTTTGAACTAAGTTTTTCAAATAACTCCCCTGAGCGCATCTCGTGTACAGTCCATATGCCAAATTTGCTGGCAGTCTGTTCACCTGTTTCAATTGTTTATAGAGTAAGTTTAATTATAACAACCCAGTATATATCTGGAGCTATTTTCGTAAATTAAAATTACTTAAGGCATTGTTTCTATATATTCTAGCATAGAATTTTGAATATTCAATCAAAATTAGACAGAATTCATAATTATTAAAGAAATGTTTTTAATCGTTTAAAAATTTTCCATGAACAATTTAATAATAATTTTTAAATAGTTTATAATGGAATTAATGATAAATGCTTAATTTTACAATGTACTTTTTAGTATTTAAATTACCTAGCGATATGGTGCAAAGAATTGAAGACGGCGATATCCATGTGGGCAGCATTTGGTTTACTGACGAAGCTTTTTTTTTAACAGGACGGCTTCGTCAATAAACATAATTGGGGCATATGGGCCATATTATTGTTGTGCATGGTGGATATGTGGAAAATATCGTAGTTTAGATTTTTCCAGATTGCAGCGCCATCTGTTGTGGAACATTTTAACTAATTTAGAAATTTGCCTGAAAATTTACTGTTGTCCCAAGCATATTGCAACAAACGGTTTATTTCTATCTCTGCCCATTTAGTTTTTACTGGTTTTTCAAATATACCGGTCATTTTTGAAACACCCGGTATATATATACACATACACACACACACACATATATATATATGTGTGTGTGTGTGTGTGTGTTTATTTATTTAATTAAATGATTATTCATAAACATCGCTATTAAATAAAACTTATACAAATCACTGATTAATTTTGTTTAAAATTTCGAAAGACATTTTTTCAATTCGTGCAAAAGAAATTAAAATATTACCTGCTCTTTTTCCCCAGACAGAACTTCAAAAGCGTTACTGTTTCATTTGAGATAAAGCGCTAAATTCGCACATATCATAAATTAAGGCAGTTTATCATTTTTAACAAGCGCGTCATTTGTCAAGGGTAAAAGAAATGAAAAATACCTCGTGATGAAATTAAAATTAATTATTTTAGAGTTAAGGGAGAGAAAACTTTTTAGTTTTCAACTTGCCCACACATTAATTTACGAGGAAAGCAAATGAGCCATTTTTAAAAGTTAAATTCAATTTCTTTTCCTGAGACTTTTAAGAAAAGTTTTCTCGAACATTGTTTTAGATTTAATTAGACCCTTCAGAAAATAAACTTTAATGTCAATATTGTAATAATTTAATTTTTTGCATTGGGGTTTTTACAGATAGCAATTCAATTTAAGCACAGTCAAAAAATCATCATTTTATTTATTTAAATAATGATTTTGCTTTTATTTGTTTTTTTATATTTAAAGTATAAAACTTCAAAGAAAAGTGTTGAATCATATTTAAAATTGAATGTTACAAATTTTTATGGATATTATTTTTTTAAATAAAAATAATTATATTTAATCTTATTCTTGCATCCATGTATGTTTAAGAAGGTGCACGAATTTTTTCGTTGTATGGAAGGTCATTTGCCATATAGTCAATAACTTAACTATATGTACTTCATAAATTCTGGTGATAATCGTTAAATTCATAAGCTGCTGATTATGATTAGTCTAATTGCGTTGTGTTGAGGGATTACGGCTAATTATCTACAAATGGGATCTAGACCGAGGGGCGGAGTGCCCTCCGCGGGGGTCTTTCTAAAGAGTCCTAACCTGTATTCACACAACGAGTCGGAGGAACCCCCGGAATTTTGAAATTTCTTAGCAGTTAGGCCGACGGATGCGATTTGCCTTTGAGCCAGGCACCTTCCGTCTCCCAGTTCAAAGCGCTATGCGCTCGGCCACTGGTGGGGCATGATTATTCTAGAATCGATGTCTTGCTATTTTCTCTGAGTCTTAGATGCATAATTAAACAATAGGCGGCCAAATAATTATCACTCTATTATGTATATTTAACAAGCAGAGCTGCCAAGTCTCCGGCTTTTTTCGGGAGATTTCCCACCACTAATTTTTACTTACAAATTTATGGTTAAAATAAGTCCAAATATTTAATGCAAAATAAAACTGTCTAAAAATTGTGGTGGGAAATCTCCCGGAAAAAGCCGGAGACTTGGCAGCTCTGAACAAGACTTCTTTTAAACATAGCATGTCGTAGTTATACAAAAGAAAACAGATATGTCGCAATCATTTAATACACCATCATTCAATTTTTCTGACCCGTATCATTTAAAATCTAATTGTTGGCAGAAGAATTACAATACTTTTACGTCAAGGACTCAAAGTTTAGGATGTTTCTTTATAAATTAAATTTATCATCCTCTTTAATGAAAGTCAAAACAATACTAATCATTGAACTTTCTAAAAATAACTCATTGTGTAAAGTCAAATTTTGTCGCGACACAATTTACCTATAATAATAAGGATGATAATTTATGTTTGAAGATTTTGTTTTCTTAAAGTTTCATAGATTACATATGTTTACTTATTAAATTAGTGCACAATAAACGCTGACAAAAATTTTTGAAATTTCTTCAGGTGCCTGGAATAATATTTCTATTCTAAATGTCATTATGAATTGTCTATTTTTATGAAATGTCTTTTAAAGATGAATGAAATTATCTTAGGAGAAATAGGAGTTGGAACTTACGTAGAATTATATTACTCAAATGTGATGAAGTAAAAATAAAATAAAATAAAATAAATACATGAAATCACATGCGCTTTTAAAAAACATCTTAATAATGAAACGTATAATAAATGAAAAAAAAAATGTTTAAAATACATGATAATACGCTGTAATTACATGTTCAAAAATAAACAAACAACTATAAAAAAAACTATACACAATACCACGCTTTATTAGAAAGCGATTGGCACAGTAAATCTATGGCTTTCTATCTTGGTGCCAGGATATTCATATTTTTTGCCATTTTGAATCTTTATTTTTTTCCTTTTGCATTCAACTGAACCGACGATATTGTTCGATGTTGCATAACGTTGACTGTATTCATCACAATTACTGTGGTTTTATAATAAATGGGTTGTATTTTTTCTATCTATATAAATTTCAGATTTTCTTGTTCTCACGCAATCTTGAATACTTGTTTTAACTATTTAATTCAGAGACGACATGCCTTCTACGACCTTCCGCTTGATCTGATCTGCAAAGAAAAGGGTCTTTTGAAGTAGGGAAGGCGGAGATGTAGTGAACGCAATCCTTAAAATGTCGGAGTATATCAACATAAATTTATCGAAAAAGATATATCGACCACCTTGTAAAGAAGGTTATTTGGTTGAGGCTGTTTTAAATTTAAAGACTGCGTTGTGATACATGATAATCCAGGTTCGATGCACTTGTAGTTGCAATATAATAAAAAGACGTTACATACTGAAAAACTATTTTATTAAACATATACTATTGAGACATTATTATAACGGGCGGTGGTGGCTCAGCAAAAATAAAATGACGTCCTATATGGACAGTGAAGTTAATGTGGAATGACTTAAAAATTACGCCAGCATAGAATTACATATTGGCGAGAACAATAACTTGGCCGAGATTAATAACGCCAATTCCAGAGCAACCCTAAAAGTTAATCCAATAAAATTACAATGACGTAATCGCGAGCAAATAATTTTAAAGACGTCGGAATGGCAACAAATACTAACTTACGCCAGCAGGATGCCTAGGCCAGCAGGAACCCTAAAAGTTAATCCAATAAAATTACAATGACGTAATCGCGAGCAAATAATTTTAAAGGCGTCGGAATGGCAACAAATACTAACTTACGCCAGCAGGATGCCAAGAGGGCAAGCAGAAAGTACGTTGATTTTGCAAACGGACGCAATGAAATCTATTTTTAGCACAACGATGCTAGAATGAAGAGACAAAAACAAAAAGAATAGTGCATACGGGAAAAGCGAAAATACAGATTTAAAAGCCGAAATGGCAGAAAAATGAAAACAAAAGTGATTTACAATTTTGGATAGATTACATTAAAAAAAACCAAATTAATGATTATTAAATTAGATATGTGATCTCCATCACATATATACTCCCCTCAACCAGGAAAAAAAAAATTTGAAGAATTTTTTTTTTTAAATTAGTTACAATTAATATCCTAACAAAAAATCAAATGAAATGCTCTCTTTGGCTGGCTTAAGCAATTAAGAAAAGCATAAACATATACAGACTAAATTATACTATTGAAAAAAAATGCTGATGACCACCACCTAAAAAAGTTTACAGAGAAAAACAATTGTCATGACAAAAATAAAAAATAATAAGTGCTAGCAATAAAAAGAAATGTCAACAAAATAAAGAGGGAGCATTTAGCTCACAATACTAAGGGGAATTTTAGCACACCATTTCTTTCAAACAAGGGGCATTTTAGCACACCCTTTTTTTTAAATAAGGGGCATTTCAGCACACCCTATTCTCTTTAATTGAGCATTTCAAGCTCATGTGCACATCAAAGATATACTGCTAAGAATTGCAGTGACTGAGTACTCTAAATATGCTTTAAAAAAATCAAATTAACATGATCATGATGAAGCAGCACTGGTCAATGGTTATAAGAATAAGGGCTTTTAAACATAAGAATGCATGCATGAAAAAATCAATCAATAAAATTTGTGGATATGTATATTTACCATAATATGCCATTCAAGCATTTTTGTTTTGGAGAAAAATGAATCTATGTACAATACAGTCTATGAATATCAATTTAATAACAATAAAATAATAATGTGTAAAAATGACCTCCGAAATGGTGCAAGTGCTGTTGAATTGTAACTATTGTTTATGTGTTTATTTTAATTTTCTAACAGAAAGATAATACTATGTCAATCTGTATTTTATTATCAATTACTATTTTATTAATTTTTAGTTGTAATTATTTACTTTAAAAGTCATCATATATTAAGTGTCAAGTTTCAAGAACATTATTGAAGAAATGATATATTGAGAGACCCATCATGAATTCCAAATACACAAGTGAAAACTGCTGGACCAGCCAGGCAGTACACAAAAGCAATTATACCTCCAAACTTGTGGGTACCACACAAACAAGGAAACAAGCATTCAACACATGCACACAGCAATATATCAGTGAATGTCAAATAAACAAGTTATTAATTATGTAGAGGTAATAGAAAAAAATTAAGTTATAAAAGAATGAAATTAATTAACTTGCAAGTCTTGAAAATGTAGGTTTAAACTTGGTAACAATTACGTAAAATATTAGTTATAGCTTAAAAAGAAAATTGAAGGCAATTGTGGTCATACGGTAAAAAATAACAAAATTAATGATTTTTTTTTCAAGAAATGAATGTTTTTGTGTCACTTACGTTACCACATTAAAAATTTCAAAAGTGATAAAACACAGAAGTACAAATAAAAAAACACTAAAATGCAATTAAAAAACAATACAATAGACCCTAAATTTTCACTTATTAAATGTCTTAAGTGTTTATCTGATCAATATATAAACCTTTTATTAATAAAATATATGAATAAAACAACAGTTCACAAAAATCACTACAAATAAGCATATAACTAAGTAATCAGGTAAATGTAAATACTCTGAAAATATATTTCAATTAATGTGGTATTTTATAACACTGTGAATATTTGACAAAATAATATTGTATTAATTTACAAAAAGGTACATTAGAGTTTTAAATATATCATAGTATAGAAAAAAAATTTCAAAATAAAATGTTATGTTTGTGTATGTGAACACAAAAGAGTGACAAAACAAATACAATGTGTTTAAAATATTTTTGAAATGTACTACTGTACACCATAGTGAAAATGTTTGAGAAAAAATGTAACAAATATTCAAAAAATTTGTGTGTAGCAAAATGTGCATAACATCAGTGTGAACATGTTTGTGTGTGTGTAACATGTAAGACATAAACACAAGTGTGATGACGAGAAAAAAAAAACAATGAAAATGAAAAGTGAAAAGGTTGAGAGTCAGCAAGTGTAAGCAATGTAAATAAAAATCAACATGAAAAATGCAAGTAAATGTGAAAAAGAGTGTAATTGGGGACAAACACAAACTTCAAATATCAGTGATTCAAGTATGAATCTTATTTGAAGTACAACAAAAAATGTGCCATATTGTGTATTTTGAAAAGAAAAAAAAGGTAATCAAATGAATACCACTATACTCTTCCAAAGAATGCATGTATTAAACAGAGGCATATCAATGGCAGGAAAAAACAAAACAATAAAACAGTGCATCAAAAAAGTAAACAACTGTGAACTGTACAGCCTATGGTAAGCATGTAAAACCTGTATTAAAAAGGCCAAAAAAAAGAGTGAAACAAAAATATAAATGTACTTATTAAAAAAGAAGTGTTCAAAATAAATAATGTGTAAAAAAATCAGTCAACATGGTGACTGTAAATAATAGCATGTTCAAAGAAAACAATAATGTGTAAAAATATGACAAAAATAGAAACAGTATATTGTGAGGTAAGGAAAAAAAAAGAAAGAATATGTATGCCGTGCCATGGACTTTAATATGCAAAATTGCAGTGTGTAAGAGTGAGTAAAAAGTGTGTGCCTTAGAAAGGCCTTGCCATGGACTTAATTATTGCTAGAGCGTGGAAAGACATGTAATTGAAGACTGACATGATTATAAAAGGAGTAAAGAAAAAAAATAACGATGTATGTGTACTTCATAGAAACTGTACAACGAGCATAGTAATGTAAAATATAGCACGAGAAAAAGTTCAAACATTATAAAGATAACTAAGAGGAATATTTAAGCAAATAAAAAAATAAACTAATAAAAAGATATATACACAAAACATATAAATAATAAGTAAAACTGATATTCATCTTACATGAAAAATGTGGAAAAGCTGGTCGAGAAAAATCCGAGAAACTAGAGCACCAGCCGTAGTTCTCAAGAGAACGTAATTATTATAATCTATATAGATCAAGTTAGAAGTATGTAAACTACGAAAATTATGGCATAATATTTTGCAAAAATGAATAAGTAATTGTAAGTAACACCACGTACTGAAACTTCAAATAACGCTACATTTACTCTATTTAATACTTAAGAAAAATGCGTATTCTATATAAAGTACTTAACTGTCATGATTTAATTATTAATGTATATACAAAATAATAAGGTAATTAATTATTAAAAATTATTAGAAAACATGAAATTATATAAAATTACCTTCTACATTATACATAAATACACCAGTGAAACACTACTTTTTTTTTTAAACATATATAAAAAAAATTATCGCCACTAAAATATCACTATATCAAAAATAATTGTTGAAAAATTAAATTATTCCGGGCTCCTTTTTGGCACAGTTATTTCGATTTTGTGAAGTCCCGATAGAAACACCACTTTTACCTTTAAATAAAATGTTCTCTATTCAAAAGCAAAGAAAACACTATTACATACTTTTTTACTTCTATTTCAATTTTTTGAGTCACATGTTACGCAGCTGACCAATGTCCGATCAGCAAAACTCCTTCATTTTCAAGGCGAAGTACGAGCGAGCCGAGCACAAAACAAAAAAAAAAAAAACGCTACACAGAGGTGTGAGATGACACTGTTTTCCTCTCACGTTCATTCCAGTGCACGGAGACACGCACAATAACATGATATCAGTACAGTACGTCAAATGCCGGGGCGAACTAATAGTTTTTTTAAAAATTTTTTTACGCACAAAGTTCGGCTTCCATAATCAGTCTTCATAGCTAAGAATGCCGGGCAGAAAAATATTCAGCGTCATTACGTATCAGTGGCGTCGCGTGGGGGGTGCGGGCCGCACCGGGTGACACCAACAGAGGGGGGTGACACCAGAAAAAAATGAAAAAAAATGCTGGTTTATTTATTTTTTATTAATTTGAAAAAAGACCCGATTTGGTGATGTAAAAAATATCCGAGAGAAAAATTAACAACAAATATATGAAAGAAACATATTCTGTGTACCTGTAGAAATAAAATGTGTTCCTTCATCTCAACTTTTTTTTCCAGTTTAAAATTTTTCCATATTTCGCCCATAAAACAAGAATACGGCAGGTTGTTCTCAACTTATGTGTAGCCATTTCATCTGTATGCTGCGCTTTTAACCAGGGGCTAACTATGAACACTTTCTGTTGCTATTTGGGGGGGGGGGATCTGGGACAAGGGTTGCGAATAAGGCGCTTGACTAAACTGGGGGTGCCTGTCGACTGTACTTTTTGAGCGTTGGACAGTCTATCCGGTGGGTCTTCCATATGGATGTGAAAATGTTAGCACTTCAAAGGGTTAAAAGCATTTCTTTTTTAAGTACGAAACACACTATACTATTTACATACTACTATACTATTTACATTATATCTTATTTTATTTGTATTACTAACTTCAAAAATTGTAATTATTAAAAGGTATTGTTTTTCCCATGGAGTTCGCTGCGCACAGATTATGAACATAAAAATCATTTTACAAACTCAATTATTTTATTCTCTGTATCGTATAAAATTTTAATTTACAAAAGATTTTATAAGTTAAAAGCTTAAATAATAATAAGAAGAATAATAATTTTAAGTGTATAAAATAGGTATGTATTTTCTACTTTACAATATGTCACTTTAATTTTGTCTTAAGTATAGGCATAAAATACTTGAGTTTGTTAAAAGATTTTTATGCATGTACGGCTCCGCGCAATGAACCACATATGGAAAATAATACAGTAAAATTATGTATTTTCGCGAGGCATTAATTTCCAGGAACCCCGTCGTAATCGCGAAATTTAAATCCTCTAGAGGTACTGTTATTTTTTTAATAATAACAAAGAAATCAGAAATTTTCCACAATCCAAAATTTAATGATTTATTGCACAGTTACAAACGCTTTCTTAATGATTTCTTTCTTACAACTATATCTTGAATATAAAACATTAATAGAACTAACAATATGCAGCTCATTCACTTACAATATTTATATCAGCTTTTTTTAAAACCATTGGTTAAAATTGGCCAAATTCAAAAGTAAATAAATTTTATGTGCAATGTACGAGCAATGTGGTACTTTACACAGCAATATGCAAGGCGGTTCAAAACTCAATAAACTGTAGGGGCGATAGGACATTATATTATGTGCCCTATATCCCGTAAGGTTTGTATAGGGAGTTTAGAATCACTCCCTATATTCAGTCAAAAAGAGTCTGTAATGTATATTCAGATGTCTGTATATTCTGTGTATTCAGTCAAAATTTTATCGATTTTCATTACTTTTAAAAAGTACAAGAACTCTTAAGTAAAGCAGTTTTGCAGTGAGTGTTGAATGAAACAACTGGTTTCAATGAAACAGGTCTCATGAGACATTAAATTTCAAGTGCGTAGATAATTTAACGTTTAGTTAAATAAAATGCCATATTTTTATTAGCTGACTGTGTATTTTTATTAGCTGACAGTGTATTTTTATTAGTCTGACAGTGTATTTTTATTAGTCTGGTAATGGTATTATAAACAGGCTTTTCTACGGCTCATGGTTTTCATAGGCCTCTTGGAAAAAACACTCCATGTGGAAAAAAAAAAAAAAAAAAAAAGTCATTTCCGCGTCTCGTACAGTACCTTGCATAGGTGGTACGGAAAGTTGCATAATAGCCTAATAACGTTTGAAAGAACCTTTCTATAGTGGTTGCCACTTATTTCGGTCAGTAAGTCTCTTAAGTCGGTGAAAATTGGCAGGGCGAAAGAACGAAATGGCCAAATTGCACTAGTTTTCTGCCGCTTACTTCGGTAGTTAGTGCTGCTTTATCCGGTCAGATAATCTAGGGAGATTAGGTAAAATTTCGACTTAATTTAGGGCGAAGTGAAAAAAAGCTAATCTCAAAGATGACTCATAATTGTACGGAGGTGTTACGGGGAGGGGGGTGACACCGGATGAGCTCGCACCAGGTGACACCATGCTTAGCGACGGCACTGTTACGTATTAATCGCACCCCTAGGAGAAACAAAACTGATTAAGTGACGCAAAACAAAACTGCACAATTCCGTAAAAGCACAGTCGGGATTCGAGATCCCTGAGAGTATGAGCCATACGAAACACATGGTTGCCACGAACACACAGATCCGGCTAGAGATCGCCACAGCGGGCCCAGCACCAGATGAATAAACGGCTATACACAAGTTGTAAGTTCCCGAAAACGAAAACGGAAGTAAAGCCTTCCTGAAGGAGTAGTAACATGCTGGATATATACAAGCTGGATACTGTACGCTTCCATTTGCTAAGCCACTAAAAATTCAGGAGCAGCAGATTTCTGAACGCTGACATCCGACGGCCTGAGATGATTCCATACGCTGTTTGCTAAGCCACCACCAAAAAAAAAAAAAAAATGCAACTTAAGTGCCTGGGTAGGCACCAATTTTTGTAAAGAAGTTAATTAGTTAAGGCTGTTTTAAATTTAAAGACTGCGTTGTGATACATGATAATCCAGGTTCGATGCACTTATAGTTGCAATATGTTAAAAAGACGTTACATACTGAAAAACTATTTTATTAAACATATACTATTGAGACATTATTATAACGGGCGGTGGTGGCTCAGCGAAAATAAAATTACGTCCTATATGGACAGTGAAATTAATGTGGAATGACTTAAAAATTACGCCAGCATAGAATTACATATTGGCGAGAACAATAACTTGGCCGAGATTAATAACGCCAATTCCAGAGCAACCCAAAAAGTTAATCCAATAAAATTACAATGACGTAATCGCGAGCAAATAATTTTAAAGACGTCGGAATGGCAACAAATACTAACTTACGCCAGCAGGATGCCTAGGCCAGCAGGAACCCTAAAAGTTAATCCAATAAAATTACAATGACGTAATCGCGAGCAAATAATTTTAAAGACGTCAGAATGGCAACAAATACTAACTTACGCCAGCAGGATGCCAAGACGGCAAGCAGAAAGTACGTTGATTTTGCAAACGGACGCAATGAAATCTATTTTTAGCACAACGACGCTAGAATGAAGAGACAAAAACAAAAAGAATAGTGCATACGGGAAAAGCGAAAATACAGATTTAAAAGCCGAAATGGCAGAAAAATGAAAACAGAAGTGATTTAGAATTTTGGATAGATTACATTAAAGAAAACCAAATTAATGATTATTAAATTAGATATGTGATCTCCATCACACACCTGAACAGTTTATATACATTTTCACGCGTGGCCACACAAATATGGCGTATATATAGAGCGCGCACAATTCGCTTGAGGCAAAAAATAACGTGGATGATAATATTCGGCTGAACATGAGACATTTATAGATACTGGAGATTCTAGCTAAGAATTTGCATGGGTGACGGGTGAGTTGTCTATTATTAGACGCATTCTAAATCTCAGAAAAACAAGTTACAAAAATGAACGACTTTCAGAATAAAACTGAAAAGTGGTTCAAATCTAAATACATATCGAATAATTTCTGAGTTTCATATATCAAGCAACGTAAAGACGTTACACAGCTTGTTATGTTTAATAATTCTAACAAAATGATCTTAGCTCTTTCATTAAATTTTCACCCCCATTAAATCCCCCTTCAATGCATTGAATTAACCATCACAAAAGGACCTTTTATTTATTCATAACATTTTGCAATAAATTTCAAGTAAAACAAATCAATTTACATTCGTTATAAAAGCCTCGATAAGCATGATGTTTCCACGCTGTTGTTGAACATCAATAAACCCAATTCGAAAACTGCGTCAACAAAAATTGTTGCAAACACTTAATCCGCAATACCTTGGCGCACGCATATTATGGAGATTAAGTCAAATTAAGTGGAAGTAACGTAAATATTAACGTACGGGTTGCTGATCACTCACTTGGAAGAATATATTTTCTGTAAAGTTGTCGGAGAAATTTGAAGGAAATTCTGTTCATTCATGCGTATCGGATTTTCAAATAATCTCCGTAATAACTCAAGTTTAAATCTGCCTAGGAAACGTATTGCGGATGCTTATAATTTATGTCGAATTCTCTAAGGTGTTAATCTTGGAACTAATTGTGTTATCGTATTGTTTCTTGCATATTTAGCTGGAAGGGAGCATAATGAATGCGAGAAATTGATATTCATGAGTATGCAGGGAGGCGATAAATAAATCACCAATAAAAGATAATGTATTTATGCAATTTGTGTTTCATTAAAGCAATATTATTTAAATGCTTCTAAAGTCAAAAAGTTCGTTTAAATTCTCTTTCTCCCGAAGTACGTCGGTTTATATTAATAGTGGACTTGCGTTGCAACGCGACTTTTCTTACGCGAGGGAATATTGCCAACACCGCCTAGATATAGAAAGCCCAAGAACAGAAGCTTTTACGTCATCACTAGGTCCACTAAACAGGCGTCATCACACATTTATTTTTACAAAGTATAACTATTCAAATTTTGTGGCGAATTTACTCCCGCATAAAACATTTTAATGATTCAAGATAGAAAATTTAATTTTACGATAAATAGGAAATTTTAACTATCACTAATTTTATAATACGATATAGAAATAGATCATAATAAATAATTTTTTATCAGAAGTGTATTTTAATTTTTATCTTTAACTTAAGATATTTTCTAAAATTTGTATCATTCACTAGAAATTTTAAATAGTTTTATTTTGTGAAAGGAAAACTGTGATGACGTCGTCTTAGAAGACTTAGTGATGACGTAAAAGCTTCTGTTCTTAGGTCTTCTGTATCTAGGAGGCGGTGATACTACGCGGTTTTTTCGCTAGGAACGTATCTTACAATTTATACACGAAATTCTCGACCGCAACATGAGATTTTCCGCTAACAGAAGCGCGGGGTGTAGTACAGTATTATTCTGTACAGTGCAGTTCATTTATTATTATTATTATAGCACTAGATCTCAATTTACAGTAATAACTATTATTGCGGTACAGTACAATAATGATTATTGTGCGTGCACTACATTATTATTACAAAACTGCTGCACTTTATACTTTTATTATTAAATTCTGTACGTTAAGTCTCTCTCCCCTGCTGGCCATCAGTTTTGTGCATTTACTGTACTGTACAGTATTATGTTGAATAACACTGCTTTCTTTTAAAAATACAGCATTTATTCCTTATTTTATGTGGGAAATGGTAATATTTTGTTAGAGAATTTTTTAAAACAGTTAGAAGAGTGTTTATAAGTATCTAAAATAACAGTGTGCATGTTTCAAAAATTCGTATATATACCCTATTTCACTACAGAACATTTTCACTTTTACGTGAAGGTCTCTGGAACACATGCCTCGCGTAAGTCAGGGCTGCACTATACACCTTTCCAGGTTTTAAAGACCATAAATATACATACAATGACGCTGAATTTAAATTTTCGTGATATACTGAGTCCTATTGAAAATGGTCATACGTAATGTTCTCAGTTACAGTCGTTCTAAAGGTTAGTATTTGAGAACAATGTGTGCGACACTGTATATTGCTCCTTTATACCACTTTGTCTTTTTGTAATGAAGTTAAAAGGTGATTTTTATTTAATTTTTGCATCTCCGCATGACTATTCATACATCCGTGTTTTGACGCTTCAAACACCGTAAATATACATCAACTATCACTGGACTTAAGTTTACGCGATATTGCGAACCAGGCAGAATGGAAGAAATGGCATATAGAAAATGGCCTGTGTAATATTTCTAGATTTCTGACAGGTAGTATATAAAAGCAACGTGTGTGACCCCATAAATTGCTTCTTGATTTTGATTTGTCGTTAAGTAACCTTTTCTTCTCAGAAGCTTGTAGCGCACTGCTGAGCTATCTTGTACAGACGATGATAAGATTAGATGATTCAACTATTAGGTGTTAAACTTTTGAACAAAACAAGTGCTTTAATTTTCTGACACTGTATATTTTGAAAAAAAAAATTTCTTGCAGATTGTCAACGAAGAAGGCATTCTAAAGGTAGCAAAGCATATTTATCGAACAAAAATGGAGATTACTGTACTGCACGCGGTATTATATTGAGTTATACTATGAGTATAGAAAAAGCTCTGTCTCCCACGTAAAATAATTTTCGCAAATCCTGCGTTTTCTAGTGCATCTGCTTAGCATCGTTTTGTATTCACTCTCAAACCTATCACTGTACGTGGAAACGCATTTGTCCACACCCTATACAGATGTCATGCCTGTGCCAGTATCCACATAACTTCGGCTGTTCCCCATGCCTAGATTCTCTGTAACATGCCAATGATCTATTTTTTAAAAATCTTATTGAAATTTTGAAACTCACATTTTCCTACTGCAACATATACATTTTTCCATTGTGCAGTTACAATGTCCTACTAAGCAGATGCTTTTAATTAACGGCAGTGAGGGTATTGTAAGTAATAGGAAAAGGGAAGAAAATCTGTAGTAAAAAAATAATGGAAGGAATTTCGTTCGTATAGAACTCTCATAATTTAATAATGGGAGAAACGTTCTTTAATATTTAAAGTTATGAAACAGTCGTTCGATTCACGCATTTGCTGTTTTTGCTGTGGATAGATATTAATACTTTACGTTAAGATCATATTTCTGTAAATAGGTATTTATTGATGTGTTACTGGGTCTCGGAGACGTTTAACCTCTTATTAAAATTAATGTGAAGGATTTAAGCTCACATAAATACACACTTACAAATGTGTAATTTTGCACTGTAAGCAATATTGCGGTTGTATAAGAACCATAAGAATTCAGTTAATTCAAATGAGAGTAATTTATTCAAATGAGAGTATCTAATTCAAATGGGATTATTAATTTAAAAATATTATAAAGATTTTGATTTTTTTTCCTAATTAATTGAAACTCTGACTTCAAAATAAATTAAACGGAATCGAAAACACTTTATTCATTCACACCCACTTTTGTTTTTATCTTTAAAATAATCTCTTTACATCGAATTGCAATGCATGACAGAACAATGGGTAAGCATAACTTACGAGTTATTAAATAACTACAGGCCCGTATAGGCTGATTTTGTCAATAAGGGATTGGTCGTAATCAGATGACTTAATACACAATGCATAAAAGGATGCATATTTCAAATTTCCACGCAAATTATGTGGAAGTAACGTAAACGCAAACATACAATTTGCCGATTATTCATACAGAACATTGTATTTCCATGAAACGCAGGCTGCGGAAGGAAATTGGTTGAAATGGAAATTATTGTTTCGTACCAGATATTGCAAATAATACTGATGATATCATGCATTCTGTCAGGTAAATATGCCACAGAGATATTTTCAATGTATGTAAAATTGAGTAAGGCGTAAACTGTCAAAACTAAAACTGTTTATTTATTTGTCTTATGGAAATTGTAATATAAATAGTAAGAAGTGTAAATTTAAAATGTAGTCTAGAAAGAATGCGCTTCTGGGAAATTTTTAAATTGTCAGAGTGAATTCTTTCAAAAAAGAATTGTTTAATCATCATCAGAGTAGCTAATTAATCGGAAACAATGTACACTAACTTTCCTTGAATATTCAGTTTTTAAGCAGAAAATTAAATATTTACATTACATTTAAAAGCGTTTCAGCGAAGTAGATGATTAAATAAGTAACATTCCTTGCAGGTTCATTGAGTTAATAAATGTTCATTTTAAACACATGACTTAAACTACATTGCCAAGGCACGTGCAGATTTTGGAGATTAACGCAACTTAAGTGGAAGCACTAACATATGGGCTAGGACTGCTTTTGCTTAAAATGTGGGTTTCGATAAAAGTTGAGGAGAAGTCTGTCCATCCATAAAGCCATACATTTAAATAGTCTTCATGACAACTCTGCTTTAATTTCTCCACGATAACGGTATCTCAATGCGTTAATCAACATTTGAAAGCAACTGATAAAATAATTCTACCGAACAAGTTTGTTTATAAATTAATCACACATGTTATTGCTCGATGAAAGAATTTAGCATAATGTTATGAAGAAACATATGAAGAGTCTTGCAGATAATATTTTAATGCATGTTACATGATTCAGAATACCAGTAAATGAGTAAAATACTAAAATACTGGATCACTCTGCAAACTATCCATGGCAAGGGCCGCAGATATGTTTGCCCATTCATTATGGGGCACCTATTAAGCAGACCAACGTTGCCCCCGTTTAGTGGCCTCCTAATTTTGAACCAGCTCGAGATGAGAGACCTTGCACCTGAAATCAGCACGCCCAGAGGTATCGTTTGAACATATGGGACATTGGAGTCACGAAAAGATTTTATGTGCACTAGCTTCTATTAGCGCAGACGGTTCTACATCAACACAGCCGAGACATGCTTTCACTCTCCTAAGCGCTGGCCATGTCGGTGCCACTTCACTTCCTGAGTTCTTATGGGAACGAATCTTAGCGACTAGGCCACTGCGGGAAGTGACTTGAAGAAAATAATTCAGTAAAACGAAAAAAAAATGCATAATAAAATAATATTTGATGTACGCGGTTTTACCACATTCAAATTCCATATTCAGATGAGTCTACGGAGAAATCCACTGGTCAAAGTGCTACAAAATTTGCCGAAAACCTTACGGAGACTATGAGAAAGTGGTACTGGTCAGAAAAAATCGTTCAAAAAATTACCGCTAGGTGGCTTTTTACATTTTCTTTAGTGCAGATGAAACAGACTACCAATGATTCTCAAGCGAACACAACAATAACCGCTTGACGCGCGGTGGTAGTGCCGTGAAACACCTTATTTCAGTGCTTTCACTGGTCGCAAAAAAATATGGTTAAATGGTCCCAAATCCGAAAAAGAACAGCCGTTGCCATCGATCCATTTAACAATCAAAAACATGGCGATCGCTCGAATCCTCATGTTGTTGAATAGATCGATGGCAACGGCTGCACTTTTTCAGCGTTTAGCAATCTATCCAGTTGGACTTCTGTATTGATGTGAAAATTCTTTCACTTCGAAGGGTTAAAGAAGTTATGAAGCAGATATTTTAAACCTCTGTGTGACAGGATAATTTGCTTATTAGCAATAACATTGTAAAATGTCACTTGGTTGTGATTTTTTGAACTAATTTTGTTCCATAGATATCTCTCACATGGTTTCAATAAAATTTTCTACAAATTTCGTAATATTCTGAGCAGTAGTTTTTCTTATACGTCTATCTCAAAGGACAACTTTAATTAATGCAAACACCATTCTATTAGATTTCTGCATTTCGTGAAAACACTTTTGAAATTCTACAGTAAAATATCTGTAAGAGAAACTCTTTGTAATTTGAATAATTTACATTTCAAAACAACTACATCATTTTCCAAAAGGTAAATATGCTATACATTTTGATTCTCTGTTTTGTTTGTTTAAATAAATTCAGACATGTAGAAATTTGTTTTGAGCAAAAGAAATTTATAACCATACACTACTGAAACATTAATTCTATCTTCGTGATTGAGAAGTTTCATTATTAATATATCCTTTTGTATCGATCGTGGTTTAACTTGAACTTAAATTCATAATACTAGTTGTTCTCACATTAAGCACTGTTAAAGAATAATGCATATTTCTTTTTTTTATCGTATCACTAGCTGAAGTACCCGTCCTCGACGGGTTTGTGAATGAAAATTTCCAAAAAGCAAGAACTTTCGTCAGCATTGTAGGAGTACACAGAATGGATGTAGTATGTTGCCAAAGTAAAGAAAGCGAAGTTATAATTTTCATGTATTGTTAAAATATTACAGGTTAGAGAGTAACTAACTAATATCATTTCATTCGCTTTAGTCGTAATTATGTGATGCGCGAACGAATATTTACGCATATTGAAATAATTTTCGCAAAATCTCAAAATTTAATCAACATTTTTGAAAAATTTGAAGCCTAGAATTTAAGTTGAGTAACAACCTATCATGTCATCCAAATTCGTTTCATTCCCTGCAGTCTTTATTTCGTGATGCTGGAACAAATTTTCAGCATTTTAAAACGATTTTCGAAAAATCTCAAAATGTAAGCAAAATATTTTTAAAATTCAACGCCTATAAATTAGGATTAGCAACTACCTATCATATCACTCAATTTCGTATCATTCGTATTAGTCGTTATTACGTGATGTTTGAAGAAATATAAACGTATTTTGAGAGAATTTTCACAAAATCTCAAAATCTAATAAAAATGTTTAAAAAATTGGACTCCTATAGTTAATGTTGAGCAACCATCTATCGTGTGACCAAATTTCATATCATTCGCTTTAGTCGTTATTACGTAATACGGGAACAAAGATTCACTCAGTTTTAAACGATTTTCACAAAATCTCGAAATCTGATGGATTTTTTTTAATTAGATGCTTATAGTTTAAGGTGAGTGACCACCTATCATTTCACCAAATATCATTTTTTTACCTTTGCAGTTATTACGTGATGTGCGAACACAAATTTACGCAGGTTGAAATGATTTTCGCAAAATTTCAAAATCTAATCAAGATTTTTTTTTTAATTCGACGCCTATGTTTTAAGTTGAGTGACCACCTATCATGTCACTCAATTTCATATCATTCGCTTCAGTCGTTTTTACGTGATGCTTGAACACAAATTTACGCAGTTTGAAAGGATTTTCGCAAAATCTGAAAATCTAATCAAGATTTTTTAAAAATTGGACGCCTATGTTTTAAGTTGAGTGACCACCTATCATGACACCCAATTTCATATCATTCGCTTCAGTCGTTTTTGCGTGATGCTTGAACACAAATTTACGCAGTTTGAAACGATTTTCGCAAAATCTGAATATCTAATAAAGATTTTTTAAAAATTCGACGCCTATGTTTTAAGTTGAGTGACCACCTATCATGTCACTCAATTTCATATCATTCGCTTCAGTCGTTTTTGCGTGATGCTTGAACACAAATTTACGCAGTTTGAAAGGATTTTCGCGAAATCTCAAAATCCAATCAGGATTTTTTTAAAATAGGACGCCTATGTTTTAAGTTGAGTGACCACGTATCATGACACCCAATTTCATATCATTCGCTTCAGTCGTTTTTAAGTGATGCTTGAACACAAATTTACGCAGTTTGAAACGATTTTCGCAAAATCTGAAAATCTAATCAAGATTTTTTCAAAATTCGATGCCTATGTTTTAAGTTGAGTGACCACCTATCACGACACCAAATTTCATATCATTCGCTTCAGTCGTTTTTACGTGATGCTTAAACAAAAAAAGCGTCACGGACAGAATGACAGAATGACAGACAGACAAACTTTTTTTTGAGGGTCGCATCGGATTCCCGGGTGCTTGAAACGGATAGAAATCGCAAAATTTTTTAATTCAAATAAATGTACAGACAAAAGTCTAATTTTATTTATATAGATAATACATAAGAAAGATTACTGTGTTTTATAAATATTTATGCGTGAGACAAGCAAATCTTTTACAATAAACTCAAGAGCTTACATCCCAATACTTGTATTGTTAAGAGAAGTATAGTAATAAAATAAATGATTACAACATTTCATTTCTTGTGAGACAAATCCAATAAATATGTATGGCATGATCTTTAACACTTCTACTGCTTCATGGTTTGAAATTCTAAGTACATCCGAGAAAGAATTTAAACGATCTATAAAATTCACGCTTATTCAGTTAAAAATAATTAGTTTTTCCTCAGATTCCCAGAGGCGTACAGCGAATAAAATAAATATGATGAAACAATTCTTTTGAGAATTAAAAATTCTTTTATTAAGTTAACATACAGTTCTAATTTTTTCGGAAATAAAAAATGAATAATACTTTTTCTTTCAGTTGAAAATAAGGCGATTTACTGAAGTTTATTTTCAAAATGAAATAATATATTTTTTTCAATTATGGAATAAACTGTGAGTCTTTGTTTATATAATCCATTTTTTTTCGAATACACATGCCTTCATATGCAAACGTGTTCTTAAAATAACAATATTTTGGTTTTAGGAGCTGCACTGTTGAAGGATTTTAACTGCAACACAGGCAATATTTAACACAGATTAAACATAGTGCTAGAGTTAGGAAATGTTTTTCAACTATAATTTAAAAGACGCATCTAGCTCTAGTTTAAAAGAACCATAAGAAATTTAGGATGCATAAACATACAGAACATTGATAAATTTTTGTAGTTTCCATTTAATTTGTTTGAGTGAAGCAAAATTACCAAAAAAAATTGTAGTACGTTATCACGTGGAATAAACGCATTACATTTTAAAAGGATTTTCTCGAATATTTTATTTGAGCAAAAATTAATATACTTCATCTCCGCATTCATTCATCCTCTTACAGATTTTTTTTACTCTATAAGAATTATTATTAGGCATAATGTATTTTGCATACGTACTCTCTAAAATAATACTGTAACTAGATATCGTTACAAAAAAATTCTGGAAACTCTGGATTCATTCTTGATATAATATTCCATACAAATCACTGTATTTTTCATTCATGTTTAAATCATGTGTGTCGTGAAATATTATCCTACAGTTCCTTTTTGATAATTTCAAAGTTATTAACAGTCGTTAAACAGCTTTTACAAATTACCAGTTATATGTTCGTATTAAATATTCAAGAACACAAGGTTGTTATATTTATGTAGATGCACGGGATATTATGTACAATTGCGTGACACTTCGATACTTTAAAAATCGACAGTTTTAACCCATTTATGCCTAGCGTCCCTTTTTTGGGACGGCATTTTCGCTATTAGTCGAAAACGTTATTTATTTTTCCTAGCCTTTATTCATGAGTATTGAGCCTTAACTCTACAAAATATTTTAACATGACCAAGTAGAATGTTGATATTTCGATTTTTATGTATAATGATTTTTAAAGAAATCATCCCTTGTTCAAGAAGTTGACATCAGAAATTTATCTATTATTTCTGTTATCAGTAAAAATCGAATAAAGTCGCAAAAATATCCAGGCACAAATGGGTTAAGACTACTCTTTTTGAATGCTCTTTAAAATGTACACTTGTAATATGTTTGAAATAACTCTTATTAGCATTTTTTTCTTTAAATTTATTACAAAGGAATTTATTCACACATTCGTAATGCATTGTGTGATCGAAATAGCTTTCTAAAAATTTCTTTTAAGATACTAGTAAGATTTGTTTAAATTTGATCAATGGATTTACTTGATTTTTGTTAGATTCAAATAAAAAAATACTACTACTATGTTACTATGAAAAAATTTTTAAGTTACTAATCAAAGAGGACATTTCCTATTTTTTAATATGAATCTATTTCTAGAAATAAACTATGCGACGAATTCAGATGTTAAATTAAGTTATAATAGTTCAAGTTAATGTTATTTTTTTTCTAGTACCCATTTTCAATTACTGCATATATACATCTCAGATTTACCTAAAACAAAATTATTTTTCCTTAAACTTTCCATAACGCTTTCGTGAGAACTACAGGTTTTTCTGGAACCAGATTTTAACCGCAAAGCTTTCCTATGGCGACTTAAGTGTTTGTTAGTCTCCAAACAAGTCCCATTTAAGCAAAGTTAACAAACGTGCTGGACAGTCATTAACAATAAGCGCCTGCTGATGCCATTAAAACTGCCAGTCACGTTCTTTGTAAATATCCAATGTCTCATGTGAACTCGAAGAATATAGGCATCCACTTGAAAATATATAGTGGGCTGTTTTTCACTTTTGTTTTTAAAAAACTTATTAAAAAAGTTTTTAATTTGAATTGTATTTCAATTCAATCTGTTCCTGAATCTTATTATATGTATATACATTATTCATATATAAAAATACGTCATATATTAAAACTAATAAAGAATTTGCAAGTAACACTAAAAATGAAACACTACGGATCTTTTGGTGTGATTCATAGGTCCACCCTTCTCTACCTGTTTAAAGTTATTTCAAAAAACACCAAAAAGAAAAAATAAATAAATAAACAAAATAATGAATAAATAAAAATGAGAAAGCTCTTACAATTGAGAAGTTTTAGACTTTTTTGTAATGCATGTATTACTTGTAATTTTAAACGGTACAAAAATCATTTATTTAATCTACAGTTTAAATGCAAAAATGATATTTTTAAATTGTAATTTTCCAGTAAGCTACTCTCTGTATTAAAACTTTAGATAAGATTATTTATTTAGAATACACTAAAAATGTGAATTTCATTGTATGGTATTCATTTATTTTAAAACGTGTTGAAAACATATTATAGAGACTTTTTTTTAAAATAACGGGCGGGAACTTCCCGATTAGGCACTATCCCTTACAACGGCCCGAAGGTGTGACCAGTTTATTTTGGGGGCATCCAGTGGGCGGTCAGCGTTACCCCCTATGAAGGGACGGACACAATGACAGCCACGCCCAGTCGGGGATCGAACCCCGTCCGCCAGAAGTTCAACCTGGAACCGCAGTACGGTGCTTTACCCACCATACAACTCGGTCGGCTATTTTAGAAAGTATGCACATCGTATGTGATTTTCTTAAAAGCAATAAAAAACAATTAGATGTTTCAGAAATAATAATCAATTTTTTTCTTTTATTACATTAAAGTGACAGAAATTAAACGAGTACATTTTAACATAAATAGGTATGGAAGGTACAGACATATCAACAATGTAACATAAAGATTTAGATAAACGTATTATTTCAAATTTTACTTTTTTTTTTCTTTTTCTATGTAATTCTTTTTTTCTTCTTTTTTGTGAAAGTTAACTCAAAGAAATTATTTTTCAAATAAAAACCTTTCTTGTATGTAAATTTTAAATGTTAAATGATCATGTTAAACTCCATGTAAATTTCTTTGAAACACTGTAGAATAATGTTAAATAAATAAACTTTTTATGAGCACAATGAAAGTAAAGAAAATACTCATTACTTGAATTTCAAAAGTCTTTTGTCAACGCATTGCAATCTAATTTTAATACAAATTTTCTTCGTATAGTAAACATTTCTTACATTCACTACATTTTTAACTTTTTTTAACCATCACTAATATTAAATAAATCGTTTAAATTTATGAAGCTTGAAACATTCCTATTTCAATCAAATCTGTTATTTTTATTGTACTTTTTAAATATTGCCTCTATTGCTTTAACTGTCGTTGAAATTTACATCCAAAGCACATTAATTTATTTTCCTAAGAGCCACATTTATCTTAATAATTATTGTCCCCACTCTTCATTTTATCGGTCTTGAAAATCGTTATCCCATTCATAATTATGCTAAGCATGTAAATCTCATACCATAAGATCTATTTAAAATATTAATATTTGCACACGGCAGAAAAGTATGATAGTAAAATAAATGGCTGCATTAAAACCTGTCGATACTCATAAAATTTAATCAATTGAACGTGCTGGGCTCTGTTATGCAAATTATACTGTTTTGTAAATTGAAAAAAACCAGCATGCCTGAAATTGATATCATATTACCTTTGTTTAAGCCAGGTTTTTACTGAGTTGCAAATATATTGGTTTCATTTCATATTCTCGGGTTATTGGGTGGATTAAATATAAATATATAATATAGGGACATGTAATATTTTTTCTGTAGTATAAATTTGGTGTGTTTGATGGAATCATTTATAAGCATAGTTGAATCGTTTATTTATTTAATAGCTTATGGTTTTAATTTTCTGTATGAAATATGATTTACAAAAACGTAATTCACAATGTTTACACGGTTCCGTTACATTGCAGATAATGGTCTACGGTTATATTTATGAGGTCTTTGTGGAAAAAGAAGGCTAACAAATGTATTTAACCGTCCAAACTGTTGTAATGTAAGATCACGTTCACTTAATTCCGGTTTTCGCTGAAATACACCTACAATTCACATTTAAATGACTCAGGTATCACAAAATATGCTTTAATTTTAAAGCTTGTAATAACAGCTAATTTTTTTCTAATTTCAAATATTACTACCAAATTTTCTTTCATTTTCATAATTTTAAATCTGCATAAAAATTATATCGTGAAAAAAAAAAAACTTTACATTATTTGCACATTTCTAAGACGCTCAGAGGGTTAAATGTGTCCGAGGACTAACTTATAATGTAATACAGGAAATTCTAGTGTCTAACACTATACTTAATTTAAAAACTGAGTATATCATGTTGAATTTTCTGAACTTAGAAACAGAGCTATTATTTATTTAATCGAAATGCACTATAATTTAAGAACGCTAACTGAATTATTTTATAACTCTCCAGTCATCACTACAATTAATTGAAATTTCCAGTGTTTTTAAAGACGCATCATGATGCTTCGCATTGCTATGTTTAATTTATTGCAGTATATAGAACATGCGTATGAGGGCAATCCCAAAAGTAAGCTCTTCTATATTTTTAGAAATACAAAGATCCATTTATTTTCTATAATAGTTACATCATTTTGAAGAGTGCTTTATTTTTCTACATAATCCCCATTTCGGAGGACGCATTTTTGTAGATGTTGTGGCAGTTTTACAGTGCCCACGTCATACCTACTCGCCGTTACGCCCTTCAGAAACAACACCCTCTAGATATAGAAAGCTTTATAAGTGAAGCTTTGACGTAGTCACCGGAGCTTCTTATCTGACATCATCACAGTTTTGGTTTCAAAGGGTATATTACTGTAAATTTGTGGTGAATTTTTGCACTCGCCCCACTAAAAATAATCTTAAGATTTTCTTTAACAAAAAACTGCAGAAAATCTTCCCATTCAATTCTTAAGAAAATCTGCAGAATATATTCTGCAGATTTTCTTAAGAAATGAATGGGCCAAATAACTTAAGATTTTCTGCAGATTTTTAGAAGCTGTATTATTCTGCAGATATTCTTAAGAATTGTATGGACCAAATAACTTAAGAATTTCTGCAGTTTTTTAGTAGCTGTATTATTCTGCAGATATTCTTAAGAATTTAATAGGCCAAATAAGATTTTCTACAGCATTATTATTATATATTATTTTAAAGATTGTAGTTTTAAACTAAACAATTCTAATTTCAGGCAGATCATTTTTTAAAATGTTGCATTTCACTTTAGATATTCAGATTTCTTAAAATATATTATCATACATTTTAATTTTACATTAGACTTGAAAACTGAAATATTGAATTTTGGTTATATCAGTGGCAAGATAATCCCCTTGTTAAATTTACTTTAGATTACTAATATATATATTTCATCATGTAATTTTGATTCTTTTGTTTAATCGAAAAAAAATTGCAGATATAAAAATTTCAATTAAAAACATAAGTGAGCTATTAAAACCAATTGCTCAAAACATCAAAATATACCCAAAGTACACATTTTGTAATTTTAAAATAAATAAAGATAACAATTTGTGCTTATAATTATTTTAAGTATATAGAAAAGCTATCTAAGTGAATGTACATATTTACGAACATAACTGAGCAAATAAATAACCAAATATCACTTACCTTATAGGCATACAACTATTTGGAAATATTTACTAAAATGTCATATTTAGCTTGTCTTTGATTTAAGACAAGCTTTTTCTACAAAAATGTCAGGTATAACATGGGGGGACGCATCTTGAAACCACTCTTGTAATGGGGGCCCCATTTTTACACAGATGCTGGGTCCATTCTTATATTTTATTCAAACATTTAGATGTTTTAAAACTTCCTATTTCACTCATACACATTTATATTTTTAAAAATCTATACTTTCATTTTAATATTATTCTTGAAACTTTAAATACTTAGTATGCCAGTGGATAGAACAACCCTTGTTTCTTTACTTTGAATACATATTTCATCACATAATTTTAATTACTTTGTTTAGCTGATAAAACACACGTAGCTTGTGATTATAAAAGTAAGTCAGATATTAAAACTGTGCGCGAAAAATATAGCTAAAGTTTTGAGATCACACCATGAGTATAAAGAACAAGAAGGGGAAAATAGTAAAAAAAATTGCAATTATTTGAAATAATTCATAAAAAATACTTCAGTTAACACTAAACATAACTCTTAATGGACAATTTATGTAAACCATGTTATTTCAGAGATCCCATTTTTCTGTAATACATATATGTATATGCTCAGGGACTGATTTACGGCGAAGCATTCGGGGCACATGCCCTGGGCCCCTGATTTTTAGGGGCCCCCAAACTTCCTTTTATGTAATCATAATAACTACTAAAGTTATCTCTCAAGAGTAAAATTTCTGATTACTTACTTCATTTCATCACAAATAAAAATTAAATTAAAAATTTTGAAATGTTAAAAATTATGCATTTGACTCGATAGGACACCTCAGCACGCTCCTCCTCTTATCGTTTCTAAGATGTGTGACAACTGTAAATACCCATAAAAACATTTCAAAATTGAAACATTCATAAAAGTGGTATTTGTCGTGACATTTTACTGATTTGTAAATGTTTACATATGGTTAACTTAGGTTAGTATGGTTAACTTAACTGACTTACATATGGTTAAATATTTATACCTCTGGATTATCATTTATTATTTCATGGTTTCAGTTTTACAATTTTATTATGTGCTATCTTTTAATGTTTTACTTGGGATTCCATATTACGTAAGTTTAGCTATTTTATATTATATATATATATATATATATTGAATACTGCAGTGTGTGTGTGTGTATATATATATATATATATATATAGTGAAAATTTTTTGTATTTCTGCAGCTTGGTGCAGAAAACATGACAAAATTCTACCGGGTAAAAAATTCACCAGCACACACACACAAAAGAAAAGTTGCTTGTAAATCGGACGCCACCTACCGGCATGTATTTCGACCCGCTGAATCCTAATTTTAAGTCAGTTTAAGCGGTACACCCTCGAGTATCGATAAAATTGAAAAAATAGCATAAATTGGATCAATGGTAATTAAAAAAAATTATGAATATAAACCAAGCATAATTCTTATGTATTTCGATCCGCTGAATACAAATTTAAAGTGTATTTAGATTATAAACCGTTCTGCAATTTTCTCAGATTTTAAAATCTGAGAAAATCGCTCTCCCTACTCTGTTTATACATAATTTTTTAGAGATATTACAATTTTTTTGCATTTTCAGATTTTATACTTATATTTTACGCATAAAAAAATACAAGAAACGTATTTAATATTGTTTTATAGATTTTTAAAAAAATTTTTTAACTGTAATTTTTGCTATTTTATCAGTTTTTTGCGATTTTTTGAGAATTTGAGGGATTCTAAGCCAAATATATTTTAGATTTGGATTAAGCAAATCAAATTACATAATAATCCTCTTTGATTTGGGTCAACAAAATTTTTTTCATTAATACAATGATGATTTTTTTGCTATTTTTAACATTTTTCAAGGTTTTTTTTTCATGTTTTTGAGATTTAGAACGGTTTATAATCTAAAACACACTTTAAATTTGTGTTCAGCGGATTGAAATACATTAGAATTCAGCTTGGTTTAGATTCATAAATGTTTTTAATTACCATTTATCCAATTTACGCTATTTTTTCAATTTACTCGATACTCGAGGGTGTATGGCTTAAACTGACCTAAAATTTGGAATCAGCAGGTCGAAATACATGCTGGTAGATAGGTGGCATCCGATGTACAAACAGCTTTTTTTTGTGTATGTGCCAGTGTTATCAGTAAAATTGTGTTTCAATTATTATTTGAAGTTGTATTAAGAAACCTCAATTATCTGGAAAATTCGAATTATCGGAACATTTATGAATGATCTTTTAATCAAATTACAGTAAGTTAAAAAAAAAAATTCAAGCAATGGAACATTTTGAATTTCCTAAGACAGTTCAAAAATCTGTTTTGAGATTCTAAAGAATTGAAATAAAAACTAAATAAAGAATTATCAGAAAATTTGTCATTTAATGACACTATAATTTAAATGTGGGTTTGGGTACTTTTCATTATTATTTTAAAAAATATTTGTAAGATACAGTTGGACACCAATTTAACGAATTCATTGGGATCGATAATTTTGTTCTTTAAAAAACGGTCCAAAACAGAAAATAAAAATTTTTCGCTCTTACCTTATGAAAAAGTTTATGTATCCATAATTTTAAAAGGCATACTTTTTATTTATCATATAAAAATGCAGCAAAGTATTACATAAATTTAAGATCGTCTTTATTGCCTGCAGTTTTATTTTCTTCTTGAAGAGCAGAAAACAATTTTCACAATTATAGTTCACAATTTTCACAATTATAGTTCACAATTTTCAAGTCTAGAAGAAAGTAGAAGCAGTATGCAGACCAACTAAGTCGGTGTATTTACAAAAACTTGGTACACCAATTCCTTTCAGACAGCTCCGTTAGAAAATACAATGGTATGAGATCTGGCAATCATGGTGGCCATAGAACTGGACTTCCACATCATATGCAGTGTTTGGGGGTAATCCACATTTAAAAAATTATATACACGACCACAGATTGAATCTATGGCATTTCATCAAGGGCATCTGGTTGAAATATTAAGTATTGCAAGAACTGTTCAGGTGACAGACGGGCTAGTCCGAGCCCGAGCCCGAACCGGGCTCTGTAATTCACAACTGCGTTCGGGCTCGGGCTCGTGAAAAATTTCTTCTTTATTGAACATACTCCTTGAAACAGATTTTAAAAAGTGATTCATGAGGAAAATAAAAGTACTTATAAAAAAAATAGTGGCACAGGCACCTAGAAGGTACGTAAAGTTCTTTGGGTATTTCAGAACGGCGGCTTATATTACTTAGTTAGTCATCAGATCCGACATTATTTGATAAACATGGATATAAAGAATTAGAAAGTGCATTGAGAGTTTGCAACTATATTTTTCTTTAATTTGCATAAACGGCAAAATTTATTGTATTCTATCAATGAAGTAATTGATTTTTTTTAAATCTTTAGCTGAAATTTCGGGCTCGGGCTCCGGCTTAAATAATATTGCTCAGGCTCGGGCTTCAAAAAATGAGCCCGAACTCGTCTCTGGTCTAAGCAGGCGAGGTCCATGGTCTAAGCAGGCGATCCACGAGTATGGAAGCAAACACATTTACTGACCAGTGTTCCTGAGGGTCTCTATTCAAATTCAATTTACTGGCTAGTGTGTGTGTGTTTACCTTGGTGGAGGGTGTTACATGCTCTAACAGCATTGTGTAGAAGGAGCTTTATGTACGAGCAGTCTTCAGACATGGCACACAACATCATTGCGGAATAACAAGCAGTGGAGCGGCTGATATGAACTGGGAAATAGTCTACAAACCTTCTCAAGAATCTGCGACAGGCATCACACGTTTTCTGCAACCAGGGTCACTGACAGTGCAAGTTCGTCAACTCCGTCTTAGAAGTATACTTCTAGACGGAGATGTTCAGAAAATTATTTGTACATATTAACTTTAAGTAAAATTAAATGATATTAAAAAGCTTCAGAGAAATTGCTACCATCCTGCATCATAACTAAGCTTTTACTTTAAAATAATTATTCTTGAGGGTCACACCATTTTTTCGCAGAAGATTTTTAAGTAAGTTTTGCAGTTCAAATTTAGTTTTGCCTTTTGTCTAGGTCTGCCTAGCAGCTCATAAGGCATTTCCATTATATTGGCTGTGGTTTAAATACATACTTAACAATATTAATTATGTGGATGAAATTTGAAAAGACATTACTGAAATCATTCCTTGAAGCTAAAAGCCAAAAAGTTGGTCTATTTTAAGCAAGTCCTAAAAGTTTCTAAACAAGATAAAAGCAAAATTTTAAAAGTTAAAATAAAATGCTTTAATTGAAGCACTGATAAAATTTAATGTTTTGGAAGAAAATTAATATTTTAAGCATCAAGATAAAAATATAAATACGATTTTAAATGCACCCTGAGTACATTATTAATTAAACAATTTAAATATACACTACTGAACAGGCCAAACAATTGTGGGCTAATGGCACTCGTGATTCAAATTAAATTAGGCCTCGCTCTCGCTAGATACTGATCATTTTCGACGGTCGAGCCAGATACATAAGTTTGATCAGGTTCTGTAACTTAAAAATTGTACTTTACTATGAAAATAAAATAAAAAGATAAACTCTAAATAAACTCTAAATTAGAATAAAAGTATAAAAGGGCGGAAAAAAAACGCGCTAACGCATATTCATTAACCACGTTGTGAGTGAACGACACGATGTAAACACACAAACGGATAGCAAACGAAGGAAGTTCGATTTTTTCGACTACATTCGATTTAGTCGTTTCATCAGCGATCTTCTGTGTCAGTAGTGGCGCGTATTTGTTTACTACTAAACTGTTATGAAAGCGCTTTATAACTATCGTACCGACATGATTCTTGCTTTATTTTAAAACTAATGATTTAAAGATTCATATTCAACCACAACAACAAAAAATAAATAAATGTTTTGGTGACTTATTTTTGGGGGAAACGAAGTTCATTGTCGCCTTCATTGAACAGAGTACCCAAGCATATATACAAAAGTATAATTTAATTAGAAAGCAGTATTGTATACACGATATCAGGGGCATAGCCAGAAGGGGCTGCTGCCCCCCCCTGAAATGGGACCCTTTCAGTTATTGTTAGTGAGGAAGATAGCATTTAACTGCAGGTTAATTAATACTTTGGTGCACAGAAGGGGCGTAACAAAAGGGGGGCCTGAGGGGGCTGCTCACCCCCCCGAAATGGGACCCTTTTCTTATTTTTAGTGAGGAAGGTAGCATTTAACTGCAGATTAATTAATACTTTTGTGCACTGCAGGGGCGTAGCCAGAGGGGGCTGAGGGGGCTTCTTCCCCCCCGAAATGGGACCCTTTTCTTATTTTTAATGAGGAAGGTAGCATTTAACTGCAAGTTAATTAATACTATGTTGCACAGCAGGGGCGTAGCCTGAGGGGCTCCTGCCCCCCCCCCCCGAAATGGGACACTTTACTTAATTTTAGTGAGGAAGGTAGAATTTATCTTCAGGTTAACAAATTTTGACAACTGTAAAAAAAATCTACAGATATTTTGAAGACAAAGTTGAATCTGCGGGTTTGTCTTTAGATTCTTAAAAAAATGTTAAGAAAAATGTCTGTCGTTTTAAGATATTCAAAATGTCTGCAAAATGTCTGTAAACAATCTGCAGATATTTTGAAGATAAGGTTCAATCTCTAAATTATCATAAAATTTCTGCAGAATGTCTGAAGAATATGGCATTTTCTGAAGAAAATCTTAAGATTATTTTTAGTGGGGCATAGAACGGTTTAATGATTTAAGATAAAAAAATTAATTTTACGACAAATGACGATTTTTGAATATCACCAATTGTATAATATGATACAGAAGTAGATCACAATGAATTATTTTGTATCAGAAAGGTATTTTAATTTTCATCTTTAATAAAAGATATTGTCTAATATTTGCAGCATCCACCAGAAATTTTAAATAGTTTTACTTTTTGAAGACAAAACTGTGATGACGTCATTTCAGTAAATCTAGTGATGACGTCAAAGCTTCAGTTGTAAGGCCTTCTCCATCTAGACGGTGTTGTCAAGAAGAATTGAACCTCATATTTCACCTTGTCGTCGGAGCAGAACTGCCGCCTAGACAAAGGTTCCTTCAACTTAGGGAACAGGCGGTAGTCGCTCTGAGCCAAGTTCGGACTGTATGGTGGGTGGGTGAGAACGACCGGCTGTAAACTTTCTACACCACTGGCGAACATTTTTGACATCCATGCACTACTGTCCATACACTTCCGTCAATTGGCGATGAATTTCAACCGGCTTGACACCGTTTGCGTTCAAAAACCTAATAGCTGCATGAATTTCGCATTTGGCAGTAGTGTTCAACGGGGAGCTCCATTTTCAAGCCAAGACTGAGTATTCGAGGTAAGCGCCAGCTTACTTATTTGGAAGAGGAAGAAGCGCCACTCATGACAGTTTGGCCAATAACCGTATTAACAATTTCTCTACCTCTACCAAAAATAAAACTTTTTTTTGAGATTGCCCTCGTAATATTCAAAATCCAAAAGTTTGGAAAATAGACCTCTGATGATAATTTCTTAAAAGAAATAAATTTACAAAATGGCTTTGGAAAACATTGGACATATTTATTACTATTATTATCATTACTATAATAATAATTAATATTATTTGATAAACTGATTTAAGGCGAGATTCAAGTGAAACGCGCGCGATCGAATTCGAATCTGAAGTTTTTCAGTCCACAGTTCGAATGTCCTGGCAGAATGCTTCCAATCAACAAACCTATCGCGCTGTCACGTGATCAAAACACGATTGTTATGTTTCAGTTGAATAAGAAACATTGATATCTTTCGAAGTTTCCCCTGGAAACGTTCGAAGCTGAAAACGTTCGAATTGTGTTTCACTTGAATTTCGCGCTACGTTTATCAGTACTACGAATTGACTGAAAGAAGAGCTTTTTTTTCACTTTCCATATTGAAAATAAAGTATACCTCGGTACATTGTAACACAATGAATCCTATCAAATCTTTTCAATAATAAATTACTGTATTTTTGAAATTGAAACCGTTATCTTATGAAACTTCGCACGAAAACCAATTTTGGACAGCCATTTATAAACATTTAATGAGCAAAAACTTGCATTGGCGCAATCAAAGAATACCTCACAACAATTAATCCACGATCATCATGAATACTGGAAATGCTATTGTAAAAATTACTGGCATTGTCATTGTTGCTCTGTTTTGGTCTGTTTTAAAATTTGTGGCATTTTTCGAAATAAGGACTATGTGTGTAATATATATGTTTTTGGAAATCATTCACGTTTAATTAATCCAAAAATTTATTGATATTTCAAAAAATAATCAGAAAAATCATATTCTTGTTGCATTAATTGAAAATGATATGCGTATTTCATGAAATCAAGTATATACTGCATAGTATTGTGAAATGTTATTGCTTTATTTGTTTGTTGTTTACTCATTGTTTATTATTATTTTTCGGAAATAATGCGATATTATGGTTTTCAACAAATAATGAATTTTTTAAACATTCAATTAAGATTAAATGCTGCAAAAGTTTGACAAACTTGATCACTGTTCGGAGATGAGGTGACTGAAAAATTTTATTGGGTTAGTGAAATTAATTATCAAATAATAAATTACTTTTTGAGTAATTATTAAACTACATAAAACGTACTATCCCATAAAGTGTTCTTTATACAATTTGAATGAATTGATTACTTTTTGGTAAGACTAAACTGAATTATTTTTAAATTTTCATTATAAGTGTAGTCAAAAGTTATAGAAGCATTCAATTTGCAAAGAGATGAAAGTGTTATCGTGTGAGATTATAAAAAATATCCTTGTTTTCTGAAAAATTTTAATTTTTTTTCTATTTTTATAGGTCACAGGATTAGGTTTCAAAATTGTTTTATTTTTGTTTCTAAGATAATTAGATTCTAAGTTATGTATACAAGAAATAATAAACCGGAAGGATAATATTTTTACAGTATTAAATTCTTTAAACTCGCTTTTTCTGAAATGTGTTCTTCGTAAATTTTCTTGCGATAAATGTGACATCTCATAACGTGTTTAAAATATTGACTTGAAATTCAGCCAAGATATTTTTTGATCATTAGTAACTGTGTTATAAAGCAGAATATAATATTTATGCGTTTATTTACTGATTTTACGATCATTTTTCTCTTCAAAAACTGCATTTTTATTATAAAAATACAGAGTTTTCATTTAAAATATTAAAATATTTTCATAACTAGTAGAATTTTCGCAAATCTTTTGGTTTATAACACAGACCAATATATTAGTTATATACTGTATAAATATTATTTTAAAATATTTATTAGAATTGGTTACAGAAAGTTTTTCGTACGCAATTTTTTTTACGGAAATTTCATTTAAATTTGCCAATATTTCAAAGTTTACATTGAATTTCATTAAATTGGCATTTAAACCTTTAGCTTTACATTCCATTTTAAATAATAACAAGGATTTTTTTAATAAAAATTTTAGTTTACTTAAAAAAAGTGCCCCGAATGTTTTCACATAAAGTTCTTTTAAAATATTGCAATTTTTTCCTTACAACAGATTTCAAACAGTTCAACCCCCTACTTCTTTCCATCTGTGGACTTGTGCAATTCCATAATTACATCAACGTAATTTTTTACATGCGTCCTGTAATAGGGTATATACTTATGAATGGGTGAAAAAGAAATACATTTCAATACAATGAGCAAAAACCTTAAAGTTTTTGCGCGAAAGCTGGTTTCTAATTACAAAACTGAGAAGTGATTTCTGTGAGAAAATACTATCCATGACATATCTTCTAAAACATATGACATCAACATTAATCCATTCACTAATGCAAAACCAAATACATTGTCTGGGGAAAGTGTCAAGAACTTTTGTTTAGAAACAAAAGTACATTGCTCTTGGCAGGTGAACTGAAATTAATTACATTAGTTATTGTAGCTGCACAATTATTTTGCTTATAAATGAAACTACGGAATCGTATGAATTACTTATTTCTTTTTCGCATATGTTTCAAATGCTACAGTCAGACAGAGAATATTATTCATATTTGAGTAAGATTTAATTATAAATAAACTAAATATCTTGTTAAAAATTAACTAATTTAACATCAATTCAATGCATAAGCTATGGAAATAGTGAAAAGCTATCATGAGATTTTAGAATCCCCCTCCCCGAATAAAAAGAAGAAAGAAACAAATTTAGGTAGAAATAATGCTTGAATTTATTAATTTTAGCCATTATAGGTATACAAAATTGTACCATAATATTGTTAAATCCATAATATTGTTACCATAATATTGTTATTTCTAAAACTGGGTTTCGAATTTATAAGCGAATGTTTTATATTTTATTTTCGTTCCACTAAATTATGTGTTATTTAGCTTATTTAATCGTTTTCTACATTTATACAATCTTTATCGTTTTACACCCTGCTAATACTTTTTATATAATCTGTGTCATATTCATGCTAGTTTGTATTTTTTACATTATTACTGTCAAATTAGTTTTCATACTTTGCATTGTAAAGTTGTGCATACAGTTGTGATTACTTTAAGGAAATACAATTTACAAGTTACGAAAAAAAATTTACTCCAAGTTACTCTAAATATTACCAACTGAAAAATTCCGTTTTCCTTCTCCATAAAAGTTATAGAAATTTCACGATTGTGATCTTCTTCCAAGTTCTGGTATTTTCGCTGAATTACTTTTTTAAAGAATATCATAAATCAGTAAACTCATAGCTATTATCTAGGGTTGACGAGATAGAGAACGCATATTTTAGATCATTTTTCATTTTAAAAAAATAATTCGTATTATCTTCTTGTTTGCACTTAATATTTCTTGTACTTCTAGAATCAACTGAAATTGTGAGTGATGAGCACACGTGAAATATTTTTTTGGATATAAGATTTACAAATGAATGCAACTGTCGATTTACTTTAACAAGATTTTATGCATTAGCAATTCTCTCAGAACCGAAATTTTCATGCACAAGTAATAATATATTCAGTGGCATATATTTCGAAGAAAAGATATTCATGTAATAATGAGTTACTAATATTAATAAATATTACGTCATGATATGTATGTAGACGAGATGATCTGACTATTGTGTGCAGGCAGTCCACAAAAAAATAAAAGAAAAGAACATCATCTTTAAAAGTTTAGCTACATTGTAAGACCACCAGGAACGTTTTGCAGGATTATTTGAACAAAAACTTTGAATGTATGTATATATATATATATAAATGCAACACATACTTTATTGACATATTAAAACAGATTCACGCTCTTGAATATTCAATGAAAAATATCTATTCAGATGAAGACGAAGAATAGGCCACCTATCTTGAAAGGTATACCGTGTGAAGTTGCCTATTTTCAAACTACTACTTGCGTTCAACAATTGGCGTGGTACCTTAAAAATTTAATTGGTTCCTATATAAATTTTTATTGATGCTTCTATATTGTTAGTTGTCTTTTTTTTTTTTTTCACATTTTAATAGCATAGGTACGCTTAGGCATGCATATTTAGAAAACACCTGCGTGTTACTAATGAAGTCTTTTTAAATTACTGTATTGATGATTGCGATCAATAGTATTTTAATTTGTTGTTATATGGGCCATTACTCTCCCATTTAATTATTTGTATGGCACATTTGTGCAAGGGGTTTTCTCAACAATAATCGTATACGTCAAGCTTTAAAACGTTTTTGATTTCCAATTTCTCCTCATATAGCTAAAATATCTTTGATATGACCGTAATTTCGTATTAAGTTAAAGAATCTGTGCTGGAAATAAATTTTCTTAATTCCTATCTATATAAATGATAACATAGAAGAACAACTGTTTTAATACATCATGATAATATATTTTCTGTCAGAAAAAAAATATTCATGGCAAAATTGCACTTTTCATCACCTAAAGTTTCGCCGTTTCAATTTTTCTCCTCTGACGTTTTTTCTTGATGAATTTTGCTAGTCGTTACTTTTTTTTGGAATATCAGGGGAAAAAAAAGAAAAATTTCAGAACTCCATCCACTCATATTTCTTATCAAGACTTCCTATACATGGAAAGCCTTACAACTGCTACGTCACCAAGCTTTGACATCATCATTTGCCCTACATTTAAAAGTTTGATTGTGACAAAATAAAGCTATTAAAAATTTCTGGTGAATTTACCCATGATTGGTAATATTTTAATAATTTGAGATAAAAAATATAATTTTACGACAAATGGACGTTTTTAACCATAACTAATTAGATAACGTGATAAGGAAATAGATCATACTGAATAATTTTGTATGAGAAAGATATTTTAATTTTAATGTTTAATATAAGATATTTTCTCATATTTGTAGTAGTTACCAGAAATTTTTAATAGTTTTATTTTGTGAAAATAAAACTTTTAAATGCAAGCCAAATGACGACGTCGAAGGTTGGTGACGTAGGTGTCGTTCGGCTTTCTATATGTAGGAGGCGTTGGTGATGTGCCGCTGAAAGAAGAGAACCAATCAGCGAACGATCTTTCATCCCTCCTAGCCTCACTGAAGGAGGAAGCATCCAATCCTCCCTAGTTTGAACTTGGTTTTATTTATATATTTATTTAGGAAATGACGATATATAATTAGGGAATGATTTAAAGTCGTTCGCTGGGTGTTTATAAATGTCTAAAGTAACAAAGTGTGTATTTCAAAAAGTCGTACATATACACTATTTCACAAAGCGAAATTTTCAGTTACGCGATGGTTCTTGGAACGTATCCCTCGCGTAAATCGAGACTTCACTATATTTAGTTGCACATAGTTTATTTAAAGGAAAACGTTGTTTTTTTTTTAACATGAGTAACATTCATTTTATGGAAAGCAAATTAATGTTTTTTTTCATTTGTAAAAATTTAGAGAGATAAATTCACAGATAGCAATTATAAATTTTCTGATCTTTCTGAAAGCTAAATGCCTATCTGACGAACATGGCCTAAGTGACTTTGAGAAGAACTTTTAAATACATGTCCTTGTACGTGTTAAATGTCAAGAAAACCTTTAAATTTCTAAGCAACCAGCTTGAGCAGTTTTATCTTCTGGAAATAGCATATCTTTTGACTTATGGCAAAGAGTTTCGTGAAAACTCGATTCTTTGATCACAAATAATGCATCGCTGTTGTATCAATAGACAAATATTACTGATGCTACTCCAGTACGACAATCATATGGATCTCTGTTTTCCTTTTTCCTTTCTTCTTTCATCTTTTGTTATTACGACCGGAGAGGAAAATTAATATTACAGATAATTCATATTCAATATGCTAAAGAAAGACCTTGCAAACGCAATTGCGGAAAAAAAGTAGGAAATTTTCGAAGGTTGAGGGCAGATTCTTATCGTTTTTATGATTTTTATAGTACAGAAGTAGGGAAAGAGTTTACCATCCTGCACGATATAGTCACTTGACAGAAGGCCAATTTGACCTGGATTGTCTGATTGCGACCTACCGATAAAGGATGCTATGGCGTTGGGCCGTGATCGTATAGGCTTTCAGAAGACAAAGGAACCCACTAAAAACTTTCGGACGAGACAATATGAAATTCCATTTACAAATTTATTCTAGACTATCTTAGATATGTCACCTTTACATACACAACGTTGAGATATCTTAAATATACTGGATGATCCAAAAATGGCTATTTATGTTCCGAAATTTGCATTTAAATGAGAGGAATCTAAATGCTTCATTCTATAGCTTTCAAAACAGGAATAACGTTAAGAAATAAAAGGAAATATATACCTTATCTTTAATCGTTAAATCCATTGTTCATCTCTTGGTGTCAAATCCCTGTGTTCCCTAGGGCACACGAGAAAACATTCCCAGAAAACGTACGCAACCGGCAAAAGCGGTGGACACGAACACAGTGAGAGAAGATTTTTCAAAAAAGCCGAATAATCGAATCATCGTTGCCAACGGCAAAAGGGTAAATGTTACGCCTACAACATGCTTGCGGAAAGCATTTGCTTACGTCATTGACTTCAGCATGAATTACTTATTGTTTTTAGTTTTAATTTTATTTTTATTATATCCGAGGAACAGAAATAAAAAATCGTTGCTACAGATGCATAAATAATATCTGAGATATTTTGATATTGGCTTATTACTGCTCAGTAATTCTATGCATTCAGAGCAGTGTTTACAAACCTTTAACTTTACTTTTTACTTTTTACTATACTTACTTTTTACAATACTTTACTTTTTACTATACAAACTTAAAAACAAACAGAAGCAAATGTTGCATTAATTAAAAATTACAGCTATATAACATTGAATCGATGATTAAAATTCATATTTATATGATGTTCATTACTTTTGAACGGCATTAAAAACAAACCAATAAATCATACCACTCGGAAATATTAAGAATCCTTCTTCATCAAATGAAATCTTTCACTGACAGTGAACCTATAAGTCTCATGCAATTATAAAAAAAAAATCTTAAGCACCAAACCTGCCTTCAAAATGGAGCGAAGCGTTATCCGTTTTGTAAAATTTCCAAAAAACCGCATTTACAAGTTTTTCGTGAACGTTTTGGAACTTTTATAGTTTGTAATCGTCGAACTTTTATAAGTTGTAATTCTTCTCAAATAAACTTAACTAATACAGATTGTGGAGAAGTACTCTCTATTTTTCCGAGTTTCTAGCAGAGCTGGAGTCTTAAGCCGTTCAATAATTGCATGATTTCTTAAAAGGACAGCTTTAAGAATGAACCAGAGTAACTTTCATTACACCCTCAAGGAATATAATCACAGATCACAATTATAAATTTTCTGATCTTTCTGAAAGCTCTGGAATAAAGCTACATAACAGTACTATGCCCAAATATGAAACTTAAGAGTTACGCTCAGAGGCAGATAGCCTTCGAGTAGAATAATAAGTAAATAAACAATACATACATGAAATGACCTTTCAGTCAGAAAGTTTAATTGTTCATCATAACATCTCGCGCAATCTACCATTTAGATTTTCATTTGCATAACTGGCTAAAGTGGGATGTGTGAATATACTTTTGCCATTTCTGTTACGTTATTAAATTTGAGGAGAATTGCATACATTTTACATCACGCAATATAAAAATCTAACTTATCACCATTCTTTAAGCACAAATAAAGAATAACTACTAAATCAAATATTAAAGTTAAAAATGAGTAAAAATTGAGGAGGGGGTAGAAAACTTTAAAAAAATTTCCTTTTGCATACAACAGAATTAGAGCTCGGAATCATGTACCATTGATTCTTTTTTTTGTGTGTATATTTGTGTGTGTGTTTGTATTTTCTGCTATTTTGGCTTGCTGGATGTCAGAAAATAATAGAATCGAAGTCAATATATTAATAAAAATTTCTAATATGTGGAATTTATATTTTCTGAATAAGGTATTTTCTCTGCTTGTAAACAAACATATTGTTATAAAATTCCTCTCTAGTGTTTTCATCAACTCGTGCATTGAAAAATAGGGCTTATTTACGCGTTCATATGTTGCCGTAGTATTCTTATAAAAATGACAAAGTGGGTGTACGCTAAAATCGTCCAGCAACCTAGAAAAGGGGATAAAACATTTTATTCGACGAATGTAAGAACTTATATCTCACAAAAAAATACAGAATTTAATAACGCATACAACAGCAAATCATTAAGTATATCATCAATAACACTCTTCAGATCGCAATGTCAATCGTATAGCTCTGCTAGCTGTATCCACAGCTGTTTCAATTGCTCGCAGCCAGAGAGACTCTGATAGTTGGGAGATTTTCAAGCAATTTGTGATGTCATTTATGTCTATCTTTCTCGTTACTTCTCTCCTAATTGTGAAAATCCGTAATTCCACTTCTTTGGAGTATTTTAGTAGCAAAATTTGTTGTCATGTTACCAAAATGGTCTTCAAGTTTGTCGCCAAGGTCAAGGGTTCACATACTCATTTCACTGGCAGGAATGTCTCTACAACTCTCTTTCATAACAGCAAAACACATTACTGCAAAAAACAATGCAATTTTGTAACAGTATTAAGGAAACCAAAAAAAATTATAAGGAAAACCTTTACAACATAAACCATTACATCATTTGAAAAATATTAAATGCAAGTAAACAACTGTACATTGCCTTACTAAAAAAGAATAAAAATTCAGGTAATTCATATTTCTACGTTATATTACATACCATTTTCTTGCTCGGTGCATGTCCTCGGAATATCAGAAAAACAATTCCCGCTGTCAGAAATCTATCAACACATATCTCTTAGCAAAAGCTGCAAGATAAAGCATGCAATTTTTCGCACTTTCTTCATGCTGTGGGAGTAATGCACATTTTTTTCTCACTCGTATTTTTTTTTCCCTGCTGGAAGATATCCAAATACTAGGAGGTTAGCACGCAACAAAGATTTTTCTTCTTCAAGATAAATATTTGCTGAAATTATTTTGACGTGTAGGCAATTTTTGCAGTCTTTTTTGTAGTCAATATTGTAGTTGTTTTTCTGACTGTCGTACCTTCCTTATTCTGATAACAATAAATATGTATCGATTATTACGGAATTCATGCACTTTTTACTATTTAATATGCTATATGCTCATAATTAGTTAAAATGTGCGGCTTATATTTTGTTACTGGAGTACTCAAAAGAATTAAATTATGTTACACATATGTTTATTTGTTCTTCATATTTTTTCAATCGAATTTTTTCAATTCGAAGGTTTTGTTTCGTTTACAAATTCCATTAAAACGTCTTTTCAAGTTTTTTGTCAATGTGCTTTTAAAGATTTGTTAAATATCTTTTGATTTCATAGCAGTTTATAAGGTTTGTCATTCTTATTTATCTTCAAATGGCTCCCATTGAAATTTTAAATTTAGAGTTAAAATAATTAGAAGTGATTTCATTTTCTTCCCATCATTTGTTTCCCATCAAATTTTTTTTGTTCCAAATGCTTTCCAGAGGAAAATAATTTCATTCCACGGAGGATCGTGTTCACTAAAACATGCATAAGTGTACATAACATCGTTATACAGAAATTACTTTGCTTTCTGAACAGCTTTATCCCAAAGAAGATCTGAGTAATATTTAAGTGTAAAATGTCCGTTAATTTTATTTACATATTAATTACATATTAAAACTTAAATGCAAACTGCAAAAACATTATACAATACGACCGGCTATTTATGTTCCAAAAACTAATTCATTATCTACAAGCAGCAATTATGTGTACGAAACTCACTTCTATTCAAAAATCCCTGTGAGGGAATAATGCTATTCTTAAGTTATCCCTGAGGGGTTTTTCACATTTGACAAGTTTAATGTGAAAAAAAAGAACAAAATCCATTATTCTGAAGATGTTTATTCATTGCCAGAGGCTTAGCCGGGACAATACAGTTTAAAGGACGTTTGATGTTTTAAAAGTCAAGTTTAAGAAAGGAAACGTGCAGAGAAAAGCAGGGCCGTACCCAGGGGGGTGGTCCTATGGGTCCGGACCCCCCCGAAATCCTCACATTATCTATATATGTGCTTGAGACAGTGGCGGATTAATGCAAGTTTGTCGGGGTGGGGAGGTGGTTAGTTAGAAGATTGACATAGATATCCATTTTATGGAAGTAAAACAGGATCATTTACATTAATTTCTTTTTTCTCGAGGGGGGGAGGTCGCCCCCTCCGTCCCCCGTTTAATCCGCCCTTGGCGTGAGAGTATATTTATATATAATATGATGATATTCAATAAGTCAGACACCCCCCCCCGAAATGTCGGACCCCCTCCGAAATTATTTCCTGGGTACGGCCCTGGAGAAAAGTGTTATAGTTGATGGAATGTCAAGAAGTAGCTCCTCCTACAATAAATTGTCATCTTCTAGATTTTAATTATTTATAAATGTTTGTTTCGTTGAGTATTGCTTTAATTAATTTAGAATACGTATTTTATGAGCACGAATGCATTTTATACGCTGATTCTTTCAATAATTTAAAAGCATGCACTCACGTAATATGATACCTTAATTAACTGTCTGATTGAAAATTGATATGACAGTACACTGTTATAGCCTTCTACAATCTGCGTGACCTCCAGCAAAATTTCTTTTAAGGGAAAAGTTTTTTATTTTTGTTTTCGTCCGAAAAATGTCCGTTAGATGTCTTTTTGCATCTAAAAACAGCAAATCTAACAATGGAAATGACTAATTCTAAACGATTTCAAAATTTATTCAAAATTTTTGAGCTATTATCAACTAATTTGGGTCACTTTTTTCTGCCAAATTGACCGTGTAAATCACAGCTCGATAATCATTTTAAAAACTTTTGCAAATTAGTTTGCTAAACTTTTCTGTAAACTTCCCTGAATGCCTGTCGTGTGCAGTCCATAGCAAAAGTAGGTGCCAATATGCACATACGTTGCAATATGCTGCTTACAAGTTTATCTCATTTTCATTGTTGTTTAAGCATAAATGCGTTTATTATTGTTGCAGAAAACTCTGCTCGTTTTCGAGGTCGTAGCTTAAAAGTCCAGTGTATGTGGAGAGTTTTAGTAAACAGTCCAGCTGACAGGACGGAACACGAAATTTATTGTTTCTAGAGTTTCGACGAACAATCGTCTACACAATATTACGTTTTATAGCAATCAGCTTAACGCAGAAGCTTTCTCAGATGCTGTATTTCTTTCACCATAGGCTGAATTTTAGTGGAAATTCTAGAGGAAAAACTGACATCTATTCCTCGACATGCATCATTGAAATATTCACTAACAGCATTCAAAAATAAGCTTCCAAAAACAAGCGAAAGTCGCTTGCAAAAGCACACAATGCAAAGCCCTACTCTCTCAGCAGAATCAACGTCTGCTACAACTGATTACTCTTAACTGAACTCCTGGGCGTGATCTGCCCCTCCATATATAGTATGTCCAAAATTTCTAGCAATCTTTCAAGACTCGATCTTCAGAAAAGTCCCAATCAATCGCGAACCTTGATTGCGTGATTGGGTAACAGAAATGCAAATGAGTAATACTAATCTATTGCGTAATACTAATGCAGGGAAGCGAAAATTAGAGACCCCCATTAGTAAAATCATGCCAAATGTCGACAAGCTAGGCGATTTTTGGCGAAATATCGCCAAATTAAGCGCCTCCAAACTGGTGTCAGCTAAGTGATAGTTCAATATTTCTCGAGAATTCGAGAGAGCCTCACGTTAAGCAATGGGGACACCTAAAACTCCCTATCTCATGTTCCAGTTAACCGATTTTCACAAAATGCAAATTTTAATTATTTGACGAATAAAACAAAATTTTTAGAATATATTTAACCCTTGAACAGATCAAGCCAAGGATTTGTAACGATTTATAAGTAAAATATGAATGCACGTCCTGAAAAGCTTCTTCTTGTGGCATCCTGATTAATTAAAGAGGGAAATACAAAGCCTGTCTAAAAAAGCATGCCACCTTCAGCCAGAAGAAATATAACACTTGCGTGAGACAATCGGAACTCTAATGTACTCAGACCAATCCTTCAACTACCTAAATTAATTAACTTTCAACGATAAGTTTAAACGCATCTCAGATTCATAAGATTTATAAATGATACCATAAGTTTACTAAATCAGATCCTCGCGAACACCTAAAAGATATAATTACATTTTGATGTAAATAAACTTGCGGAGTTAACTTTTAATATCTTTTCATATCTGGAGAAAATTAAACTGCGTATTAAAAATGCGCTTACACGGTTAATACCTTGTAGCAATATTATCAACAAAAACACAATTCTCATATAAAATGTTATCATGTCAAAAATAATTTTAATAAATGCTTTAAGAAAGCTGAAATTGCAGATTTATAATTGTTGCACGTTTATTTAATCATGTATCAGTATAAACATTTGTGATTCCTGTCTAGACGTAAAACATTTTCAAGAGCATTTCAAATGTCCATTATAAAAGCTGAGTATGAAAGGTACAAGACCGAATATAACAAACTATATATTCTTTAATCTTTCCGTACATTTAAATAACTCATTCTGGGTTTCGTATGTAATGCACATGTGCGTGTGAGTGTAATTACAACTTAAATTTTGATACAAAGTAATAATATTCTTTATAGTCATTCCATTTCTTCGATAGAAATGGAATTAACGAGCAAAATTAAACAAATATTACTTTGGGTTGCAAAATGTTATTTTTTGAATGTTTAATAGGTGATATAAAACAGCTGCAAAATTCTTATTAAGTTGCCATATAGTAATATATCTGCGCATTATTATTTCAACTTGAAATTTTTAATACAACTACAACTGTTTTTACAATAGAAAATTCACTCAATAATAAACTTGATAATAGGGTGATGAGCAGCCGCAATCTTAATTTTATCTTTTCAGTTTCTCATTTTCTACCTAAACTCCTCCTAACTTCCACTTAAATTACACCTTCTCCCGCATAGCATAATTCATTTCGTGAGCCAGCTGGCCTTCTCTTCGAGAAAGTCACGGTGAAGGACACTTATGTACAATTTAATTTCCTCAAATATTTCCTCGCATGCCATTCAGGTGGTGAAGTGGCTACAGAAGCATTCTATCACACCTTCGGTTCGGGTTCAGTTCCCGGCTTAGCCTTGGATGTTTGTTTACTTGCCCGTCCCTTCATAGGGGTTAACGCTAACCATCCACTGGGTGGCTCCATTATAAAATGGCCAGTAATTCGGACCTTAGTAGTGACAAGATTCTTGATGAGCAAGTGCCTACCCTTTGCAGAAAAATACACACACACACATATATGTGTGCGTGTGTTTAGTACATACATATATGCATCTATATTTATACACAGTGCTCAGAGATGTATCAGGTTGTAACGAAAGTTTTCCGCCATATCTTCCTGAAAAAGTAACTTCTAACTCCTTAGATAACTGATTTTGAACTTTCGGTACCAAACCTGCACAGTGTCACATGATACAACAATAGTACTTAAAGCTGAACTCATAATTTGTTGATATTATGTAGCTGACTTTTTGCAACACAAATGGAAGTAAATGATGGTTCTAATCCTCTAGAGTGATAGTTACATTTGGGACACCTTATACTTAATGATAACTATATTTTTTACAGATTTCACAACACAGTGTTATAAAGTAAGCCTCTTTATTTCAAATGCCAAAAACCGTTTGACAAAATAGGAGCAAATACGCCAACGCGAACTGTGTGCTGACGATGTTTGCGGTGACGGGAAACTTTCGTTACAACCTAATATAATATTACAGTAAGATGAGGGCCGATACAAATTCTGTTGCATTTTCAACAGTACTTGTAATGTTAGAATGAAAATTTTTTCATATCATTGGTGCATTTTAGTAAGGTGTAAAGCATTCTGTAATCCAGAAGGTACGTGACTACTTTATTACCGAATGACAGCTAAAGGCAATTACAGTAGCAGAAAATCTTTGTAAATTTCAATTTACAAATGAAAAGAAAAGTGTATTTTCTGTTTGCAACAAACATTCGCCTTGTGCCTGCTCTTTTGCTCTGTTCGTAAATGTATTTTCACGCCCCTTTCATGACTTGTTCGATCTAGTTGAGAAAACTAGCATCTGAAAAGCTGTAACGTGCTTGCTATTCATGCTATATAAAAGTTTCCATTATGAAAGTTATAGGAAATTTGATCCTCTTTATACAAGAAAATTAGGGCTAAATTCAACCATTTCTAAAATATTTCGGAAGTATAATTCAAAAATTAATAAATTTTCGTGGTTTCTCGAACGCCAAACGTTCTCCCGGGGTCGACCATGTTGGATATTTTTTTTTTCATATTGGCAGTAATATGTACAAATTAAAAAAAATAAAATCTTCTACTCCACCTTTTGCAAGGTACGAGGTATTTATTGATTCGGCTAGTTTTAAAGTTTACCTTTATTTCCATGTTACCATGACGTTTGTTATTTTACTGAAACACGCAGCGATGTTATAACCATAGGAGCAGGAATTATTAAATATCAAAATTAAATCACAAGATTTATTCATATTTAAGATATTTTAATAGGAGCACAGATTAGCCATAGTTTCATTTCTAAAGTAACATAATCTGTTGAATCTTCCTTTCCTTTACATTCAACATAAGAAGTTAGGCATATGAGTGCAGTACATGCAAACATACATTCCGCAGGATCAGTCATAGTATGAGAATATTTTAAGTAAGTTGTCTGTTAGACAGTTGCATAATCACTTAAAATGTCTGACATCAGACTTAAATGATCGGTATATATTAGCAAGAACAGCACTTGTTTAGGTGTCTTTATTGCTGGTAAAGGATAACAAAATACTCTGTACAGTTCTTCATTAAGTTTTAAAAATACTGCATTTATACTTTAAATTATATTAATCTGTTGACGTGAAAGGTGAACAGAGGAGTGCAGACTTAAGCAGGATTTAAGTAGAAAGATAATGTCATGATTTACGGTAAAGATGTTTCATTGAATGTTCTTACACTATTAAGGTATTAGGAAGTAGCTAAATCTTATATATAATAAAATCCGAGAGTAAACATTGTATGTAGCTATGTAGGTAGGTTTGTGACCACCGATGTTCTTGCGCGCGTCTCTCGATCGCATTGCGCCGAGACGGTTGGTTGCAGACCTACCATATTTTGGATACGGCTTCACTGGGACAGATCCTAAGACGCCTCGGAGCGATTTTTCCGAAATTCGAATTAGAAAATGTTTTATTTTATGTTTTGTCCGATTTTTAGCGATTTTTCTTGCATAATACGTAATAACGCCGGTCATTGCACTCGCAATTAAACGATATTTGCATCATCGAATAGAGGAGAAAATTTTCTTTCGAAAACAGTTTGTTTGACAATGTAACATATTTTGCGGATTTTTGGGAATTTTTAAAAGAATTTCTCTTTTGACGGCGTTTGCGTAAAAATAATTTTAAAACTGTTGCATCTTTCATTCTATGTGTCATAACTTTTTTATATTTCGCCCACTTTTAAAAGAAGAACGGAGGGAAAATATAAATTAGGAGATTTTTTACGAATTTTTATGTAAAGAAGGATTTTAAATTCAATAAAAGCTGTTTCAAGATTTCGGTATGATATCTTCCGCTATGGTTGTCTGGGAAGCAGAAACAATGAATAAAATTGCCATTTGAAAAACATAAATAAAATGACTTTAAAATAACTGAGTTTCCACATGTGAAATCTACGTCAATTTGATCTAACGAGATTAAAAGCTTTTTCGAAACTCAATCAAAATAACGGGCTCACAAACAAAACATACGCCACGCACGAAATTATTCCCTATTTTATATTACGTTGCCAGAAAAAGAATTGAATGCTGTTTTTTCAACATCTTATAAATAAAAATGAAATTCTGTTTGTTTGTTTGTTTGTTTGTGGATTTGAGTTGTATACAAATCCACAAAAATGAACCTATCAGCCTGAAATTTTGCACAGATATGTAAAATAATATAAAATAAATCATAGTCCACTTTAAAACTTTGAAAGTCCACCCGTTCCCGGAATTTAAGAGATTTTTTATGTTCTCCACGCAAAAAGCTTTCCGTAATTATAACCCCTGTAGTGAAAAAAGTGTGAAATAAGGATCGTGGTTGCCATGTGTGGCTATTTTGCCGAATAAGATGTTTTAAATTCTCAAAGTAAAAATAAAAGAATAATAATGATTTTTTTTTTGTTAGTTTATATTTGTAAGATTATTAATTTTTTATTATAATATCGTGTGCATGGGAAATCGGAGCAGGAATGAAATGTTTTATACGCAAAACAATAAGAATTGAAGATTTCCGAGGCTAATAGGTAATTTTTTTTAGTTTGGCGAAAAAATAAAATGGCTCAAATACTGATTTTGAGAAAGTGAGTTCTAGCGGTTTGCACAGTTTTCGGCTTCGCGCAATTTATAGAGAGCTTAAGGAAATAGATTTTTGAAAACAAATACAAAGGTTTTATTAGAATACAGCGTTAAATTTTAATGATCCGTGAAGAAATAATGCAGTTATTAAGGGATTTCAAGCGATCTATCTTCAGAATTCTCGCCAATTGAGTACATTGATTTAACTTGGGGGAATTCCGCCAAATTTCAGAAAATTGAAATCTTCTCATTTAGTACATCGGAGTAACGATGAATAAAACACGTTATAGTTGATAATTTAAAAAAATTCGGCTGTATTAAGGGATTCCCCTTTTCAAATAAATGTGTGCTTTACTTTTTGGTGGCCGAACCATTTCCCATATTGATTGCTGCTAAGTCAATGCTTCGAATGATTTCCTGATTGCGCTACGCCGCATGGCCTTCTGCACCGTACAAGCGATTGCCTTGAAATTCGGTATGCATGGTTATTGAACACAATATAAAGCGATATCCATTTTGCTATATCTCTTTATTACAATAAATAGTAATCCCCACAAATCGTAATATCAAAAAGTCCATTCATTCCCGTGCGAAGAACGGGTACTTCAGCTAGTAGTACAATAATTGTCGTTCCAAAAATTACATAAATAGTCACTGGTTGACTTGATCAAGACATACATTTTTATACTCTTTTTTTCTTCTAACTCTCAATGAAAATGAGAATTTTTTGAAAAGTATTTCTTACTTTCTGCCTGTCGTTTAAAATTTATTTTATTAGTAGTATTGTTTGAAATACTTTATGATTTAGACTACTTATATGATAAATAAAATGTAAAATTGCATACAAACATAAATAGAAGATTGGTAAAGAAATACAATAGCGTTTTCTGATGGTCATCTGCACGTCAAATCGAATGGACAAAACTAATTTATTTCATATTGTAAGGGTAGGTGGGTGGAAAACTGTATAAATAAAAATAATCTAATGCACGCATATTTAGTCCCACAACTTTTATTAAAAGCAGATACATGCATGAAGATTGAAACAAACCCCAAAGAAAATATGCTTTGCAATGTACGAATTTGCATCTATGTATTTCATAATAATATACTCATCTTGACTCTATTGCACACATCAATAGTTATCTAAGCTCAAAGTACAGTAACATTAGTAGTTATAAGTAAATTCATATTTACCAGTAATTATCACAGTCTATCGTAAACGTATGTTACGGAATAAACATTAATCTAAGGTCAATTAGATGCGACACTGAAATCCCTCCGTGATTAATGGTATGGAATGATAGAATAATGTTCATATACGCATCTGATGACACACCAATGTATACATCTCATATTAGGATTCAGTCTCTTACTCATTGTGGCCATTAAAGGCGATCCAAGGCACTGCCACCTAGATACAGAAAGCCTAAGCGCTGAACCTTTGACGTCATGATTAAGCCTTCAAGCAATGACGTCATCACACTTTCATTCTCATAAAATAAAACTATTTCAGTTTTCTGGTGAATGCTACAAATATTAAAAACTATCTTAAAGATAAGAATTAAAATACCTTTGTGATACAAAGCAATTCATTGTGATCCACTCCCTTATTAACTCGCCACTTGACGGTGCTGTAGCAAATCATTACTTTATTGAACCACTGGATGGCCCTGCAGTGTATCACTTCTTGACTGTGCAAATGATCGCTATGAAAATAGGTATACATAGATATTTGAACACGGGGAAGAGTTTGGCGCTATCCATTTTCCTATAACTTACCACTAGATGTCGCGTCAACACATGAACTTCCGGACTGTCAAGCCGATAGTCATGAAAATTCGTATACATCGATATCTGAATGCGAAAAATATTTTCGCCGTATTCGTTTTGCTAAAACTCGCCACTAGATTGCGCTACGCCGCATGGCCTTCTGCACCGTACAAACGATTGCCTTGCAATTCGGTATGCATGATTATTGGAAAAATATAACGCGATATCCACTTTGCTATATCTGTTTATTACAATGAATAGTAATCACCACAAATCGTGATATCAAAAAGTCCATTCATTCCCGTGCGAAGAACGGGTACTTCAGCTAGTTACATTATATAATTAGTTACAGTTAAAAACTCCCCTTTTTTGTAAAATTAAATTTTCCATCTCAATACACTAAAATGTTGTTATGAGAGAGTAAACTTACCAGAAATTTCGAATAGTTTTATTTTATGAAAATGAAACTGTAATGATGTCACCTATGAAAGGCCTACTGATGATGCAAAGGCTTGGTGACGTAGCAGTGGTTATGCTTTCTATATCTAGGAGGCAGTGTCCAATGCCGGATCCAAGGTTAGGGAAATGTTACATACATTTCAAGAAGAAAACGTGTACCTGACAATCATTAAAGATAAAATTTAAAGATCAACATTTTAAGATGAATGACAGACGTGCATCTTGAACGTCCTTCAGAGCCTGAATTACTATACAGTGGGCATGATTGGTAGCCAAATTTTATGACATTAAGTCTTAAATGTGTACTTTTTACTGGTGACTGAATTAAAGGAACGTACTCTTTGCATGGTAATGCATAAGTTTACACTATGTTAAATGCTAAATCATCGAACAGCCTGTTTTTTAATTTATTTTTATTATTAAATAAATTCTGAAATATTGTTAATAAAATTGAAATACCCTATTTAAACTTTTGGAATAAATAGTGCAATTTATATAGTTTTTATGTAATATTTCTGAAAGATTTCTTGATAAAAATTTAATGTATATCTCACGATGTTGCGAGATCATTAAAGTATTGTTCTGTTAGTGTCAAACTTCCAGTTTAAAATAATACTCTTTTCATTTTTATGTTTTTGAATTGACCTTTATAAGGAAAAAAACACGAGGACAATTCTTCTAAGCTATTTTTGTAGCTATTTTTGTAGTTTATAAAATGCCAGATACTTTGACATGAAAAGGATTTTTTTTTGTGTGAAAACGGAGAATAACTTATTTCAGGATGAATGAGATTACTCATGATTAATTTAAATTTATCACTAAATACCATATAATACCATTAGCACTAAATACCATCGTCGCGGTAAATGTGGAGATGTTACGTTAAAATAAAAGGCATTAATGTTTTCGAAATGATTACAGTTAAGCAGAACTTGAAACAGTATTGTATATAAATCAGTAAAAAAAATTACATAAGTGTGATAATTTAAGCAGGATGCATTCATTTTGTGGACGTGGGGATGTATTCCGTTTGTGTTAACTATATTAGCTGGTATTTTCAAATCGAATCAAAATTTCTTTTGCGTAATTTGATATGTACTGATTTTATGAAAATGAAATTAATGTATGTTCTTACATACAAGTTTTTGAAATATGATTTAATAAATAAAATGAAAAAAAAAATAATTCAAAAATGTCGCCGATCTTCTTATGTCTTTTTTAAGCTACATTTTTAAGAAAGGTGTGAGAAAACACGTTCTAGGTTTGGAGCAATAACTTAAGGTTTAAAATTTCTCATTTACATCAAAGTGGTAATATTAAGTGCCTCGAAATTCATACGATACTTTTTGAAAATTAATTAAGTTTTGGTTTTCTTTCTGATATGACTATTTCAAGTATCAAATGAAGGGTTATTATAGGGCAGTCTCTCAACTTCACGTTTATAGTTCTAACTTAATTTATTTCCACTAGAAAACAATTACTGTGTAAAACAACCGGAAACATGAAATGATTTCTTTATTTTGTCGGTGAGGCAGTCATTAGTTAATATCTCCTTTTCGTTTGAATTTTTTTCCCTGCTGTAGAGATGTAAAATTTTTTCGATGTGACGATTTTGGCGTTCTCAAGTCCCGACTAAAACTAAGAACATAAGTGACTAACACAAATGAAACCAACTAACATGTGATGGTTCATACTCTTAAAAACGCCCTTTAGGTCGTACATCCTTTAAGCTGTGAATTTTCTTGGTGCTTTTCCTTCAACGTCTTGTTAGTCAAGGAAACTGCTGCCCAAACTCGATAATTACTAGAACTCAATTTGACGATAATTCAACTTCATCTTCTAAATTATCGTAATCATCTTAAGACGTGTATTTTGTAGCCATCCATTTAATTATCTCGTAGTATATTTTTATGTGGTTGTGATTCTGATGTCACTGCTCTGTGGTCTTGTTCTCAGCTTAATGTAGCAAAAATCGATTACAATATCTGAAAATGCAATTCCATTTCTTTTTCATTACACGTAAATGTGACACCATATTGCCTTATTTTGGAATCGACTTAATGTAGACATGTAGTTGCCGTCTCTTTTTAGTTACTTTGATTATGAGGTGAGAGTGAAATCTGTCTATATTCCGACCCTGTATATTGAGGGGCGAATCAAACCATTACTATTAATAAGATATTATGGCCTACTGTTTTCAATGAAAATATGAACTGTTAATTATGTATAATACTTTTTCATCATATATAATAAAATATATATTATCATATATAATATCAAATCTAATACTACTTTGCATATAATGTATAATACTAATATCCAGAAATAATCTTGTGACAGTATGCAATAATAATTACAAAATTCTTTTATGAGTAATCATGAAATCTAAATTATGACAAACATTTGCATGTTTAAAGCAGATTATTAAGAAGAGTTGATTCACGTAACGAATGCAAACGTACTAGGTAAATTGGCGCATAAATATGATATCAAAGCGAGGTCAAAAATATAAAAGCCAAGCATCAATTAAAAAAATAGAAGTTAATAAAATGCGATATAGAGACGATAAAGTGAAATAGATTTCGCGTAGTATTCAAGTTTAAAAAGTGTAAACTATTAATACGTGGAACAACTTTCTTTACATGAAATTTGAAGGGATAAAACCAAGTTATACAAATAAAGAAAGTAAAACAACAGTTGTACATATGTGCTTATATGTGTGAATCAACGATTTCAAATGCAAATAAACTAAAAAGTAGCAGCTTTTCAAGAGCAAAAGATGTTGCACTAACCGCAATATCGTAAAACTAAACATATCTGAAATAGGACATTATGTACGTGGACGGTAAAAGAATAAATCTATCGTAAACTTTAGAAGACAAAGAAACTGAATGAACGAGAGAACATTCTCGTAATTGATTTCGTTTAAGTGAATACAATTTTAAAGAGATATAGTTAGAGCAAACAGTAGTTGCGAAATATACAGCTTTTACACCACAGAATAGGGAATGGAAGATATTTCTACGTTGTTAATAAATTAAAATAATGTATCAGCGAAAACTTAACTTAGCATTTAGTGTCGAGAGAGTACTATAAACAAAATTTTGCTGAATGATAAACATACATAACCGAAAGCTGGAGCGCAGGATATTTATTGTCATTGGATTTTTCTTTCCTTTTCTTCTTTTTAATTTACAAATTTCTCAAAGTGAAATATTTCTCGATATTGCTAGCAACAGTAATATTTATCTGATATCTTATAATAGTAAGAAATGGTGTACAACTGGTTGAAAAATATACAAACCTTGAGTTCTGCAATATTATTTTCCAAGACTCCCATAAAACCAAAAAAATTCAGCGCGTAACCATTGTAACCGCATAAACAATACGCCACTTTATTTAATAAAACAAATTTGACAGAAAACAATAACATAAATCGAAGTAAATCAATATTCTGATAATCTAGTACCTGTTCTAATCACTGTGCGAATTTAAATTTAGCAAATTAACCATTTCACAACTGATTAGATCTACATCTTATCGGCGATTAATGCAATGCTACGTAATAATTTTACTGTCGATTACAGCTCAGACACTAAATAATTAAGAAGACGTTCACTATTCAACCGTTACCATGTCACTTACATTTCTGACATTTAATCATTGCAAGCCGATAGCAGTTCAGAGATCTCATCGTTCTATTACGAATTTGAAGTAACATAATTTCATTGTTGATTAAAACTTCTTCTTTCAGTAGTGCGTAGTCTCACTGCCGATTACAAACTAACTATTTTTACTATCATAGGCGTTGTTAAATAGACTAAGGATTCATTTCAATAAAGCTCCTAGCTTTGAGATGTTTTTACTGTAAGGATGCAGAGCATTTCACCTGGAGATTAAGCTAACAAAGTAAAACTGAATTTCATTGTGAACAAAATAAAAATTTCATGACCCAATCTAATTACCCACTAGAACGCAATCGTTTTCCCTTGAAGTTTCCGAATCAACACGACAAAGACATTTACAGTCAAGGGGATAAATAAATTTATTTTTAAATAAATCAGTAAGGATTTTATGGTGGTTTTATACTCAAATAAAGAAAATTGACGTTTCGCAGAATAAAGTTTTGTTTTTAATTCGTTTATAATTATAATGTGCATTGAAAATATTTTAGAATTATTAACGGAAAATATATCATCAAAATGTTTTTTAAAAGTTCCTTAATTATTAGGATTTTCAAATGCTAGAATTATTTAATTGAAAATTTTATTAAAAATTTTTTCCCAATATGATATTGATAAAAGTAATCTGGATCTACTTGTGTGACATCATTAAATATACCGAGGGCTCAGACTTTCTAATCTAAATGATAATTACGTTTTTCTAAAATACATTTTCTAAAATTTCAGAAAAAATAGTAAAGCTTACATATTTATGATTTACGAGTATGTCTATATAGATCCATCTTATGTTTAATAAAAGAGATTGTAAATATAAAAATATATATATTTATTAACTGAAATATTTTATCAAAATGCTCCACAATTAGTTTTACATTTCATGCATTTGGGGATCCGACGATTTGAGGGGGAATATCATGGATTTAAGATAAACCTTTTGACATATATTCCTATCCTTACGCTGTTCCAGCTCAGTGCCTACGCACATAAACTATCAACGCCATTAATTACAGTTATTGATGAAGTAAATGCTCATATATGAAATGCAAACATGAAACCATTGGATTAAACAGAATTAAAGTAAAGGACATTTACGAACTACAAGGACTTAGAGCAATATCTTGAAAAACTATTAATATTTGACGTCACATACAGTGTTAAGCTCAGAGCGTTTAGAAAAGAAGCCGCCATCCAACGCTAAATTTGATCGCGAGAAACTAACGTCATTTAGAATGAAGTTGTTCATTGGACAACTACTTGGGACACAACAGAAGAACTGTAATGTGCATAGCATACGTAACGTTAAGAGATAGCTCCTGTGACTTTTTTCATGTATAGCAAAGAAGACGACAGTAAAGAAATCTTTTTTAAAGCAAGGTTAAAAAATAAAGAAACTGTACAACTTCTAAATACATAATATATAGAAATGCTATAAAAAGAAGAAAATTCAATAGTAAATATGGAACTTTTTGATAAATAAATATCGACAAAAAGAGAAAAATCTTTAAGACATTTGACAGAAGTATGAAAATATTGTGGGAAAGCAACAGGAAGCGAATTTACATCGCATAATAGGATTCCTCTTAAAGTTTCTTCATTCGAGTATTGAAGCGGAACGAATTTCGAAATTTGTGATTACTTTCCCGTTGACTAGGCGACACTTCCTGTTCTGTTCGCTTTGGTCAAGCCTTATTTTAAGATAAAATTTTCTGTAAAATATTTATAATTTTTTTTTGAAAAATTACCTATTGGCATTCATTATGTATAATTTTAGATACGAAATGTAATATTTTATATCTTATGGAAGTTTTTAAATATAAAAATCATGTAGTACGATAAGGAAATGCATAACAATGAATTATTTTACATCGAAAATTAATTTTATTTTGGTTTTAAGAAATATTCCAATCTTTTCAGAAATTCTAAGTAGCTTTATTTTGTAAAATAAAGTCTAAGGCTAGACTAACTGATCAAGTCTACCTCATGACTTAAACCTCAAGATGGTGTTGAACTCAAATTTCAGATTAAGCATTTGCATCAAAGCACCTTTTTTAAAGTCATGCCGTTTTTCAGTCAAATAATGAGCTCAAATGTTTGGCTTTCTTTATCAATACGTAAATATTATATTCAAATATTATATACCAATACATAAATATTATATTCTGCTTCATAATACAGCTACTAATGATTCAAGTACGATGACAAAATTTCAAGTCAACGCCAGACATTACGAGACCGCATTTATCGTAAAGAAAATTTACGAAAAACGCTCTTTTTACGAAACGCATTTGCAAATTTTATTAGTGTTCAGAATGCTATCCATCGTTCATTTTTTCTTGAATAACTATTTTTTTCTAGTTACTATAGAAATAAAAATAAAACGGTTTTGGTATCCTAATTGTGTGACCTATAAAGTAAGCACAGAAAACGTTTAACAAACATCATAGCTGCCGACAATTCAGGAATATAATTAACCACTTTTTTAAAAAGTATATATTTTTAAATACTTTTTCCAAACTAATAACCACGCCCTCTAGCAAACTCAGAAATTTTGCTACGTTTTAACCCAAAAACTTTTGTGTTCGAATTACTGATTACAAGTAATTGCTAATTATATTCAGGAATTGTGTTGGCAGCTACGAAACATCTTCGAAAAACAAGGATTTTTTGAGGCAGTCTCATCCCTTAATTCAATATAAGGCAATATTTTGATAGGACAGAGTACTTTCGAAACTTTTAAATTAATAAGTTTTCAGAGTGAAAATAAAAAGTTATCCAGATGAAAATTAGAAAAGTCTGTTCTATGTAGATAAAAAAACACCCTAAAATATAACATAACCTCTTTTTCTCATCAGATCACAAAATAAAACTTTTGTTTTCATCTTTCCAGAAATCTCCAAGATTCTTAACGGGATTACAATAGCCGAAACGCAAGATACATTTGCTCAAAAGATAAATTTAACCTGCTTGAAAAATGACATTTTGATGTCATCTGATGTTATAATCAATGTGGAAATCCGAGTATTTTTCTTCTAATACCTTTTAAATTGAAAAATAATGTTGGCTATCAGTTCTTCCATAAAGACAAAAATTCTTTTTTTCTAAAGGAATGTCAGTTAGAAAGATGCTAATAAAATCTGTTTCAGCATTAATCTTGGTAATGGACCTTGAAAAAATTTAGATGGAGCATATTTTTAAGTTTTTAAAATTAAGAAGAGTTCGCCTTGAAATTTCTGGCTTAAAATGGTAGAAGAATTTTATGCACATAATCGGAGATCTTTTCATAAATTTTGTACAAGATACAAAAATTTGTTTGCTTTAGAAATGTATTTAATGCTTCCTTTTTCACGATAACACCTATGGATAAACGTTGTAAAACTATTTTTAAATACAAATTATATTACTGTAGAAAACTTCCCATGTTCACTACTTTAATAAAATGACAGAATTCTATTTCATAAGGTTTTTTTTAATAAAAATTTTTTAGAAAGATTTCATTCTTTGAATTTTATACCGTTCAATGCATTGAACCCTTTAACACATACAATGTGATTCACATATTATTTACCTGTTCCTAGACAAATAACGGTACTTACGTATTATCCCGGCGGTCATTTCCGCCAACTATTTTTCCACCAAATGTGCTGGCAAACTGTTGCCAAACCTATTCCAAACCATCAATAATTTTATCCGTCCAGCATATTTATTTTGGCGAAAAATCGTTCGTCTTGTCGGACCGTCGGGTTAATACATAAGTACCCAAACAAGAAAGGAAGCAATTCATTGCTTTTGGTTCAAATTTTGGATACATTTAAGATTACAAAATGGTTATATTAATTGAGAAATATTTGTCAGCATTTTTAAACGACCATTCCGTGGTTTTCGTTCAAGATATAATTCCTAAAACTTAAAAAAAAAATCAGCCCATACCAATGGCTTCGGAAAAAGCTTACAGTGGTAGATATTGGATATCTATTATATATATCTATTATATATTATATATTATATCTATTGGATATCTAGTGCAGTTAAAAAAATAAATGCCTGCATTATATTGTTGAATTTCACGTTTCTGAAAAAAAAAATTCCCATCGGCTCACACCTTATCTTTTAATTTTATATTGACTATATTTCATTTCAGCATCAGTTTCAACAGACCTGAGACATACACTTGATTAGGATACGCGGAGCTACTTTTTGCAGAAATTCGAAAGTCAATGATTTCTCTAGCAAATGTTTTTTTGTGCATAAGACAACCAATATGGTTGCTCACTGTAAGCTTTTTCGAAAGCTTTTGAAATGCGACTGGAAATTATATAAATGTCTCAGTGCTTGTAACTATCAAATCCAAATAACGTTTGTAACACTTGATGTCATCTTATGGGATCTTTTCCGCTTTTTCTAAATATGGAATTATTTTATCTCTAGCGTGTTCAGAGGCTTCAGAAATGTGGTATTCACTAAGTTCTCTAACTTTTTCATTCTATCCCTTGTAGCGTGAAAACAGTTGGAGACACACTAAGGGTTTTTTGTTGATTTGTACTCCGCTTCAGATCTTTCATCACCCCCGAAATCATTTTACAAGAGTATCAACCATGCATAATACTCAACATAAAGCCCTTTTAGATTTAATAATGTTTTTTCCCTAATGGCGGGCATTTCCTACCACTACTAGGCCGGAATTACTGGTCTCTTTATTATGCAGGCACCTAATAGATGGACCAGCGCTGCTTCCTATAAGAGACGGACGAAATGACTCCCAAGCCCATGCGAGGAACCGAGCCTGGACCTGTGGAGTGGTAGAATGGTTCTGTAGACACTACACAACCCGGGCGGCGATTTAATAATGTAAAGCAAATGATTGCTTATACAATCTTGAATATTTGTGAAATAGTTATGTTTTTAGAGTTTCAAATAGACTTCCATTCATATTTTATTTTGTAGCCGGATAAAATCTAAAATGAAAAAAATCAAATTTCATATGTTTTTTTAATTAAAGAATATTTAAATTCTAAATATCCCTAGATTGTGTACGGTTTTCACTAGCGAAGTTTAGTTAGCTGCATTTTAATGTAAGATTTAAATATATAGGGTGTGCGATTTTTAAAATTGTTAGGTGGAAGAAAAAAATTGTGTGCTGGTTAATCAAGAACTCTATATACATGGAAGGCGTCGTGTGCAAATGGTGTGCATAAAAATGGCTGAAAACTTTTTTCGTCTAACAGATATGACATTAGATTAAAATAAAACGCGTCTGAAACAACAGAATATTTTTATTGCTTTAAATATGTTCTATTTTGTGCCAAAAAAGAGCACCTTTAAGGACATTTTAATTCATTAAATTAATTAAGAAATCTAGTGTTCGGATATCATCTTCTTCACAAAGCATGAAGTGAACGTGTTGCAGTACTACAGCATACATTGAAAAGCTCTTTAAAATTGTTGATTTTGATGTGAAAGGTAAAAAAGCAGCCAGACAGACAAAAAAGTATGAAAATACAGAACTGAAATCATTTTTAATGAAGATTTCTGTCAAATAAAAGTACAACTAGGGAAACAATTAGAAGTTGCACAGAGTAAAACCGCGTCAGATCGCTTAACTGCAATGAGAAATATTTTAAAAGGAAATTCTTTAAGTAAATGGGTGAGGGAAGGTTGGAAATAAACCAGTACATGTGGAAAACTGAATTTGTTTCCTCTTTTGTGTGTATATCCATTTTTTTCTTTAATGCGATAACTAAACTACAAAACCAGGACAGATTTTTAATGAATTAAACATGCAATGAAGTATTCGTACTTTGATAAAATGTCCTGTAGTGCATTTTAAAACTGATTTAATGATGACTTTGAAGCTATTATACCACAAAATATTTATTCTCCTTCCACCTTTTTCACTTTAAGCAACAGCCATTATAGGCATGTTGATACAAAACCAGAGCTGCCAAGTCTCCGGCTTTTTTCGGTAGATTTCCCACCACTAATTTTTACTTACAAATTTATTCGTAAAATAAGTCCAAATACTTAATGGAAAATAAAAGTCTCTAACATTTGTGGTGGGAAATCTTCCGGAAAAAGCCGGAGACTTGGCAGCTCTGCAAAACAATAATGATAAAGAAAGATGTAGCTGTAGATAGCGCCTAAATGAAAAGCCATCAATGTTTGGTTAATGACTAAGAAATAAAAGAATAAAAGGAACAAGTTCAGAGGTCATTTAAGTAGATACGTAAACTTACGCTACATGTTGAAACAAATTTTCAAGTAGGATAGAAAGAGTAGAATACAAATATCGCCGAATGCAAATTTTTAACAACAATAAAGTAATTAACAAGAACTTGTTCCCTCAATTCCTCAAAAACTAATTAGATTCTACTTGAATTACACTTTGAATGTGGTATTCTACCCTACTTCGTTTTCATAAAAATGTGTAAAAAAGCTTGTTGGAGACTTGTTTCTTATCATTCTTTTATTTTCTCCTGAAAGTTTGTGATAGATGGCAAAGGAATAAATTTTCTCGAGACAGTGAAGGATATTTTTCCTTTTACTATCTCGTTTATCCTTATTTATGCTAAAAAAAAGTGTCTTAGCGAATTCTTCTGAACATTTGCATTGGGACAACTAAATATCTTAGTAAACTCCTATGAATAAGTTCTAAGAATGCGCATGTGATGAATATAAATTGAGGCGCTTGAAATATATTACACTTAAAAAATTACGTTTTATATTCAGCTGCTAAATCTGCAGCAGGTTCGCTTTTTCCTAGCATGCATTAACTTTTGTAAGCTCTTTTTTTAATTTTTAAAAACATTTTTCTTCTATGTACTAAACTTGCATATTGCTTTCCCAACACAAATACTTAATTTAATAAAATTATTTCTATGCCTTTAATATTCTTTTAGAAAATATAAATATGATGAATGTAAAAGGGCTAAGATGAATTCGTTATCCTCACTAAAGTTTTCCCAATTTCTGAAATACTAAGCTATTGTATCCTGAAGAAAATATAAAGGATATCGATAACTAAAGTTTTCTGTTTAAAAGCTGTCTAAAGCAGAAACCTATCAACAGAAAATTGTATAATTTTACTCATGTTTCATAACATAGGAATTTGTTTCACAGAATATGAAAACCAGTTCCCAATATTGCTTCTAGAGGGCTTATTGTTAACAATTTACGCAGTTGAACGCGTCAGTTCTCAAAACATGTTCTAAGTTTTACAAATCGAACCCTGACAGGAAAAATTTTAAGTACAAGGTGAAGTTTCCGCTTATTTATTCATTTCAATGTTTACAAGAATGTTGTTCCATTCTTTCTTGGATCTGAGATAAACAACAAGATGATCACTTTTTTTAAGACCTTAGAGCATCTGTTACATCATATGCTATCGTACTATTCTTTTTTTTCCAAGTTTGGATTGGATACAACAGGCAAACTAGTTTCAGTATTAAAATTAAAATTAAAACGCAAGTCAGATATAGTGACACGTCTGTTAGAATATGAAAATTTTAACAAGTTTCTAGAGAAGCTTCATAAATTTTTTATAGCTGAGAATTTGAGCAGCCATCACACATACTTGATTTGTAGTATTTCAGTTACCTTCTGAATCGATGCAGAAAGACAACTGAAATTCCACTTGGTTCCTTTAGTAGTTCGACGTTAGTTTTCTTAACTGCTGTTCGCGGCTTCAAAGTTAGTTCCAAAATCGTTGAACATTTCTTAATGTCTCCATTTTCCTCAGTGATTCAATAAAAGCATTAAGTAATGTAATCATTGAGTTATAAATAGGAGCTTCCAAATTTGGGACACTAATCTAACTAGAAACTAATATTAAAAAAAAGATTTTTAACTCTAAAAATATTATATTTTCTTCACGTCAAGAACTGATATCATCAACGAAAACCGTTAATTGTTCTTTTTCTCAAAATTGACAATCTTAATCCATGTATCTTTCTTTTGTTATACAAAAAATAGCCTAGCAAACTTCATTTTTGAAACCCAACAAGTTAACAGTAAATCAGTTATGTTTAGTATCCTCCAGGTTGCAATGAGCATTAGAAACTCTTCTTTACCTTTTGGTAACTTTTTTTTTACAGGTTTACTTTATTTAACATTTTATATTCATAGAATGGTAAATCTTTTATCTTATCATGATTTGGAGGCGACAGGCTCAATATTTATTGATGCAGTTTATAATATATCATTTAAAAGATGATATTTTATACATTCCCTTAAAATCATTTGATGAAGCACAATCCTCTCCAACCATTTCAATGCAGTTACGAATTTAATAAAAAGTGAACTATTGTCTGATCTTCGAAGAATAGGATGCATAATAAAGGCTGATTATCTGAAATCTCTTCTCCTATTTACAGGGTGAAATGTCAACAGTAAATAATTAACCCTCAAATCGTCTTGGAAAAAAATATTTTCACTTTAACATGAAATTTTGAAATTTGAGTTTGTAGCATACTTAGCTTAATACTTCTATATGTGTGTAAGAGGGGAAGTTCAGCTTAAACCACCATTTGAAATGAGGTGGAACTTGTTTATCTCGACCGTTGTTCAGATACATTGGCGAAGATTTTCCTTCACTGGGAAAAAAAGGCCAGTTCTGAGAAGCAACCCTGGACACAGAACAAATTTTCATATTTGTATTTTTGCAATTAGAAGAGCGTAGATGAAACCTTAATTTTAAAAGTATGTTTTTGCACGCTACCTAATTTAGGAAAAAAATGGACAAGTAAAACTTTACTTAACCCATTAAGCGACAAAGCTCCCATTACGGGAACATCTATTATGTATTTTTTTCTTAAAATATTTTAACGCAATTTACGAAATACACATTTTATATAAACATTTACACTATAGGGTGTGTTATATATTTTTATCGGAACAATATTTTTTAATTTAATGTTTTTTTCTAATTTTAAAAAAGTGAAATTTTGTCTTTATGATTGTTTTATATAAACATTTACACTATACGGTGTGTTATATATTTTTATCGGAACAATATTTTTTAATTTAATGTTTTTTTTTCTAATTTTTAAAAAGTGAAATTTTGTCTTTATGATTGTCTTATATAAAACTAAAAAAATAAATAAATAAATGTTCTCTTAAATGTTTCAAGTAGAATGCATATTTAAAACCAACATCTTGAAGAACAACATTCTTAAAATCCTACATGAATAGATTCCTATGAAGGAAGGTTATAAACGCTTATATTTTTTGTTCCTACAACGGGAACTTTGGCGTCCTCCCACTAGTTAGCATTTCCAGTTTGATTTTGCTACCGTTCAACAATAAAGAAAGGTTTGGCACTTCGCAGGCTGGTTATTTCGTACATTTATAGTATCAACAACAAAAATAATTACTTTACAGTTTTGAGCAGCATCTGCGTAAAAAAGGAATTGCTGTACCAAAATGGAGAAAGACATTTATCCCCATAAGACGCCAAAGCTCCCGCTACGGGAACATCCTATATTTCCTAAATGCTTTGAGTTAAAAAAAAATTCAACTGTTCTATAATAGAGGCGTGCAATGTATGTAAAAAATGTATATACATTAAAAAATTTCTATCTGATTCTCATATCGGCGTTTAATGGGTTAAGAGAAAATTATAGCTAAATATTATCTTCAAGCGTAATAAACAATCGCTAATAAACAATCATTAAATTCTTATTGAGCTACGTTGATGTATTGTACAGAAAACAGTAGGTAAGTGAACGGAATTTCAGGTTAAAGCCACTGAGTGGAATCACCGCCTTCTAGAAACACCGCCTGTCAGATTGGGAAAAATTCAAAGGGAGAGGTGAAACGCTAGGTTGCGCCACCAGTATTTATCCAAGCTATAAATTAATATTTTTTATTACAAGAACTCTTAACAAATACTGGTGTTGGAATATAAAATTGATAAAAACTTTGTATAATAACACGCATTGTTAATAAATACCATTTATGGATGTTTCATATGTTTTCCTCTTCTGGATCGTTTTTAAAATTATCTAAAAAAAAAAAAAAAAAAAAAAAAACTAATGACTCTATTTTAAAAATAGTTTTTTTTCAATTCAAGCCTTCTCCACCTTTAATATCTTTAATATATATATATATATATATATATATATATATATATATATATATATATATATATGTAGAAAGATTTAGTTGCTTTTACGTTAGAACTTTAAGTCTTTATAAATTTCAAATAAGAAAACAAGGCTACTAAAGTTACCTAAAACTCATTATAAATTAACAGGTGACTATGAATACATCAGGTTATTTCATACGCTTACCATAAAAATATGGACATTAACATCTCCAATGTATTTTGTTTAAAAAGAAAGCATCATTTTACGTTTTTCATGCACCTTTATTATGAGTTCTAAATTTAGTGGATTTGGTTTTTCATTTGAAAAGTGTTATTATATGTGTGTGTTATAATGCAAAGTTTTTATCAATTTTATATTCCAACAGCAGTATTTAAGAGTTCTCGTAATAATAAATATTTAATTTATACCTTGGATAAATACGGTACGTAAGTGGCGCCACCTAGCGTTTCCCCTCTTCCATTGAATTCTTCCCAATCTGACAGAAGATTCAACCTTGCTATGCACACTATAAAAGTAACTCAAGCATGTAATTCCTAGTTAAATATCCATCTGCCAAAGTTCAATTACTTACGAGTGACCCGATGTTTGATCTTCGTGGAATGTGAGTGGGCACATTTACGATGTTTCCCTCCTCCCTGGATACGCAACTGTCGCTTCTAATAAAGATTGATCATCCTAAATTCTTTCACTTACTTTGAGGGCGAAATGGCAACGGTGCTGGATTAAGCAAGCTGTGGGCTGTGATCTAGTTTCCTCATGTTGTGAAAGAGATTAGGACTTTTAGGAGTAAATTGGCTTAAAATTAACAATCAATTTATTTATTACTTTTTTATGTAGAGGACGAAAAGAGACTAAGATAAGTATATCAACAGAGATAATGAATGATGAGTTCTTGTAATTAATTTAATAAATTGTTTTTTAAATTTCTTTTTTTTTAATCGATGTTCGTTTATTGGGTTAATACTAGATTTTCGAAAAAATGACATTAACTGTTCAAACTACTGCGTGTTTCATACTAAGGTATGAAATCTTCCAATTTTTACAAAATGGCATAGCTACCAGTGAAGAAAATGCCGTCATAGCAAATTAAACTAAAAATAAATTGTATAAAAAATACCGGTTTCTTTCATATCTACGAGTGGGTGGACAAATGTTTTGCTATTTTTGAATAAATGACATTATGGGTGATTCCATGAAAATAGGGACACAAATTTCTAATAAAAAAATTCTAATAAAAAAATAATACTTTAGTTGCCTATGAAGTAAAAATATGTAAATTTCTATGAAATGATGCTAAGAAGTTGACAACACCTTTTTAAAAGTTTTATACACAATCTTTGGCAACATTACTGTTTTTACACGAGTTCTTGTCTGAGAGAGGTGTAGGAAGTTCATCTTGTTTTATAAAAGAAATCAACAAATATGAATGAAATCTTATTTTTTCATTGAAATTTCGTTTGTATATGAAAAAATTAGACCAATGCAGAAACCTTTAACTGCAATATTTATCTTTAAAACAATTTTTGTAAATTCGGCCAAATATTTAATGTAACATCAGTCACGGAATTCTATAAAAGTTTCTCTTGCTTAAATTAGTCCCAAAAATATAAAAAGTCATTTTCTCTTCCTTTATGAAAATATCTTTAATATTAGTCTTTTAAATATATAATATTGGTTCAATTTATGAATTTTAAACTTATAAAAAATATGTAACATCAGTCACATTTCTGTTTTTTTATTAGATACCTACATAAAAATATTGGGAAAATCACATTGACTACTGCAGAAAGACAGAAAAGAAGGTGAGATAAGTTAAAGAATGAAGGGAAATATGGAGATTATTAAAGAAAAACAAAGCAGAACCAATGAAGAGCCAAAATAAAAAGGAAATGGCCTAGCTAAATTACCTCAATCAATTCAGAATTCTCTTTTTTAAACATTTTCTCTAATTTTAAGATAAATTAATCTTTTTACCTTCTTCTGAATTGACTGGGGGTAATTTAGCTGGATCATTTCTCCTTTTATTTTGGCTGTTTATTGCTTCTGCTTTGTTTTTATGATTTTCATATTTTCCTTCATTCTTGAATTTATCTCATCACTTTTTCCGTCTTTCAGCAGCAGTCAATGATATTTACCCAATATTTTTAAGTAGCTTTCTAATTGAAAAACAGAAATGTACCTAATGTTACACATATTTTATAACACACACATTTACACATTTTTATAACTTTAAAATGAAACTACGACTGTTTATGTTATTAGGAGTGATGTTACATTAATGTTAGGGCTAATTTATAAAAAAAAAATGTTCTCAAGGCACATATTGCAGTTAAAGGTTTCTGCGATTGTCTAATCTTCTCATAAATGAACGAAATTTCAATAATAAATAAGATTTTAAACATACCCGTTGACTCCTTTTAGAAAACAAAATGAACTTTCTACACATCTAAAGACAAAAATATATGTAAAAATATTTTGCCATCTTTTTAGCATAATTTTATAAAAATCCACGAATAATTGATTTATAGAGGATAAAACTAGTATTCTTTAAAAGATTTTTTTTTTCACTGGTACCCTAGTTCCATGGAGTCACCCTTTAGTGAAATACACTAACAACATTATTTTTAAATTTTATTAATGAACAACAAGCATTACTAAAATTTATTTATTATGATTAAACTAGATTAATTCTATTTCAAAAAGTAAATTTGGTAGTTTTGTTTTTAAGAAGAAATAACATATAATTATAGCATGTTTATGTGAATGTAACATCTGTAACGAAATATATGTAACATCAGTCACAGGAATAAAATATTTTCCACATAAAAAGTATTTCAATTTTTAAATGTAAGAAAATGTGTTCATAAAGATTGAAATCTGTACTTAACTAGAAACAATTTATTTTACTTCTCACACTATTAGTTCGAAGAGGATTTGAATTTGTATAAAATTCATTTTTCTGTATGTCTCTTCTGTGGAACATCAGTCACGTTTTTTGATTTCCCTTAATTTAAAATAAAGAAAAAAAAAGACTTCTTATATTGAAGATGGATAACAGCATAGTACTTATTTATGATACTCTTGATCAATTTAAATAAATAAATGTACATATTTCAAGCCACTGGGGAATTTCAAAGGTTACAAATGTAGTCAAATTGTAACGTCAGTCACCATGGAATAACCCTTATGCATCTTTTAAACATATGAACAGTTTTTTAAATATAGTTTTGTGGATTTACACAAAACTGCTCAGTATATTATTTCACCCACGAATTTTCTGAAAAATGTTGATGCGTTTGCATTCTGAGAATATATGATATGTTTTAATTGAAATGCTGTACTTCATGACGGACAGAACTCATGAACGCTTATCTATCTAACGTTATTCCCTGTACCATTTTACTTTTTTTCCGAAAATGACAGCCGAGAATTTCTTATTCCCAAGCGAATATGTCGAAATCATTTACACTTGCTCTCCCTACACAAAAATATACAAATGCATTTTCCATGCATATAGAAAACCTTTATTGAACGTTTAATTTTTTAACATAGATATGCTTCCATGTTCAAATAGTCAAAGAGCCGCCGGGTTCTACAGTGATTGGAGAGCCATTCTACAACACCGCGGGTCCGGGTTCAATTCCCAGCACGGACGTGGGCGTAATTTTGTCCGCCCCTTCATAGGATACTACGCTGGTCCAACTATTAGGTCAACACCTTCGAGATACAGAAAGCCTAACAACTGAAACTTTGACGCCACCACTAGGCCTTCAAGTAATGACGACATCACAGTTTTACTTTCATAAAGTGAAACTATTTAAATTTTCTGGTGAATGTTACAAATATTAGAAAATATCTTAAGTTAAAGATAAAAATTAAAATACCTTTGTGATACAAAAAAATTCATTATGATCTGTTTCCTTATTATCATTCATGATTAGTTGCAATTGAAAATTTGCCCTTTGTCGTAAAATAAAATTTTCTACCTCAAATCAATAAAATGCTGTTGTGCGTGAATAAACTCAATAGAAATTTTAAATAGTTTTACTTTATGAAAGTTAAATTGTGATGACGTCAATTTTGAAGGCCTATTATTGACGTGAAAGCTTGGAGACGTAGCAGTTGTTAGGCTTTCTATATCTAGGAGGTGTTGATTAGGTGCCTTTATAATGACCAGTGATTTCGGCCTTGGTAGTGGTCAATGCCTATAAACGGCAAGGGCCCACCGTTAGAAAAATAAACTATGCAAAGAATTGAAAATCCTTATAAATCAATTATAGCATCCACGAAGTCAAACTCTCTAACAAGTAGGAACCACGCGAAATTCTGGAGGCACTGTTTCAAATATTAGTCGGTTATACTGGCTAGTAAATTATAAATGGTTAAGAATGGATGCGAGACGAAACAAAGATTTGGAATTTCATATGGCGATGTTCTAAAAATTATGCATAAAGCAGAGCACGTAGATATGTAATTAACATTTTTTTTACTCTTCTAATTTTAAAGAAAAATCAGCCAGTCACACAATCAAGGAAATGGAGAGTACTATAGTTTAATCACAAAATTTTATAATGAATAGTATTCCTTTTTACAAGAAAAATACAATTTGTTAAATTTTAAATAATTAGGCTGAAACAATGAAACCAAAGGTACTCCTTTTTGGCTATTTATTTGAATTAAAGAAAGGCATCATTGATTTTAGAGTGCTTTTAATGTGTTTAACTTTTAATTTGCATAAAATTAAAGCATAAATTAACTATACTCTTGGACCTCCTTAAAATAAAAGTAATCAAACTAATATTTTAATTCATACGCACATATTGATACATGAAACAAAGCTAAGAAATAAGATTTAAATCAATATCATATTATAAAGAATAATTTAATTAGCTTTTATTGCTTTAGCAAATACAAATATATTTCATAAATGTTATTTAAACTAATAGAATTTAATAATTGTAAGGAAAGCTTGTAGCTGATGCATATTTATTTTGTCTTATGACTTGAAAAGTTTCTTCGACATTTTTTGTATTTTTTTTTTTTTTTCAAAGTGACATTTTTTTTCAAAGTACGTTGGGAAAATGTCATTCGTAAGAACGAGCAATCACGGTAATGTGTTATTTTATTTTTTAATTTTATTAACTGGAGCATAAATCAAGAATATGTATATATATATATATATATCCACGCTTTTATATATTTTTAATCTATTAAAATAATATTAAGAATTTAAGAATATTTCACATTTAAGAGATATTCAGTAAAAATCTATCGTAGATGTATAAAAAAGTTATGAAATTAATTTTGCAAGAAAACTACAGCTTATCGGCAATATGCTTCAGAGAACACAGATTAATTTTTACTTGTTAATTGATTCTTTTTTATTAAAACTAAAAATTAAATATGCTGACTAATATTATGACAGCGTTTAGATTTCCACTGTAATTTTTTTTTCAGAATTTATCTTTATTTTATTCTTTGAAAAGAAGTTAATATCCCAACGCACTCAATTTGTCACGCTGCAAAATTTTGCCGGGCACAGAGGAACAGGGATTGGGATAAAGTGGGACAGTGAGTAATGCCCATAACACATCTTCTGGTTACGTTCGATCTTCAATTCGACAATACTTTCGTTCGACTGTTTTACAGAACAGCTGGGTGGAAAACCTTGTGCGATGCATATGTTTGACATCCGCAACTTTTCCGAGCCAGTCCGAAAAAAGTTGGGCATTTCGTTTGAATCGTTCAACTTTTCGACAGGCCAATCACAAACAAGCAAATGGATAGACTACGGTGACATCCGGTGGCAGACTCACTCACTACCTTTTCCCAGTCAAACCCGTTGAGTGAAATAGCCGAACGAATCGAACGAAAAAGCTGTGTGAATGTAAGACTGAAGTAAACGAAAAGGTGTGATGTGGGCACAAGGCATGCAAAATCGTAACTTTTTTTACATGTCAAGGGCAGAATAGCATGGCGTTGAATAAACTCACAAAAATAAAATGAATTAAACACTGAATGACTTTAAGTATGAACGAAACATTTGTTTATCTGTGCTGTTATACGATATTCCATCATTACTTACCTCATTAGTTCTAAGATTTTCTTTCTCCCTTTTCTTTACATTCTCCACCATTGCTTCTGACAAAAATTCTCAAAATTATGAATAAACGTTATGGTTATCTTTGCAACGTGGAATCAAGAAGCTAACAGCCATATGCAAAATCATCTCATCATGACTACAATTATTATTATTATTATTAAATACAAGTTCATACATGTAACACAGAAAGATATAAAAGCAGTTTTTAAATGTAGATACATAAAAATAGTTATAATGTTAAAAGTGTTGCTAAATTCTTAGCTGAATAATGTTATATGAATTAAAAATACTAAAGTAACATCAAATTAAACACTAAGCCATAACAAAATGTTTTCAAAAGTTCAATTTATCATGGAATAAAATCAGAAATTTACTAGAAAGGATAACTGTATCATTGCTCTTTCTGCACCTCCACAAGCCACACCATTATATCCCCTGAGACTCTGCAACACTGTGTCCCCCAAGAAGTCTCCTTAAATCCAAATTCAAAAGTTGCATAAAATTTATCTATAGAATAGTAATTATATACCCCATGCAAAAACCCTTAACTGGTTAAAAATTTGTGACGCAGCATTTTACTTTATAGCTCTATGAATTTTAAATATGTGTCTTAAAAATAATGATATCAAATTTTGAGTGACGCCCTGCTGGGAATTTTAAAGATTTGTTTTTAAATTCCATTACAGTTACTTTCGTTTTAAAGAAGATTTACGCATTTAAGCAATGCTTTTAATTATGAAATACACTGTCAAATATATCACACTTTCACTGAGTCTATATAATGTATTCAAATGAATTTATTTCAATAATTTAATTTATCTTTTGCGTCACGCTATCCAAAAGGGCAAGTAAAATTTACGTAAATATTTAGTTAGTGTCATAGTAGCCAAACTAAGTGCAATGTATATGAAAATTTTGCTTGCCCTTTTGGATAGCGTGACGCAAAAGATAAATTATTGAAATAAATTCATTTGAATACATTATATATACTCAGTGAAAGTGTGATATATTTGACAGTGTATTTCATAATTAAAAGCATTGCTTAAATGCGTAAATCTTCTTTAGAAAATAAAACGAAAGTAACTGTAATGGAATTTAAAAACAAATCTTTAAAATTCCCAGCAGGGCGTCACTCAAAATTTGATATCATTATTTTTAAGACCCATATTTAAAATTCACTAGAGCTATAAAGTAAAATGCTGCGTCACAAATTTTTAACCAGTTAAGGGTTTTTGCATGGGGATATCATTACTTTTTAAGGGTATGGTCAGAAGATAATAAATTAGTTTCAAGGGCGAATTTCGGAAGTTTGCTTGACACTAAGTTATGTAAATAAATATGCAAACCTGTTTTCATGCAGTATCAGAGTATTTGATTAAAAAAGTCACAGCAAGTTCTTTTGTAACATGTAACAGAAAATTGACATATTTTTGTTAGAATTTTATAATAAGAGACATAATACTGATTATAATCAATAATTTTTTGAGTAATTTTCAATTTATAATTTGGGTCGAGTACAGATTAGTATCCCTGCCACCATCTTTGATTTTATTTCATAAATTTGCATTCAGTTTAATGCTACACGTAAGTTAACTTTTTTACTATAATTATATAACTATTGGGCCCCATCAGTGGCCGAGCGCATAGCGCTCTGAACTGGGAGACGGAAGGTGCCTGGTTCGAAACCAGGTTGCGTCCGCCGACCTAATCGTTCGGAGTTTTCCGTGGTTTCCTCCAAAACAGCGTAAATACGGGTTAGGACCCCTTAGAAAGACCCCCACGGAGGGCACCCCACGTCTCGGCTTAGAGCCTACGTGTAGCTAATCGGCCGTAATTCTAGAATAATAAGAACAATATATAACTATTGGTTCTATTGTTTTAATGCATTGTGATTCATTAATTTGCATTCGGTTTAACGATAACCGTAAGTTAAGTTTCGTTAAAATTATTAATTTAATAATCTTGTTCTTAATTAATGATAATCTAGTTACTCGTTCTATTATTTTAATGCAATGTAATCTATTAATGCAATGTTTGCTTTCAGTTTAAACCTATCTCTAAGTTAAATTTTTAACTATATTATGATACACTAAGTTTTTAACTAAGTTAATGATACATCTCAAAATTGTTGATTAAATTAATTAATGACTATAATCATTAATAAATAGAAAATTACTCAAAAAATTATTGTTTATAATTGGTTTTATGTCGCTTTTTAGAAAACTAACTTCATTGTTTGTTTGTTTTTTTATCAGTTGATAATTTCATTTTTTTAGAGAACGTCTAGATGAACTACCATTTTAAGAATAAGGGTCTTGCGCGGTTGACTTTCTTAGTGCTTCTGAAGCGTATTTACGTTACATCGTGAGAAAAACCGTCCAAAACTCCAAATTCTTAGATTATCAGCCATCCGGTAGACCAGAACCCTGGACATTTATACTTCAGTTATCTACCATCTTCAGTATCTTATCAACTCGGCTCGGGTGGGCACAACATCTTGTTTTAGATGCCATTTCCGGCCCTTAAATGTCTAATACAAAATATAGTGCATGTATAAATTTAGATTAATTAATCAAATTTCTATCTGAAAAGTATTGAACAAAATTTTAAATCTAGTATTTAAAGGAATACAAAATAAAAGTGAGAAAAACCTAAGATTTGGAAAAAATATTGGTTTTAAAATTATAATTCAATAATTTCAATAAATTTTATATATACATGAAGAGTAAAAGAATTATTATTAAAACTAGTTAGTATGTAAAACTACTATTTATTTTCCTTTGAATACTAAATAATTATTATTAATTAATTATGTGAGCTTTCTGAAGAGAAAAAAAAAATTCATTGAAATATTAATTACATATCGAATTTTAAAAATAGAATTAATAACATTAGAAAAATAAAGACTTAATTTAATTAGAAATAGCTATCAAAATACTAGGGAAACGAAATACTAAAAAAAAAAAGTTAGGAAGGAGTTTTACCAAAAAATACTTAAATTAATTATTTTTTTAATTCAAAGTCTTAACTATTTTTAATTATTAATTATAGCAAAATAAATAACAGAAAGAATAAGTAAAGTATATAATAATCTGTTATTATTTTTTTTAATGAAATAAAACAAAAACGACAGTAACGCAAAGCTCATCTCGCAAAAGTGCGACATCGGGTACACAACCTAAATTATCTGATCAGAAAGAGGAAGCGCATCGTTCCAGCTGTCTACGACCAAAGTGGTTTAGGATATAAGGTAACTTGTACAAATCTTGTCACGGATCTACAGCACTGTATTCCTGCTCCCTGTCTTGTTTACCGCCTTTGAAACGAGATCATTTTCCGTATTTCCTTACGCGGGTTAAATAGTTCCCTCTTTGAACTGGATTAAATAAAAAAAAAACGAGTTTTCCTAGCTTAACCGGCGACGTCACTCATCGAATTTGGCACCGATTAAAATCATATATTAATTGTAAAAAATTCGTTAGAGCGGATTGCGAGATCCAGAAGAGAACAACAAAGAAATTGGAAAGTTAGCTGTATATCTAAGTGCCGCGAAGTTTTACGGTTGGTTGGTTGGGGCTGGCTGCGTCACTAGTAGAATTGCCGTTCTACATGATATAAAATTAAGAAATTTTAAGCTTTAAATTAAAGCACAGATATTGATTATGAGATAATTTACTGCTCAAAACCTATAAAGCAAAACTTGTCTGAATTTTACATCAGTGATAGTAGAAATTAAGCTGCCGCGACTTCTCTACAAGATGAATTGTGATACTGGCTTGTTTCCACACTGCTGTTATGCAGCTCGATAAAATTATGAAATCCTTTTCTAATTTTTGAGATTTTGAATCATAGGAAAATATATATCGTTCCACTATGACCCCCTTACCCCTATATCAGGAGACGGGAGTAGCTACCCACATCACTGCCAGTCTAGCAGTCCCGGAAATTCCACCCCAACTTTCAACAGTGCTTCGCCTTTACTTCCTCTCTGTGACCTGAGGTGGCTTTTCCCTCTTCGGGGAAAACTTCTCTTGATTATGTCTTCGATTGCGTCACACGGTCAGCCCAAAATATTTTACATGTATTTAATAGCGTTTTACAGTTTCTGGTTGCAATAAACAAATTCGCATTTTTAGAGGAGTATTATAATTTATCACCTTAATTTGCTACGCTTTTCTTAGGATAGACAAATGTTAAAAAAAAAAAAAAAAACGCTGTGGAACAGGAGGGTTATTAATGTTACTGTCATATCCGTTTAAGAATGGAAATAAATGTTATTTAGAGTTCACTTTTTCTGTACCATTAAACGTAGCTGTCAACAATTCCGGAATATAGTTAACCATCATTTTTAAAAAGTATATATTTTTAAACATCTTTTTTTCAAAATAGCAAGCACACCCATCTGCAAACTCCAGAAATTTTGCTACTATTTTAACACTAAAACTGTTGTGTTACAATTGCTATTTACAAAATGTGGCTATTTATATTACGGAATTGTTGGCAGGTATGACTGAGACATTGTTTATTCGTAAGTGTCGATGTTTATTTCATCGATTGATGAATATTAGAATTAAAGCGTAGTCAGAAGAGTGTACTGTTGAATTCTTTAAATCCAGAATCACTGAAACTTTACCGATTCCCGATTATAGAAATCCTGTAATTTGAAACATAAACAATCAAAATAATCTGGTAAAGTTGAAAAAAAAATACTTGCCTTCCTTGAGCATTAGAAATATATAAGTGAAACACGTATGGTGAACAATTATACACGACAATTTTTTTTTTAACGCGCCAAATAAAGTGTGTTTTTTAAATTTCGGTTTGTGTTGCATAACAGAAATATTTAAAGCAGAATTTCGTCCGGATTATAGAAATGCAGAAGTCTAGGAATTCAGACTTGAGGAATTCCACTGTATATGCAAATACCACTTTTAAGTACAGTGAATTTTCTTTGGGCATTAAAAAAAAGAACTTTAAAATAAACAGCTATCAATGTAAAGCTGAGGAGACAAGTAACCGGACTTGGCCATGGACAGAATGCGTATGATCACTTCATCACATTAGTAGTTCTAGCATTGCTACTTCCAGAGGGAAGCAAATATGGCACGTGCCCTGAGTGCCATGTTAAGAGTGTGGCAGAATCAGTTATGCTCAAAGAAGGAGGCGTCAAAATTAAGGATTTCCCCAGGTGACGTAAGCACTGGCTGTGGCGTTGATTTAAGAAATCGTAGTTGTAGTTCAACAATCCATGTAAACCATGTTTCACCTTGACCAGTGTCGATTGGAAACTAACTAATGTATCGAGAGAAATCTCGTTTTTTTTTTTTTTTTTTTTTTTTTTTTTTTTTTTTTTTTTTAAATTACCGGGCGATAATTAATAAAATCACCTGGGCGGTGCGTCGTTCTTTAAAGGCCTGGAGAGAGTACTCTTAATATCTATCAGTAACGCTCAAAACTAAACTGAAAAAAATCGTGTAGAGAAAATGGTACTGAAAGAGACGCTTTATTAAAAAATATCAAATTATAGAAATTTCAAAAGTTTGGCTGGGGCCTTAAATATTAGATGATATTTTTTTTTTCCATACGAAGGGTCTTACTATACAATTATTTCCATTACAGGCGATTAAAAAATTTGATACATAAAAAATTTAAAAAATAAATAAAAAACATTGAATTTTACATATTTGGTGAAACTTCATGGACCTGGCAGGGGTTTTAATATATTTTAATTAAAAAAAAATTTTTTTTTTAGAAACTTCATGTCAATACGCAACTTTTCCCAGCACAGGCAATTTCGATTTTTTTAAAAAGTGAAAAACGACCCACCCTAATACATAAGTTAAACATCTCATAACTTAATACATTATTAATTATTTCACATAATATTCTTACATACAAAGATCTCCAAAGTTTGAAATGTGTTCGGAGAACTTTCATGGTTTCCAAATAAATTTTTTTTCTACGTTTCAACCAAAGGCATTTCATTCAAAGGAATAAAAGTTTTCCTGAAAAGTTTTACGCTAGTCTAATTCTATTTTAACAGTAGTGATTGCAGACACTTTGACAGTGATATCAGCTTAAATCTCAAGTAAATGCCACCAGATTTATGTTATTTACACTTGCAGCAGTGTACTGAACATCATTGCGTAACGCATTTTTACAAAAGGCGGAATTCTTTCTGCTGAGTATTCCACTTAACCCTTTGAGGCGCAACCCTTTCCCAATGCTGAAAAAAGGGCAGCCGTTGCCATCGCTCGACTTAACTACCAGCAAGATGGCGGACGATCGAAATGTTCATCGCGTGCCACAGATCTAGAGACCCATTTTTGACGACAGCTGGCTCTGCCCGCGCACAGCTAGCTGAGATCTGTGGCACGCGATGAAAGTTTCGATCGTTCGCCATCTTGCTGATAGTTAAGTCGAGCGATGGCAAAGGCTCCCCTTTTTTCAGCATTGGGCAATCTATCCAGCAGTTCTCACATCCTTCCATTTTTCAGCATCAGTGCTGTTAAAAATAGTCGTGATAATTTTTTTTCGGGAAATGATGTGTTAAAATGTAAAGGATTCTCGTGGAGCTATGTCATCCGTCACTATTTTTATAGAAATCAAATCTATTCTTCGTGACTGGCAACAGTCAAAACGTCAGAGTTTGGTCTTCCCAGAGCGGGAACACTGCGCGTTAAAGGGTTAAAAAGAAAAAAAAAACATTATATTCTACTTAGGCGAAAGTATTTTTTTTTCTTTTTTTACATAAAGCCTCTTCCAGACATGTCTGAAACTCATTATCAATACAAATGAAAACTGAAGCCACTAGATAAACTTGACTGTCAACCAATTTAATTCTTCGATTTTTGTTACGTTAACAGCAAATTGATTATATAAATATTGAAGTGGGACTGCCTTGAATATGTGAATACAATCTCTAATGGGCTTCAAGCATGTATTAAAGGATAGTTTCATTATTACATTTGAGGCGTTTTTTGTAGTTGCATAACATTATTTAATGTACAAATTAAGACTTCAGGGTAAATAATTCAATTCAATTCATTCTCTGTAAAATCAACTTTATTCATTGCTATTTGCGTTCAGCTGAAAATGCTTACTTCAGTGTAAGTTAAAATTCAGGTTTCAAATAAACACATTTACAAGTGCTTTCAAATAAAACATTTTTCTCTTAATTGGACGGATGAATTTTTCTACTTAAATGTTGAAAGAACATTTTTATTTCTCCATTCCAAATCAAGCTTTTAAGCAAGTCTATCGACTTCTATTGGAATTATTTTAAAAACTAGCAACGATTTAAATGTAGCGAGTTTGTTCCATTAGTTACTAAAAAGATTGAATCAAAGTATGTGTTCGAAAGTGCATAATGGTGCAGTATTACATTTATTTTTGTTGCATTTATTTTACATCGGGAATGTTTCCAGCATTAAACAAAAATATTTTTTTAAATATTAGCATTATTACTGCATTAGATTTTAGATAATATAATGTTGTACGAACTGTTCCATTACAAGTAATATAGTCGCTTGCATAATAATAAATGTATCTGTCTAATCTAAGGAACTTGTGCATTAACTTATCCTATGATTTTTATTTAGATCTTTGCCAAAGAAATGCATGTAAAGGAATGACAGTGAACGTCTTGCAGAGTGTTTTATATTACTAGGGGCCAAGGCCCCTAGACTCGCTACGCTCGCTTTTCGCATGACGTTTTCGGCTCCTAATAAGGCTTGTTCGTACACATTGCTTGGTTCTTGCATGTTGCTTGGAACATCAAAATTTAAACTTCGCACAATTTTTAATTATGTGAAACCCACGGAACACCTTGCGTATTAGCCAATTATGGCGATTTTTCTTAATTTGTCGACTTGCGTAACTGTAAAATTAATAATTAGCTCTAAGAAAACAGTAGTTCATATGTTTTCTGTGATAAAAACTACGGAACAGCTAGGATAGCTTGCCATCAATGGCGACTTTTCATTATTTGGCGATTTACACATGCTTACAACCTATAATTACTGCTCATTCAAGGTTCCCGGAAAACCGTTATCCATATTTTCATATACAGATTGGTGTGGCAGATTGCAGATTGGCGTATTTAGCACCACAAATTATATCACCTCGCCGCACTGGCAAATATTAAAAGTGTACTATAACTGCTATAATGGCATTATTAACGCCATCAACTATTTCTACTGGTAGTAAATACTTCCAGCTGGACAGAACCGGCTTTAAAATAACACTACTCAACAGCCATTTTGCCTCTGGGATGTGATACATCAATTAGTATGTATTTTGGCGTATAGAATACGAATATACCTTTCAAAATTATCTAGCACATAAGATTTTTGAGATTTTACGGATTTTTATTTATTTTTTTCTTAATTTTACTACTTTCCGTTGTTTTATTTTAATGCTTAATTTTTTTTTCTAAAATTTGGTACAAAAGTGCTATAAGATCAACAAATTGTTACTTGATGTCAAATGTTACTCAGGCAAGTGTTATTCATTAGATGGACAGATAATCCAGTAGTACGAAATAAACATTATGACCTAGTGAATGTTGAAACATGCATGGTGCAATTACTATCGTATTTATCTCTGCCTAAGAATGTATTGAGAGTTTTTTTAATAATAGAGTGTTTCTATTGAAAGGTATTTTTATTTTTAAATTGCCTTATACATATATTTAAAACTTACATTTACTAAAAATAACAACTAGTAAACATAGTTGTTGTCTTAACTACCCCTACAACTTTTGTTATGTCTATGAAAAATTCACCCTAAAATCTCCAAAAAACAATTACTGATTTGATTTAGAAGGTCTATAAATTAAATTTTGACAGTCCTCTTGGCGATCAAGATAAAACTTTTGCGCCTCATATTCGTGCATAGCATGTACTACTACTTTAACAAAGCGACTGAAAGGAAAATGCCGAGCTATGCAATTCTCAATTCCTATGGTGTGGAGTTTGCCTAAGGATCATTTTTCAGCCTATTACTTCTCTCTCGCGAATACTGCAGGGCATTATCTATTAAAACTAGACATAAAATAAAGTATAAAATGTATCTTCAGTGCATTTGAAGGCGCCATGATGAAAGGTTGCCTGTTCCTGCCTGTAATCTGCAAGACATAGAATCAGAAACAATGTCAAGTGAATCTGAAGATGCAGATCAAGAACCTGTAGAAAAATATTCCCCTCATTATCAAGATTTTTCGCCTCAGCTCTTTAATCAAAAGGAGTTGAACAATTTGGTTCGCGATCTAAAACTTTCAAAACAGCAAGTGTACTTCCGGGGTCGTGACTGCAGCAACGAAACCTTCTAGATCCAGGTACAAAAATTTCCTGTTTGAGATCAAAAGGTACTTCATTCTCTCAATATTTTGACATGCAGAATTCAATGTGTGTATGTGGAGATGTCAATGGTCTGCTGATGCAACTAGGTGTACAACATAACCATCAGGAATAGTCACTTTTTATTGACTCTAGGAAAACCAGATTGAAAGCAGTGATACTGTATAATGGCAATACTTTTCCATCTGTGCCTTTGGCTCATGCAGTAGACGTGAAAGAAACTTATGAAACTTTGGCCACTATACAGTTAAGTGGCTTATAAGGAAATCACATATAACTGTAAAGGAAAATGTGAAAAATACTCCACTGGTTGAGCCCATTAAAATCATTTTGCCTCCGATACATGTCAAGTTGGGTTTTATGAAGAACTTTGTTAAAGCTCTGGATAAATGAGGTTAGGTCTTCAATCATTTGAAAGAAAAGTTTCTCGAACTGAGTGAAGCGAAGTTAAAAGAAAGTATATTTATTGGACCACAAATAGAAATATTGTTCAGCGATCCATCGTTTGATATCAGACTGACAAATATCGAGTTATCGGCTTGGTCCTCATTCAAACCAAGTGGGAAGGGCATTTTGGATAGGAAAAAAGAGGATATCTATGTTGGCATGTGTATACATATAAAAATCTATGTATACATATAAAATAATATTGAATTATGAAGTTCTTAATATGAATTTCTTGTTAGTTTCAATTCTATCAAATTTTGCCGGTATTGCTTCTGATTTTCCTGTGCCTCTTGGAAATGTGACGTGATAGATGTAAATTGATTTTACCAGTGAAGTTAGCACCCCGAAATTAAGTAAATCCACCCATTTACAAACCAGAGGCAGAAAAAAAGTTTAAATTTATTTGACTAGTGTAATCTGCATTTTAATTATTTTTCATTTTCAAGATATTGGGTTCTAACATTTTTGAACTCGCGGTTTAGATTCACCCTACTTGGAAAGATACCATTTTGCCAGATAGTACCTAATGCCAAGATGGCGCTTTTAAAATCAGTTACAATGAGTTATTCTGTTTTGGAAAAACGAATAATCGCTAATTCTAAACTCCTGTTGTCTAAGCGAACTTACTTTTTGAAAATTGTCAACTTTGCGTAATACTTTTTGGGTTATTTATTTCATATACTTTTTCATTTGGGGTAAAATGGGTGTAATCCTATTCCATGTTTGTCAATTTAACGCGATTCTACATACGTGGAATTACTTTGTTGTAAAGGAATGAATGATTTTAAGCCAAATCTGGAAACTATTATGTTTTATTTTTCCATAATGTCTTCTAAAATAATTCGATTTTAGAAATTTAAGTCAGCTTATCAGGTTCCTCGGAATTTTCTGAATCCGTGGACATGTTTCTCGAAATACAAATTCCCACGGTTTAGGAAAAGATAGCCCAATAAGCTCTTGACAGCGACAGCGGCCGTTACCTTTTTTTTAGAATAAAGAGATACAGTACCATTTTGAAAATTCAGCAGATGTTATGATTTATCCAACAGCGGGAAATGAGAACGACATTAATAACTTTGTACATTCATAAATTAACCTTTCGGCGGCGGTAGAATTTCGGCCTTGTTGCTTAAAAACGACAGGAATATCTGGTGCTTGCTTTCCCCCTTTCAAAGATTTTTCAGATGAAACTGCTCTTTTCCACAACACTAGTAGACGGATTGCTCTTTCCCTCCCACGAAGTAAAGACAACATCTTGAATAAGGAGTTCATTTTACGTATTTTTCAATTTTTTGAAATCGGGTGCAACGGGAATAATGGATGGATGCTGACATCTCTCCCGGATCGTCCGGTACAGGTGAACAATGACAGAGGTAGGAAAAAGCATTACTTGGTAGAAATAAAAAACATGTCCGACAATATCTGGTGCATGCTTTCACCCTTTCAATGATTTTTCGGATGAAACTGTTCTTTGCACAGCAGTAATTGACGAATTGCTCTTTCCCTCCTGCGAAGTAAAGCGAACGAACATCTTGAATAAGGGATTCCGTTCACGTGTTTTTCAGTTTTTTGAAACTGGGGTGCCGCTGGAATGATGGACAGATGTTGACATCTCTCCTGGATCGTCCAGTACAGGTGAACAATGACAGAGGTAGGAAAAAGCATTACTTGGTAGAAATAAAAAACATGTCCGACAATATCTGGTGCATGCTTTCACCCTTTCAATGATTTTTCGGATGAAACTGTTCTTTGCACAGCAGTAATTGACGAATTGCTCTTTCCCTCCTGCGAAGTAAAGCGAACGAACATCTTGAATAAGGGATTCCGTTCACGTGTTTTTCAGTTTTTTGAAACTGGGGTGCCGCTGGAATGATGGACAGATGTTGACATCTCTCCTGGATCGTCCAGTACAGGTGAACAATGACAGAGGTAGGAAAAAGCATTACTTGGTAGAAATAAAAAACATGTCCGACAATATCTGGTGCATGCTTTCACCCTTTCAATGATTTTTCGGATGAAACTGTTCTTTGCACAGCAGTAATTGACGAATTGCTCTTTCCCTCCTGCGAAGTAAAGCGAACGAACATCTTGAATAAGGGATTCCGTTCACGTGTTTTTCAGTTTTTTGAAACTGGGGTGCCGCTGGAATGATGGACAGATGTTGACATCTCTCCTGGATCGTCCAGTACAGGTGAACAATGACAGAGGTAGGGAAAAGCATTACTTGGTAGAAATAAAAAACATGTCCGTCAATATCTGGTGCATGCTTTCACCCTTTCAATGATTTTTCGGATGAAACTGTTCTTTGCACAGCAGTAATTGACGGATTGCTCTTTCCCTCCTGCTAAGTAAAGCGAACATCTTGAATAAGGGATTCCGTTCACGTGTTTTTCAGTTTTTTGAAACTGGGGTGCCGCTGGAATGATGGACAGATGTTGACATCTCTCCTGGATCGTCCAGCACAGGTGAACAATGACAGAGGCAGGGAGAAGCATTGCTTGGTTGAAATGTAAACCATGACCGTCCATTAAGATGTTCTGATGATTGGACAGAAAAATCTATCGCCTGTCTTTTAGGGGGGTTACAGATCCGCTCATAGAAGCATTGATTGTACCTTTAATTAATAATAGTAGTTTGTGTCCACAGTTGTCACCATTAATGGGTGAAAAATATTTCAGAAGCAACGTGTGCGAAGTCAACGAAGAAAACACGTTTCTAATGATAAGTTTTTCCATTATTTTAATTGTATTAATATGAAGAAAAAAATATTAATATCCATTTATATCTATGAAAACAAGTGCTTTTTCACTAGTTACAAAATAATTTTTTTTAAATGTTTCCTTTTTTTATGTTTAGAAGATTTTTCATAATGCTACAATTGATTGCAATTTCAATCATTTCAAATATTCACTATTACTAAAAATGATAGCATGATAAAATGTCAGTTAAAAAATGCCACAGTTAATGTATTATTTATCTAGAAACACAGAAACTGGATTCAGAGATGAAGTTGGGCACAATAGCTCTAGATTGTACCTAAGTTCTGATTAAAAAATTTTGGGAAAAGACCAAAAAGATGGAAAAGGATTGATTGCACAACAGGACTTGATTATTAACATCCGTCATAAAAATATGGAAATTAACCCTTTGAGGCGCAACCCTTTCCCAATGCTGAAAAAAGGGCAGCCGTTGCGATCGCTCGACTTAACTACCAGCAAGATGGCGGACGATCGAAGCCATTGTCCGCCATCTTGCTGGCATCATCGTCCGCCATTTTTCAGCAGATGTCAGTGCTGTTAAAAAATAATCGTGACCATTTTTTTACGGGAAATGACGTGCTAAAAAGTAAAGGATTCTCGTGGAGCTGTCACTTGCAACTATTTTTATAGAAAACAAATCTATTCTTCGTGACTGGCAACAGTCAAGACGTCAGAGTTTGGTGTTCCCAGAGCGGGAACACTGCGCGTTAAAGGGTTAAGGGAGGAGCCAAAGCACATATAGCCCACTTTTTTTCCCTATCCCTGACTCGAAAATATACATCTCTGTTTTTCTAGCCACAGACCGAAGACCCAGATTCTTTGTTTGCAGTAATATTTTTGCTTTTGCAGTGTGAAACATTTAAGTGAAATACAAGGCACAACCAGGATCAATATACGGGGCACAATCTAAATAAAGGCAGTACCTTAATAAAGGTGTATAAAAGGTCAATTAACACAAATAGAAATATCCAATTAGCAACTGAATGCTCATTCATTTCTGAAATTGGGAAAGGTAGAAAGTTGAACATACGCATCCAGTCGGTAAAAGTTCATTTCAATGGACTTTTTTACAGCATGTTTCAGCTAGAGTGAGTTGCAACATGAGTTAAAAAAATTACTGTCTGGTTTTAAGTGAACATTTCGAAATTATTTTTCAATACTCCAACATCGTCTTGAGCAACGCTTTTCACTTTAATTTTTTCTTTAAAATTTCTTGGAAAGAATAAGATATTGATAGAAGATTGAATAGAAGGAAGCTTTAATAGGCTGTTTATAGAACAACTTTTTCTAGACGTGCCTGGTGACACATAGTTATGGATATTCATTGAAGAAAAAAATGTACCTATGTACAAAAAATTTGGTTTTCATATTTTAGTGATTATTTCATCACAGTAAATGTATTGCAAAAATTAAAAAAAAAAACATTTTAAAGTAGAAATTTATTAAAAGAAGTATTCGCTTAAGTAAAAGTTGTAGTATTAAAATTCAGATATTTTTAGAGTATCATGTTGTTGAGAAAGCAAAGAAAAATCCAAATACGAATTAAATAAAAAGAAAAATTGAGGAAACACTTTTCAAACAGTTTTCAAAAATTTACCGATTGGGTCTTTATCGACATATATATTTAATTAAGCAAGTGGATACAGATCATGGAAATTTTCTATTTTTATAATACTGATACTGCCACACAAAATTAGCAAAAAATAAGGTATTTTACTATCAAACTTTAAATATTGTTACTATCAAAATCTTCAGTAGATATAAAACCTTAAAATTTTGAACAGACTGAAATAAATCAATATTCCATATAAAAGTCATGTTTTGAAATCCGATTAACACTCATTCTAATGAAATTTCCTCATTCAGTTCTAAATAAAGAAATAAATTAATCCAATTAAATCCTATCCACATTGCAATTGATTACAAAAAGTCTGAAAAGTTTATAGGAACACTTTAATAGAAATAATTCAACATATTTCTAATGAAAGTATTCGTTGATGCGTTAGATAAAAAATGTCACTTTGATGGTTAAAATTCGAATTTAAAATAATTACACTTTTTGTAGCATTATGATTTTTTCCCCATATTTTAAATATAGATGTTTACAATTCACTCAGATTTAAAAGAAGTTTTCAATGGGAGATTAAGTACCAGTTTACTTAAATAAATTCAAGTTTATATTCAATTATTTGTCAAAACTCGTTTATCTAACAGCCACTTTAGGACTGGAATCTAAAAAGATGAAATTTCGCGTTCAATAAGGTTTCCAGTTCCAAATAGATAAAATATTTTTATGAAGTTATTCTTTAGTAACAAAAATGCACTAAAATTAAATTCTTCAGATTTATTAGTAAAGTATTTAAGATCTGTATATTTATTAGCATCATTTCGTAAATAATGGAGTTATATTAAACCTATATATTTGCTTTTATTGGTAAATGAATTTAACTGATACTATACAATTTATACAAATCAAACGCATTCCCGAAGTATTTTAAATATTGTGTTTTAAAAATAGTTAAACATATTTTAAATGTAAACTCTGAATTAGTAGTTTCAGAATGGAAACTAGAACGCTGACAGAATAATTTTAAAGTTTTGTTTCATCGCAAATATTTCTAATTTATATGCATTAAGTTTATGGTTGTATCGTATTTGTCATTTTCCTAAAAATTTTCAAGCATTGTGAAAATATAATAACAATAAAATCATCTTTCTCACTGCGGAAAAAAAGGAAAACAAATTTTAGCCTCATATTTCTATAAACATGATTTCCTTTTGAGATTATTACCCTTCTAAATCTTTGTACATATAGGTTATATAACAGTTCGGGGATTTTTTTCCCATTATTTCAAATTTTAAAAGCAAATGCAAATCATTTTTTAAAATTCGTTTATTTAAAAAAATGTTTAAATTAAAATACAAATATGTACTCTAACTAAACTATAATGAAGTTAATTTGAAAGATGAGTACATAAGTAATATTTTCTAATGATAACACACATAAAACTTATTTTTTTGAAAAACGTTTTAAACTGGAAATATATTTATAAGGATTTTTGGTGTACAAAGTGTTTTGAAAAAAAAAAAAACAACAAATAAGCAAATAAATTTAATAAATAGAATGTTTTTCATATTAAAAAAGTTAAATGACACTATTTTATGACTTTTCACGAATTCAGAATCAAAACTCATGTAGAGTCACTGATTAAGTCATTAATTATTCACGAGACGGGTTTGGTATCACACTCTTTAAAATATACGAATCTTATCGATCCCTTTTTTGAAAATTCTCCTTGATACTTTATCACCGAGTCACTGAATTCCGTCCGTGACCTCTTTCAAGCTGTCTTTTAACATAATGAACGATTTCGATCTTCATTAATTTGCACCATCTTTGAAAATGAACAAAGGGTGTTTGAGACAGCTTAAACATGGTACGTGGAGTCTGTTGAGTATTATAAATGATAGAATGGTTTGTTGCTAGAATAATACCTATTTAAGAAACGTTTCGCGGGGTAATAAACAGTAACTGATTTCCATAGCTTAAGCAAATGATGAGAGAATTTCCATTCAAAAAATTCCCACCTTTAAAGCTAAAATGTTACAAGGAAAAAAAAATCTAGAAAACTACCTTAGATAATTACTTCTTCAAACCCAGATTATTTTGAAAGGTCTAACTCCTTGGCCCTACCAACAGCTTCTAATTCAGGAGACCTAATAACTAAAGCTTCGGCATCATCTAGATCTTCTTAAATGACGTCATCACAGTTGTATCTTCAAAAAGTAAAATTATTTAAAATTTCTGGTGGATGATACAAATATTAGACAATGTCTTAAATTAACAATAAAAATTAAAATTCCTTTCTGATACAAAATAATTCATTGTGATCTACTTCTGTATCATATTATAAATTAGTGATGGTCAAAAATTGTCATTTGTCGTAAAATTAATTTTTTTATCTTGAATCACTAAAAAGTTTTATGAGTGAGAAAATTCCACACAAATTTAAAACAGGTATTCTTTGTGAAAGTAGACGTCATATAAGATCTACTGATGACGTCAAAGCTTCAGTTGTAAGGCTTTTTATATCTAGAGGGTGTTGAGTGAATACACCACACTTACTATATATGACGACAATTGGTCCATGATTTGTAGATCCTTCCACCCCGATATCATAATTAAACAACTACATATCCACATAGAAATCTTAGAAACCTAATTTGAGCTTTTCTTACTGTATATAAGCTAGTTGATTTGACTTAATTATGCCTCACTGGTAGGTCCCATGTATAGAACGATTAACGATTTAACGCGCGGTGTCCTCGCCGTGAGAACACGCCTCTGACATTTTCCCGGTTTTGATTCAAGAAGAATAAATTTAATTTTAATAAAATAATTAAGGAGGACATAGTTACATGAGGATTCTTTTCTATTTAGCACCTAATTTCCCGTAAAAATTATCGATTTTTTTCTAAAACTGATGTCAGAATTCATTTCATCCGTATCGGCATCTGTTGAGAAGTGGAGAATGTAAAGAAAATATACATCGATATAGAAAAAAAAAATAGAAAACTAGATAGACTAGATGCACTATACAATGCTGAAAAATTAAAACAGCTGTCTGTGTGCGGTGGCACACAGACAGCTGTTTCAATTATTTCTGAGGCACGCAATGGGTGATTCGATACCGCAGTGTTGCTGGTAGCTCAATCGAGAGCTGAGAATGGCTGCATTTTTTCGACATTGGGAAGTAATTGAGCTTTAAAGAGTTAACCCATTAAGCGCCAAAGCTCCCATTACAGGAACATCTATTATGTATTTTTTTCTTAAAATATTTTAACGCAATTTACGAAATACACATTTTATATAAACATTTACACTATAGGGTGTGTTATATATTTTTATCGGAACAATATATTTTAATTTAATGTTTTTTTCTAAATTTTGAAAAAGTGAAATTTTGTCTTTATGACTGTCTTATATAAAACTAAAAAAAAATAAAATAAATGGTCACTTAAATGTGTCAAGTAGAATGCATATTTAAAACCAACATCTTGAAGAACAACATTCTTAAAATCCTGCATGAATAGATTCCTATAAAGGAATGTTATGAACGCTTATATTTCTTGTTCCCACAGCGGGAGCTTTGGCGCCCTCCCACTAGTTAGTATTTCCAGTTACTCTGTATTGGGTTCCTGGTCATTCTGGCATTCCTGGTAATGAGATTGCGGATTCTCTTGCCAGGTTGGGCTTTGGCTCTTTTTTTGTTGGACCTGAGCCGGTTCTCGGTATCTCGAGTAAATGTTACAGGGATACTGTGTTTAGCCACTTTAGCAAGCTTCAGTATTCCAGCTGGCTTATGTGTAATGGCCAGAGGCAGGCCAAGGAGATCAATCTTGGCTTTCCTCGTGTTAGATGCAAGTAACTTCTGTGTCTCAACAGGTTCAGTCTTCGTAGGGTTATTGGCCTGTTAACTGGGCACTGTTGCCTTAAAAGGCATCTAAATATAATGAAGGTTGTCGATGATCCGACTTGTCGGGGTTGTCTTCTTAAGGAGGAAACTGCTTTACACATCCTCTGTGAGTGTGAGTACTTCTCTGATTATAGGTTTGAGCATCTTAGGCGCCATGTCATTGAGCCCTGGGAGCTTCACAAAATGTCTGTTAGGTCTATGCTGATGTTCGCATCTGCTACTGGACTCTTTTCGTAGGGCCTTTTCCATATTGCTTGGGGATGATACAATAGACCCATGATCGCGGTGCCTGGCCTTTCTTGGGCCTCCCCTCGAAGTCATAGCATTTCCATATTGATTTTGCTACCGTTCAACAATAAAGAAATGTTTGGCACTTCGCAGGCTGGTTATTTCGTACATTATAGTATCAACAACAAAAATAATTACTTTATATATACAGTTTTGAGCAGAATCTGCGTAAAAAAGGGAATTGCTGTATCCAAATTGGAGAAAGACATTTATCCCCATAACACTCGAAAGCTCCCGCTACGGGAACATGCTATATTTCCTAAATGCTTTGAGTTAAAAAAAAATTTCAACTGTTCTATAATACAGGTATGCAATGTAGGTAAAAAATGTATATACATTTAAAAATTTCTATCTGATTCTCATAGCGACGTTTAATGGGTTAAAAAAAAGATTGTAAGATGTAAAATTCGAAATGTAGCCTTGAAAGGCCTAGGTGTTTCATGGAATAAAAATTTGTCATGTCGTGTCATGTTCGCATCCTTTGTAACTGTTTGGATCCGGTATTAACTGAAACAGTTGTACTTCTGTTTATCCCGAAGCAGTAACCTTACCTGGAAGGGAGACCGAACTTCGATATTTCATTGTTTCGTTGGTAGAGAACACCATGACATGACAATTGCTTACGTCTAGACCCTTTTAATCTCAAATTTCAATCATTTTGTTTGTCTTTACATTCGTGAATGTAAGGAACTACTGTGTTAGTGCGGTCACGTTAAGTAGTAAAATTGTTTAAAAATATGTAAGCAATTTAGTTAATAGATAAAGAAAGACAATTGATAAAGAACAGTTTAGACAATAGATAAAGAAAGCTAAAAAAAGTTAATTATCATAAAAATGTAAATTGGTCTCTTTTACGATTATTTATTTCTGTGGGGAAAATCAAATTCAGGAATGACGCACAAATTTTCAAAAAAATATCTGAGCAGTTTTGTGGAAAGTAACTTTGAAGTAAGGTATGGCATGATCGCAGCTGATAACCATATTTTCACTTTGAAAGGTGTACTATTCACTATTCATAACTACACTGCTGTAGGACCGTAAGAGGATCTGGTGCAAGTAACAATGATCGTGGTTACGCTGTCTTCATGTTCAAACGCTGACTCTAGCGACAAAAACCTAGGTGCTAGGTCTTTTTTCTGAAACTGGTTCAAAATTAGAAAGACTCTCATAGAGGACAGTGTTGGCTTACCTCACACCTTACGGCCCCTCCCCTGTCTAACATCCCTGGTCCCTCGTAGCGACCAAGCCATTAGTAGGCAACTGACCCGGCCATTATAAAGAAAGAAAATATTTCTTGGAACTGAAGAGTGTGGAAAGTGGAGAGTTAAACTAACACGTACCTAGGTCCCTTTGGACACTCAAATACAAAATTTGGAAGCGACAGTGAGCTCAGTAGGAGAACGTTTCGATCGTAGATTTTCAACTCCAGACGTGACGCAAACTCGAAGACCAAGGACATTTCTTGGCATTAGCTGAATTTATTACGCAGTAAAAATAATAACACAATTTAGCTATTTTGCAAAGATGTTGGAGAAGGTTAATTGCTTACATCTGGTACATGCATTTAATGAACGAACATTTATGGAGTACCACAGACATCAGAACAGCTTGTTCTTCCATATCAACATTTTAGTATTCTGGTAACCTGATTCTTGATAATTTAGCGAAAGTTTTATGTACTTTAACTGAAACTTCATTCTGTATATTTTAGGTCTGCTCTAAAATTAAAATTTTCAAATTAGTTTCTCGCATGCAGAACTGATTTCAAATATCGTGCTTAGAAAGTTCTTTACGAAAGAGAGTAATTTAAAAGTTCGGAAACGTCCCTGGTTAATCCGTGATGAGCTTATATTTGTTAATCGAAAATAGAAAAAATATCACCATAAACTCAAAACTTTTCAGGAATGCGATATCCTTCGAAACTTTTCTGAACAGTCTAAGAACATTTTTTATAAATATAAAAGTGCAGTAATACATCATTGTCGTATAATATGTGCATTAAAATATGCCTGATGGTATTGGTATTCTAATTAGATTTAGATAACGGTTTTATTCGAAAAAAAAAAATTACGTTCGTCGCATCGTTTTGAAAACAAAGAAATTATGACAAATATTTGAAGAACATGTTTGACAACTGTTCCATGCATTCGTATGTAAATTATATTTAATCGATGCGTTCCAGCGTTTGTAAGAAAGATTGTAAAGTGCTGTGTAGTTGAAACAACTTCCTAAATAAATTAGTACTTTTCAACCGACTTCAAAAAGTAGAAGATTATCAAACCAGCCGACTTTTTTTTGTATGCAATCAACGACAATTTTACCACGTGGGTCGAATTCGACATTTGCTTTTTAATTGAAAGGGGGCACTTTATATGTAGTCGCATGTTATTTTGGCGAGTTTCCATGATATTTTCAGTTAGAAAATCGGAAAAACACGATTTTAAACCACTTTTTAAAAGTGTTGCCAAAAAGAAGCAGGAATAGTAGTATGTCGATAGTTGCCAAGTTTGGCCACGTTTGAAGATTTATTGCCAATTTTATCTCCGAAAAATAAGTTCCCGAACCTGAATCCAGTTTGGCACCATATCATCTATATTTGGTGAGAAATTGGCAAGACATGTTACTTTGCAATAAGAGGAATTTTTCGTTATGGTGAAACGATTTATATTCGGTACCCAGCAAACGCACACAGGTTCTCTGAATGTCTATTAACGTTCAGAAAACGTCTTCTGAACGTTAATAGACGTTCAGAGAACCTGTGTGTGTTTGCTGGGTATTCTTTAAAAAATCATGCTTGTATAAGATTATCGTGAGTAAGAATGCAAAGAACAGCATACATAGTCATTCTACCTATAGTTTCAAGTTTGTTTCCGGAGTTCCATAGTTTCTTGAAAGATCACAACAGATTTTACAGATTTTAATCTGTATTAACATTGCCATTCATGGGATGACATTCAGTTTCAAACTATGCAGAGAAACTCTCAGATTATCAGAGTTATTTATAACACTCAAAAATCAGTAGCGGCTGTTCATTAAAATGCCTGGAATTTGAATTCTTTAAATACGATCTAAAAAATACCATTCTACCACACCACGGGTTCAAGTTCGTATCCTGGTTCGGCCTTGAGTGTACATGTACCACACTCCAAAATAAAACACAATATACTTCACAAATTAAAATATTGCAATATACATATACTATGCCACAAAATAAGACATTAAAACACACGTATGCCACAATAGAAAACGGGATATTACAGACTAGCAAGATTCATTCTTAAAATAATTCACAACACACATGTACAGTAGGGTGTCCCAAAAAAATGAAAGTCGTTATTTTTTTTCGCATACCCTCTTATTTTTTTTTCCTTTTATGTCAAAACAATTGTGAATAAAGTTTCATGTTATTTGAACAACGGCAACCCGTGCCGACTTGCATCTGAACGCGTTAGTCAGTACATGTGTATACTTAAACAAGCGAACGCTGAAGACGCGTGTCTGTAGCGGAGAGCCCCCACCTACAAATAGTAAAAATAAAACAAAACGGAAAAGGTAGGTTTTGGAACGCTTCGATAGTGACAATGGCTATTCGTGAAACGTATCAGTATTAGTTGACACAGGACAGCGTACGTCTACGTATCAATGTGCTTATTCTAATCTGTTTTGTTAATGAATGTTCGTATAGTTTTTACTCAGCGAAAAGAGCATAGCAGTGGAATTACGTAGTTCTAAAAAAATTATATTTTTAATAGGGAACATAAAGCATCAAATAAAGTGTTCAAAACTTCCGTAGAATGGCAAGTTCTCTCGGTTTTGTTTTACAATATTCGAGAGGTGAATTTCACTGTTAGTGAAAGTGCAAATCTCACTATTCGCGAATGTATTATCTTTTGGGAAAAGGCAGGCATACCTACAAAATCGTTGCCGAATTGTGTAAGGAAGCTTGTAAATATGTATGAAGTTTGGAGAGACTTTCAAATAAATTCGAAGAAATCAGAAGACTTATTCAAGCGGTGACAACAAGAATTTTTAAGTAATTTAGACAATTTGTTCGATATTGAACATGCTGATGCACTTAAATTTATGAAAATAGACGAAGATAGGATGTTCTTGCAGCAACAAAGAGAGGCGGGCCGACCCGGTCATTTGGGAGGAGTGGATAAAAAGGTGGAAAGGGCACGACTTCGAACTGTCAAAGAAGACAATCGGCGAATCAAATACCTTCGACATCATATATGAACCATTGCAAGACGATTCCTCTTCGAATTCTAGTGAAAATATGGATTTAGAAGATTTCCAAACATCAGTCGAAAGCTCAGAACCTGGGACAAGTAAATCTGTAATGAGGAAAGTTTTCATTACTCCAAAGTTAGTAGCTGCATTAGACAGGTATCAGTTAAGTATACGAGATTCTGTATTTATTCTTGAAGCTACTATTGATGCACATAGACTTAACATTGACGAATTTCCGATAAGTAAGTCTTCAATTCAAAGGATCCGAACAGAAAAACGGAAGGAACGCGAGGAAAACATAACAATTCATTTTCAAAACGAGGTACCGTATGTAGTGACCTTACATTGGAACGGCAAACTCTTAGCTGCTTTGAGTGCGTTAAAATTTAAAGAAGAACGCTTGTCCATAGCTATTTCATATATACTCAAAGAACACTCGTTGCTGTGTCAAAACTAGAAAATTCTAAAGGCAAAGAACAGGCGCAGGCTATTTGGCAGGCGCTCTTAGATTGGAATTTCGAAGAATAAGTCCAAATTCTCTCTTGTGATACTACAGCTTCGAATACTGGTCGTTTTAATGGCGCTTGCGCGCTTCTAGAGCAAAAATTTGATAGGGAAATGCTTTTTTTCGCTTTCAGTCATCATGTATACGAACTGAGGCTGTATTCGAAGTGAAAATTAAACAAGTGACAACAAGCCCCGATATCCCTTTTCTTTAAAAAGCTGAAAGAGAATCGGAAGAACATCGATACGACTAAAATGTAATGCTATAGAGATACAGTGAAATCATTCCTAACTGTATCCGAACTTGAAAATTTACTTGTTTTACTGGGCTGAACTTAAAACTGATATGGCCAGAGAAGACTATCAAGACTTGATTGAACTTTCTATCGTATTTTTAGCTGGAGATGCAGGAAAAAATAAAGTCAGACAAAAAAGTCAGAAAAGTCAGACATGCACCAAGCTAGGTGGATGGCCCGAGCGATTTACTCCCTAAAACTATCGTTATTTAGTTCTCAGATGAAATTAAACACAAAGGAGAGGGAAGCATTGTTAGACGTCTGCTTGTTTATCGTGACGATGTACATTAAACCATGGCTTCAATTCATTTTGACAGTTAAAGCACCTTACAAAGGTTTGTGCTTTTTGAAATCTTTGAAATCTTACGAAATTGTGGATGAAAATATCTCGAAAGCTGCTTACAGAAATTTCTACCGCATTTATGGTATTTGACTGATGAAATAGGAATATTAGCACTTTTTGATGATGATGTGGACGAAGAAGTAAAATTTAAAATGGTGGCAAATTTACATAGAGAGTCCAAATAAATTAAATAAAACATAGAGAAAATTTCTCGGCCCATGAGAAGAAATACATTCCCTCGAAGGACGAACTTCGTGGTTCATTGTATGGTGAGTCTGACATATTGATTGTGCACTTTTTTTATTTAGTTATTTATATATATCGCGCAATTGATACCTGTTATTTTAATTTATTTTTTACAGACAAAAGCATCGATGATTTTATATCTGTCAGAAGTCATTCATTATTTCCTAGACTCAAAATTGATGACAGTTTTCTCAATGAGAGTCCCTCTTCATAGAATAATAACGTCTTGTTTCTAGATGCTAAAAAAACAATATCAATGCTTAGAGCAGTGAACGATACAGCTGAAAGAGCGGTAAAAATGATGCAGGACATTTATGGTTTAATAACCGTTGAGGAGGCACAAAGAAAACTTTCATCACGTTGCGTACAAGAACACACGAAAATCTATCCTGAGTGTAAAAAACAAACGAAAGTATTTATAATGTTTCTTTTAGTATAATATGCTTCTTTTTCTATAATATAAATATTTGCTTTGACTAAAATGGTGTCTTACGTACCAAAGAAACATGCATTTCGCAATCTTTCCATAGTATTCCCCCATACAAGATTTTACGTTCAACTTTGACCTTAAGTCGGCACGGGTTACCGTTATCGTATTGCAATAATACTTTGTATTTATGTTACTGAGATGAAACAGAAAAAAAAAATTCCCTTGCATCTTGGGACACCCTAATGTACAGTATACGTATAACATACACTACACTACCACACACTATACAACACACTCTCTCTTTGCTGTCCCTGTTTCTATTATACATATTGTATTTCTCGCCCCTCCTTCCGCCCCCCCCCACTCCTTAGTTTCATAAACAATTTAGGAATAGTGTTTGCAGTATACTGTAATTTTGACATATTTGTCGTAACTTTTTTCTGTTTTCCATCAGAAACATAAATTTCTGTTGGATATCTACAGACCTATTGGATTTGAAGTAGTGCCTCTACATGGGGCAATTTTCGTATATGTAATATAACGGGTATACTGTTTTTTCCGCAATTACATAGATCATCGTCCTTCTTTTGGATTTTTAACAAATATGTCCAGAAATATCCGTTGCCAGTCAGAAAATGTATTGAAACACTATGTTTGGGGATTTAATCGATGCGAACAGTTTTTTTAAAAGTATAAGTACACTTTCCGTGCTCTGTATTAGTCCATAAGTCCTGCCAGCTACTGGCCCGACCAGTGGCATGGTGCATATCGCACTCAACTGGAAGACGGAAGGTACCTGGTTCGAAACCAGGTCGCGTCCGCCGACCAAAACCATTGGATAACCATCCCCATGAAAAATGTCTCCACCATTGAATGGGTTTTTTCTACAGCAAGTTGCTCTGCTTGATAAATGGAGTTGATAGATATTATTCTTTCATTAAAATCATGCAAGTAATTGTCTTGAAATTGGAATGTAAATGCATAGGCGATCCCCAGGGACATCCTATATCCATCTGTATAAATTTTTAGATATTTGTGCTCGTCATTCTGCGGAGCTTTTTTTTTTTCTTCGATGAATAGGTTATTATATTCCTGGGTGAAGTCTAATGTGACCTTGATTATTTTCTTTTCTATGTCTCCTGGTTTACAGATTTCTAGATTTATCATCCCAGCAAACACACTACTGCCCGCAAACTGACGGCAGGGTAACCGCCGTGCTGGCAAAGTGCCGTATGCTGGGAGCACATTGCATTGCCGTCAGTTTAAAGTCACTGGAATACCAATGCCTGAAAAATGCATATACGCCAGTACATTGCCAGTAATGGTGAAATGCCTGTCGCGCCCACGTGTCTTAAACATGCATGGCATAATTAACGGCGTGGTACTGTTTAAAATGTGCCGGGCCAGCACTTTTTAGAGGTAATGGGCCAGTAAATATTTCGTAGTGTTAGCAAAAAATTTCTTTATTTCATTTAAATAAAGGGGACCTATATCAGATGTCGGCCCGAGGCCGCACGTTGGCTTAATCAAACTCTGATAGTCGTTCATATTATTATTATTATTATTATTATTATTATTATTATTATTATTATTATTATGGGATGTGGGGGTGGTGGAGGAGTTCATTTTGGACTTTCTCATATTTTAGTACTAAAACTAAAATAATAAAAACAAGTTCAATATGGTATAAAAATATTCACTACACTGTATTAGGTGCCTATGTACAGAATTATAAATTTTATTCTAAAATCTTTAGACTTTCTATTAATTTTTTTATAGTTTTATTGAAACTTTCCTGAAAAGAAAATTGAAGACTTTTTCCTATGCAGGGGCGTAGCCAGGGTGGGTGTCCTGGGGGCTTGCCTCCTCCCCCCGCCCCCCCGAAATTTTGAATTTTTGTTTATTGGATGTCAAGTAAATTTCATGCAATTTTGTGAGAAATTCTAGCGTTTTTTGCTTTCGGGCACCCCCCCTCTCCTCCCCCACGAAATTTTTTCTCGCTATGTCCCTGTTTCTATGTTCAGCCCCTTTTAAAATCTACCCGAATAGAGGTGCAAAAATATAAGAAGGGAGAGTATTACACAAAGGCCAGTCATGGATTATATTTGCATGGGGGCTCAGCCCTCTGTACTTTTTTTCTTTCACAGAATTTTAGATTAAATTTTTAGCAACCTTCATAATTGTCTCTATTGATATTTATTTTATTACACTAGATAAAACAGTGGTAAAACAAAACGCTTACTTAATTATATAATAAATCAGGTAATTAATGCTAAAATTTACAATAAAACAAATCAGGGCTCCAGGGACGTATAAAGTTTGTTCAGACTCATTTATTTAAAAATGCTATTTATATTCTTCTACAACTATACTTTGATTCTCACTTTTCTTACGAAACTTATGGCAGGTGCAAAAAAAAATGAATAAATAAATAAAAAAAGGAGACAGACATATACATCAGACCTCTTTCCCAGTTAAAAACTGCTGTCTCAGATTTGGCGATATTAGGATGGGTGCAATATTCCAATTGTTTTCGCAGATCTGGCAATATTTATTGAGATTACTTGTTGGTCGTTTTCAGCGAATGTATTCGAACCTCCAAAACAAAGGGAGTTTAAACCAATATTGAATCCATGCTTAACCTATTAGAAAAACAAAAAATTCTAGCATTATACTCAAAATACAGTTAAATACTTTTTAAAGAACAAATAAAAATACAGTCAATCTTGAGTAATTCAAAATTAAAAGGACACAAGAAAAAAAACGAAATATCTAAAATTTTCGAGATATATATATATTTCCCACAAAAAAAGAGCTACATTAAAAAAAATTCTGGGAATCGACCATAAATTCGAATTTTTCCAGTTTTATTTAGAGCAGTACGCATAGGGATGGATGCGAGAGGAGACTGAGATTTGCACCTTTTTTTGCAAGATGAGACAAACATTTTTTACATTACGATACGGGGATCTTGTTAGATGAGAGAAGCATTTATAACATTATGATATAGGGATTTTACGAGACGAGACAAATCTTTTAGGCTGTTTTGCGAGAGGCCTATTTTCCGTCCAGCGTTCACCCTCTGATACGCACGTTTCAGGGGTACTAAGGTTCCATCCTTCTTCGTAGGGGCGTAGTGAATGAGGCAGGGACGTGCTTAGGGTTTTAGGAGGCCCTGGGCAAAACATATTTAGCGGCCCGAGATAAAAAACAATTAGGGGCCTTTCACTTTTCTTTACTTACTAAATTATTGTGGATTTTGTCATGTCCCCCCCCCCAGCACAAATCGCTACTGCTACTCTAATTAAGTAAATTACATTAACTAATTCAGATTTTAATACAGTAAGATTCCGTAATGTAAAATCCGCATCTAGCTATTTAACATGTTGTAAATTTGAAAAAAGAAAAGCTATACAGGAAATTACATATTCTGCACATTTAAAAGCATTAAGTTTATCGACATTTAAAAGCTTCAATACCCCCCCCCCCCATAAACGAAATATTTGGGTTTTCGTCAAAAAAATAACGTTAATGAAAGTTTGATCAACTGATATCCACGAATTCAATAGTTAGAGGCCCTGGGCGATGGCCAAGTTTGCCACCCCCTAAGCACGGCTCTGGAAGGAGGGTGGACTTTTCGTACCACCCGAAACGTACATATTGTTTATTCGATTTTATTAAAGTGCCTTTATAATAATGTATTATTTGCGTTAAGCATTTAACTATTTATTTCCGCGTTTAACCTGTTCGCTCTCATTATTGAAAAGATGCACCGGGGAATACTATCCTTCTTTGTCATGTTGCTTCTCAGTATGGGATTTTAAATGCCCCTTCCCCTCCGACTGTGCTAGCTGGGTCGCTGGGCCTCAGCAAAGCATTCAAAACCACATGCTAAATTGAGTTTTCAGCGCCCCTTCTGTTTGCCTGAATGGAAAACAATGGTAATTCGAAAATATTGTGCCCCTTGTATATGCTATGAACGGGGGCATATACCCCTCTAGCCCCCACCCCCTTAAAACTTTTCACTTTTCGAATATTCACTCTTTTGTTTGCATATATTTGATAAGTTTTAAAAGCTACGTTCGTGCTAAATGTATAGTATGTTGTTAAATTCAAATTCCTCACAAACATAAAATAAGGAACATTTTACACTTTCCACAGCATTTGAGAAAAACGAAGTTCCCAACTACACTTTAAAAGCAAAAAAAATTTAATATAAATATGTCTATGGTTATTACTGGTAATTACAAGCTGAATAATTACAAGATTTTATATATATATATATGCACACTAAAGAAATGTTTATGATACGCCGAGTTATAGTGTGTGTGTATGGGAGGGGCTCACAGAAAGGTTATAGGCGACTTCAGTCAGATGTTATGAAAAGTTGGCGAGTTTCATTAGAACGGAAGTGGCGATTTTTGAGTTTCTAAGTTTTGGCAACCCATTCTAGAGTTCGCTTCCCATTCCATTACGTTAAACAACGGCAAAATTTTATTTGTTATTTGATGAATTACGTTCGAAGTACACTTTTTAGGATACAAAATTTTTCAGATTCCTCATTGTTGTATATAGCTTTCGAAAAAGTTAAATTGGTATTTTTAAACAGTTTCAGAAGGCTAGTAAAATTTCAGCATTTGGAACAGTTATTTATATAAAACAACGCTGTTTCAATGATGAAATCTTTGTTAGCTCATAACTTTGATGGCTGGGATGGCCTTACCGTGATTGCTTTGGAATAACACTTTGGAGAACTATGGATTAAAATAACATGTAAATCTTAAGTTTTACTGTTTTTAAAGTACATCTCTCACAGCATATTTTAGTGTATAAGACTATTTTCCTCCTTAAAATTTGAGTCATGTAGTATACAGCAGGAAGATAAAGGAATTTCTTTTCAAAATAGGTAACAAAAAATCTTCTGATCGAAATAAAATGTTACCCTAATGTTATGTGTAACCATATAGCAACACTTTATTTATTATTACTTCCTGTAAGATTATTATTTATATATTAATGAGTATGTCATTTTATCTCTCACCCCCGTTACTAAAAATTGTCCGAAAAATGTGTCCCAAAAAATCGACATAAAAGTATGCGACATAATTTTACATATATTTAAATACTATTAGTTCACAATAGCTTTAATCTATTGCTACAGTATTTCGTAAGCTGTAGAATATGCATCACATGTATTTTTCTATAAATAGGTTACAATCCTAAAAATTTCAACATTGGGTTACCAGGCGAAATACACGAAAGATGAGATATGAAATGACATAGTCAATTAATGTCGTTTTAATATGGCAATAATGAAACTAAAAAATTAGGGGGGGTTCATGGAGGGTCTCCCCCTGACGAGGCTCGAACAGCCGAGTTTTATATATATAGATAGATAGATAAAAAAATATCTTTTGAAAATGAAAATTTGTAAGAAAATTGCAGTTTGTGAAAACTGCACACAATTCACTAATGTTGGGCGAACATAATTTGCAAATGATGTACTAATGAATTTTGCTGTTGTTTTTAATTTTTCATGTATCTAGTTTTTTATCTTAAGGGGACAGCCTACTTTTAAGAATGGGAAAATGTATAAATTTTAGATAAACTTTCATAATTTTTTAAAAAATAACGAATGCATGCAGAAACATAACTTTTTTTTCAGTTAACTACTATGACATTACTCTATTGATTAAAAATATTATTTTAGTTTATTATAAAGGTGATAATTTTAAAAATATTATTTTACCACACAATATTGGAAAAAAAATTCAAGGGTACTTTCCCACTGCGCTCAAGATATCTCAATTAGAATTCCTTTGAACCTCATAATTTTTTTCTAAATTAAACAAGACATTCAAATTAACAATCTGAACTAAAATGGTTTAATTATTTTCATAATTTAAATTTAAAAAAATCATTTAATCTGAAAATTTAAATTACCATAAAAATTTTGATAGTTTTACAATCATAACTTTTTTCTATGAAACACAACCATTTCATTTTAGTTCATTTTGTTCATTATATTAGAATAAATGTCTGAGAAAAATTTCAAGTTGATATCTTAAATAGTTTTTAAAATATCATGCGCGCAAACTTGAAAAACAGTGTTTTGAGAAAACGCCAATTAAAGTTCAAATTGTTGTTTTGGAACATAAAGTTTAATTTTTAAAAGTTAAAAACATTTTCTAATGAAACATTTACTATTTAAGAATAATTTTACGGAGTACTTAATATGATTAACCCAAAATATGTTTTAATATGGCTTAAGAAACATCAGTCTAAAGAAAAGCTCGACAATTGTAAATATGAAAATATATGTACATACCTTAACAAAAGATACATTTTTAGGATATAAAGGCATTAATATTGGTAAAGTACATGTTTTGAAGTTATTTTAATAATTATATCCATATATATATATATATTTATTTTTACTTTGCAACATAAAAATTTGATTTTATTTCACTTTATGAAATTTCGATTTAAAATTTTCCGCTTTCATGCACAATGCCTTCGTTTTCTTTTATTGCCTCAAACTGAGAACAGCTGAGCGTTTTTCTGGCTCTTCGAGTTTCTAAATTAAATTCTGTACATTTCTATTCTCCCTCTTTTATGCTTTGAGTGTCAACCTTAGTTGCAGCTTCTACAGCATGCTGCCCAACTTGCGTTTACATTTTCCTTTTTATCTCAACAAATAAATGTCATACAGAAAAATGGTTGGTATCAATCTTTTTAGAATAAAGTAAGCTATTTAATGAGATAAAAATCTCAAAATCGATTTTTTGGGCATTTTATAAGTAGGCTGTCCCCTTAAAATGTTACCCTTAAGCAATGTCTTTTTTTTTTTTGGAATGGGTTGATGAATAAGCCCCTCTACCCCGGATCCGCCACTAGCTCATATTTTAATTATGGCAGCGTTACTGTAAATATGCACTAATCCGGTACCGTGCCTTTATATTTTAGTCACTGTTAAGGTACCAGGCCAGTGCCTTTATTTTTAATAATAGCCGGCACCCGGCCGTTTCATTTTGGCATTATAAACTTCATGGGCCAGTGCCTTTATTGTGAGTAACGGCCGTTGCCTTCCCGGGCTTCTGGCAAGGTACTTCTCGGACGACCACTTTTGGTACGATTCAGTTACTTTTTGCAGTGCCGGGCCAGTGCTGGACGTAAAGGCAGAAAGGCACTGGCAAGGTACTCCGCCAGCAGGTGTGTGTTTGCTGGGATTATGCTTTCATTGTTATTAATTAAATTAAATTTCTTTATCTTAGACTACAATGTAAAATACCCGTTATAACATTAAGAGCTACTGACGATGTTTTAGGAAAAGCTCTCGTTATTTGTAACAATATATTACGCTGAATTGAATTAAGGTTATTTTTGGCAGTAACAGTCAGTTGTGGGTACCAGACCAATGCACCGTAATCCATTTGTTTTTTGAGGACCGTTTTGTACCATATTTTTGAAGTTTAGAGATTGATTCCTTATTTCATATGTGAGACGTATATTAAAATCTTTATGAAGTCAGATGTTTTAAGTTTGATGTACTTAAGCTGTTCCTACCAATTCTGTCTGTTATACGTCTGTTCATGGGAGGCAGCACTGGTCCATCTATTAGGTGCTTGCAAAATTAAAATGCCAATAATTCAGGCTGTAATAGTCGTCAATGTTTATAAACGGCAAGTGCCCGCCATAAGAAAACAAATACAATAAAAATATTCTCTCAATATAGAATCTATCACCAAGCTTGGAAACTTTTGGCAAAAGATCGTGAACTCAGGTGACAAAAATAAGATTGAACGACTGATTTGACAACTGAACCTAGTTTGGCGATACTTTCTATATTTGTCGTTTTTTCGGTAAACCTTAGTGTTTTCGAAATCTTTATCTCACATTAAAATGAAATTCATATGAAGTGCTTCGAAAAGGAGTATAATTCAGTAAATTTTCAAAGAAGTCATACGATTTTGCTTTCTTTTCTATAGTTTCAGCCTCAATTTAGACTATTGTATTTAGGTGTCAGTTTTAGACATATTGCATTGACAGAATTGAGAGGAGAGGAAAAGAGGACAAACCGTAATGGTTACATCGAACAGCAAAACAATATTCCGTAAATAAAGTAGCTCGTTCAACAAAACAACATAGTGTTAAGAATCTTACGGTGGATTTGCTCTTTTAAGGTGTAATTTAATCTATCAACGTTCTACAACGGGAATAATCAATGTCTGCATCTTCTTGCATATAAACTGGTAATTATAATATAAGTTGTGAATATGCATTATTTCGTTTCATTTATTTACATATTATTTTTTGCTGGTCTCAGGCAATTAAGCATTAGGAAAGTTTTTATTTGCTATTCCTGCAAGTAGCATGTTTCAAGATCAAGGAAATATGAAATACAAATGTCCTAATATACATTGTCTTTTTCTGTCTTTCTTTTCTTTTTCTTTACTTCTTTTGTCATAATAATTTGTAAATATGCATAAAAGTCTATGAGATAATTCAACTGGGTGGTCTTTTATATAAAAAAAAAAAACTTTCTAAAAGATTTAAAAAAAAAACATGCGTTACGTAAATGCAATTTTTCATTACATCTATTGAACATCCAATTAAAGCATTTTTCTGTTGCACAAAGTAATTATACGACAAGAAATTGCAAAAAAAATATTATATCAAATTATTTTATCGTTTATCTCAAAGAACGCATTGAATGAATAAAATTTTGCAAATTTCTTAATTGGAAGAAAAATAAGGCAATCGTTTTCCTTTGGGCGATATTTTAAAATGATATTTTAATATTTATCCTAGTCATTGTAATCAGAGAAATTTATTAACATACTTCCGAACATTTAATGATGCTTTTGTTAATTATGTTATGTAATTTCGGCGGAATTAAATTATGGAGCTCAAACCGGTTTACTTATTAATCCTTTAATTCTTAAAAAGTGCTGTTTATTAAAAGATGACTTATGGATATCTTGTATCTTATAGGTAAATGAATGGCAGCAACATGGAAGCATAGTATTGCAAGTAAAAGAAGGCTGAATCAAGTAGTAAGTTTAAATTTAAGTATTTAAAAGAATAGACTTCATGGTTTGTAATATTTAGAGCTGTTCCATGTTAAGTGAGAAAGAAGTAATCATGAAACACTACGTTATATGTTTGAAAGTTATTAGCTTTATTTAAGCAATTTATAGATTAGGAGTACTGAAACAAAATTCTTTATAAATCGATGCAAAGTTTGATATTTGTTAGAGGCATAACCAAATATGAACCATTTGTAAGAAAGCCTTTCTCTAATTTCTCTGTTATCATTACACTATTTCAGAAACTATGTACGAGATATTAGACATCAGAAATATTTAATGTACGAATATTTTTTTGTTTAAATTGCTCTCTGCGTCCGCACTTACAAGATAATCTTATCTATGTAGCTAAACTATTCTTACGTAATCGAATTTTCAGTATTTATATTAAAATCTGCTTTATCGGAGTAATACTGAAGGGGATTGCGGAAGGGAAAAACTCGTAAGTATGAAATTTTCTTCTAGCTCAGTAAAACTGATTTTTATTTTTGCAAAAAAATAATACTATATATCCGAAGCATATGCATTGTAAAATTAGTAGAGTCTATAATGAAGTTTGAAAACTAGTTAAGAAATCTGTTCAAAGTTTTAAAAGTAAATGATTTTTGTGTGTTGCTTTACTTAATCGTTGCGAGAAATTCACAAAACAGGCTGAAGAGCATTCAAATTGATGCCTGTAATGGAGCGTCAAACGAACCACTTTAAACAACAAAAACTTAAATTTCTTCAGAAATCATTTCAATGAGTCAGAATTTTTTTAATTCTAAAGAATCAAATATTAATCGAAAGGTGTTTAAATCCAGACTATAAGGAAAATAGGCACCTAGCTCCTGCAAAGGAATATTATAATCATGAGCTAATAGAAAAATTGGAATGGCTTCAAACCTCCACCGATCTTTAAACATTATTTCTACAGACGGCCATTCCAAAAGAAACTTAAAATTTAGGACCGCTAAAAACTTGTTTATTTAATGGGTGTATATCACTCATGTCATGACTTCATTTACATTTACATCATTATTAATTTACTTTTCCTTTCCCCCTTTTTTCGCAGTCGAAGTATTTTCAACGTCGCAGTACTTAACGTCGTTACCTTAACGTCGCAGTATTTTCAAGAAAATCCTCAACTTCTCCGTTTTATACAGTTTAATCAAAAAGAATGTATATTTTTTTTTCAAAAGAATTGTAGGAAGAACCCGCCTTAACAAAATACCCATGTGGTCAGTAACGGGGTGTTAGAAACTCATTGATATTCCATTCACTTGCACTGAAACGTAAATTATATCACATACTTTCGATGTCATTTTCTACTCCATCTGTAACTATTGAAATTTTCACGTAGAAAAAGCTGCTGTAAGTAGTTTTTTAGAATTCGTTCTGGTGATTCACACCACATTATTGTTCATTGAATAGAAATGTAAACTTTCTATTGTGCAAGACGTATTCGATGTATTACATCTATCAATTTTGCAGAGTGAGGAAAACATTGTTTTTTTTTTCTTCTCAAGCGTAAGTGGGATAATTTTAAAAGCAGTAAAAGGTGTTCCGCCCAGTGCAACTAAAACTTAAAACACTTCACTGTATATCTTCGGATAGGTAAATACGTTTAATTAAAGATTTATCAAAAGTAGAAATTATGTGTTTTTCAACAAGATGTGCTACTTCTCTGTCAAATCATAGCATAAGACTATGTTGTTCTTGTTAAATTCTCAATTTATTATTTTTAAATAGCTTCAATCGCTCTTTATGGTAGTAATGTCAACTGTTTAATGTTAACGAAAACGTCCACCTATTAAAAAGAATTCAGTATAGCATTTAAAAAAGAAAAAAAAGCATTAATAGAAGAATAATATAGTTCATATTTTTTGAGAAATAAAAGATTAATCTTATAACACATTTTACATTATAGATGTCGATTTATTTTCATGCAATAACTATGCTTTATATTTGATACAATGTATGTAGCATTATAGTCCAATCTTTCCTCTCTTAAACAAAATATTTATTTTCGATTTTTAGCCTCCATAAAAATTTAATAAAATACAGCCAACATAAATTTTCTTGTTAATGTGCTCCTTTTCCAAACTTTTAAATGTATTTATCTTTTAACAATAGGAATTTTATAAATTACAAAGAAAATGAAGCAACGAAAAATGATCATCCTTTGTCCAAATTTCCGAGACAGTTAATAGTAAAAGCTTTTGTGATGCAAATTAGAAGCATTTATTTCAGCTTATGTTCAGAATTTCAATTAAACCATTCAGGCTGGATAAGTAATTAGCAATAACGAATTGTTAATGTTCAGAAGGATTTTGAGAAGGTTTATAATTTACAGAAAGACTTAGAGCTAATAAAAGTATATGGCAGGTGGCATCAGTTATTAAAAATCTAATTGAATTCTCCATTAATTTTTTTTTCTGACTTACATAACAAGTCTACCGATTAATGGATCAGGAATGCCGACAGGGTTTTCGTGATCCAGGGCAGGTATTTATGACCAACAAAAAAAAAATTCTTTTTAGATCCAGAAATTTTTTTTAACACTTTATAATTAAAACACTTTAAATTTACCGTAGGCCATTTATACAAAATCTTGTACATGATAAAACTTTCATCAAAAATTGCAAGTATTCCGTCAGAATTATTTTAAAGTAATGTACATATAACTAAGTTCTTTCTTGACGTATACAGAGAACCAATTGATACACTTAAATCTGAGATTTTTTTAAAGGCTGAGTACTCACTATTTGAAAACTAAAGCGGAGTTAGTATAAAAGTCTTAGCCAAATAAGTAACGCTTAAAGAAAAACGTTAGCAAACACAAATGAGAGTTAATGCCGCAGACCGATTTCGGTAAATACCACATACCAACATCAGTGCGAGAATGTATTCTCGCACTGATGATGGTAAGACCTACTTACCGAAACCGGTTTGCGGCATTAAATCTCATTAGTATTTGCTAACCTTGTTTTTTCTGTGTTAGAGCAGACATAATTTCTTTATCAAACGTTTCGGGAGATACAAATATTTTATTTTCACGTGGAATTTGTACGCTAAAAATTCGTAACATACGTCCTCCAGGCCGAAGCACCATCCCCTCCCGCAAGGTCGGGCCCCGGGACAATTGTCAGCCTTTCTCCTCCTCTCGGCGTTCCTGTACAGATATATACTTATACATATGCACTACCTAGCAATAATATACCGCATGCCTATGGCTTTGTATAAAATCTGACTGTCGGATTTTACGCAAAACCAGTTGCTCTCACTGTTAAGGTTGAATAAATATTAATAATTTAGGGTCTTTAGGTTATCCGATGTAATATTATCGTAGTCCTACATGAAATTGTGAAAATATGCTTAAAAGAAAAAAAAACTTAGCGACTTTGAATGAAGTGTTATCGCTGATTGTAACATTAATGGCCAGTCAATTCCATCAGTCACGGTAAAATTATCACAGCCTTAGTCAGCTGTTGGTGAAGTCGTGGAGAAGTGGAAGCACTCGTGAAGTGGAAGGAAACTAAGTACAAACTGTACACGTTTGTGTTTCCCGCAAACTGGTGGAAGAAAAATGGCCTGTCCGGAAGCAAAATCACCAACAGTGAGCTTCAACAGGTAGCAAGGATTAGAGTATATGCTAATATTTTCGAAATAACTGCATGCCCACAATATGTTAAAATAACTACATGCCCCCGAGATCCAAGAATGTGCTGCCGCACACGAAACACACAATATATCTCAAAAAAGCCAGGAGATTCGTTTGCAGTACCAGAACTGAATTGTGGAACATTAGAAAATTGTTTTATTGAGTTACGAGTCAAGTAACATGTTTTACGAATTGGATAGGCGTACTTCGGTTTGGCGAATTCCAGACGAATTTCGAAAAAGTGAAAAGAACGAAAATTGAAAACGAATATTGTGTGTCAAAATCGTTTTCAATTTTCTAAAGCTAAGATCTAGTGCACCCCTCTGTCTTTGTCCCACCTTTATTTTTGGAAGGATTTTTCCGTTATCTGGCACTCAAAATGTTTTGTGAGGGATGGTTCTTCCATTCATTTTAGACATTGTGCTTGGAGGCAGTTGTTGTAAGGTTCTATTTACTTCCTTTGCTTGCAACCTCTTTCCCTCCCTCCTTCTACTTTTTTTGTCCTTCATTCTTTTGTCTTGTATTTTATTTATCTTGTTGTTATTGGGTGTGTTTTCTGTTTTAAAAAATGAAGTGTGTAGTATTAATTAAAAAAAGAAAAAAAGAAATCTGTTGTTTTTTTTTTCTTTTGTTGTATTTTTTTTTAATTTTTTTTTTTGTAAGTTCTTATTTTGTGTTGTTGACTTCTTTTATTTTATTTTTTCTATATTTTATTTAATTTTTATATCTACTTATTTTTATCTACCCTCCTTTTTTATCCCTTTTTTTATTCTCTTTGTTTGCTGATTTTTTTTCCCGATTGACAACATGCTGTTCGCTTTGATTTTGTTTATTTTCAGTCCCCATAGCTGTCAGATGAAAAAAAAATATTTTTTTCGGTCGAAACAATCGTTCTGATTAAGATATGTACCTTGTTATGTGTGCTTATTTACAAAGTTTTATTTATATCATCTTTTAATATATAATTTTTTCATCTTTCAAGTTTTTTGACTGCTTTTTTATTATAAAACACTATTATACCCCCTAGGTTGGGAATTTTTTTTTCAGACCTGCATAAAAATTCTCAATAATCTAGCATTTGGAGTTGTCAGTAATGCTCATAAGGTAAATCATCCTGCAGATTAAATTTCGCTAGAGAATACAATGGGGTAGTTGGAAAAAGAAAGACTATTTTCATCTACATTTTGCTTTTTAATACAGCTTTCTAAAAACAAAAACAACAACCCCCCCAAAAAAGAAGATATCTCAAATCAAAATGGTTATGGTGTATACATAGCACTATCAGGGCTCTACAAAAAAAAAGATAGCGACAAGTCTACAAGAGAATTAGGATTATTCTGTCGATTGCGTCATGCTCCGATGAAATATCCTACCAACTAAATATACATAATTTAAAAGTTTAACGATATTATATAGCTTTGATTTATTAAGATTCATTTATAACTTCTTTAGTGTTGCAAATATAGCCTTTCACAGCTGAGTAATTCTTTTACAAACAACCTATTATATATAAACACATCCTAAGCACTCAGAAAATGAACATACACTTTTATGAACATACATAAATATCTCACTCATTTTACAAATTCAGAAAAGAAAATGGAAATATGTATTACGGCAAAGAAAAATCCTACATAAATCGGGTTTATTCGGATACCTTAATAACGACATATATTAAAAAGGTTTATTTGAACGTCCCGTTGGTGAAATTCGCAAAGAATATATTTAGTTTATACAGACCCATTAAATTCCAATCTATGGAAAAAGAAATACGTTTTTTGCTAAGTTTGCAGAACAGTTAAAGGAAAGTTTAAAAAAAAAGAGTTCCTCATGTTTATTTTAAGTGGAAGTCATTTTTATTTGCTACACATTTTCAATTTAAAGTGTTGGAGTAAGGTTACCACTGTCAATACTCAAGGGCATTTTACAAGATAAGATTTTGAATGACTTTCAAAGATTTATTTCCTTCTTAAAACGAGTATCCGTTATTTTATGCCATCTTTACTTACTTGTTGAATATATTTTATAAAATGAACTTACTAAGGGATTAACTTTTGTTGAGTACTTTACGGGAATTTTACTCATAAATCTTGGACTATATAAATTATGGATTGATTCAAAATGACAGGAAATTCTTTGCAAATTGATATTTCATTGTAATTAATATTTACGTTTCTAGTTAATGTTCAGTGTAGTATTTATATAATCAGATAATTTATATTCATTTTAAAATTTTGAAACAAGGCAAATTTTGCTTAACGCATTGTAAAGCGAAGACTGTCAGCAAAAAGTAACATAAGCAACCTATTGGTTTTAGAAAAGATATTACGATCCCCCAACTAGTTCTCTTTCTACAATAAATCGCATGTGAAAATATTTTATGCTTGGAAACTAATGTGCAAATTATATCTATATAGAAACAGGATGTCACAAAACACTAACCCAGGATTTTATTAATTAGATATTTCACATAGCCTCAAACCATAAATTGCAAAATTAGGTAAAAGAAAGTATATAATTACTAATATCTATTAAAATTTTCAAAGGACTAAATCTAAATAAATACAAATTTTAAATCTTTAAACGATTCCCGTAAAATATATTCTCATACTAAAATGTGTTCCATACATTTATAAGACCATGTACATAATTGGAGCATTTTATTCAAAAAAGTGTCGGAGGTATAAAAATAATTATACGCTGACTTAACGCTCATTTATTGACTTTCAAAGGGACAAAGATGTCCGATAATCGCGTTTCAAGGGTCGTACTGAGAATGCAAAAGAAAACAATGATTGCATAAATACATAGCATTTTTGTTATTGGTAATGTGTAACTCCTCACAAACTTTGTTTAAATGCATGTTTCTGTGCATTTTTATGATGAAAGGCTGAAATTTTGTACATTACATTATTAATGCATGGGATACCTATTACTAATTGAGAATTTTTTTATACGGAGGCCCGTAAAACATTAAATTTTGCAGTTTCGATTTAATCCTTTGAAAATTTCAATACCATGAAATTTTGTACCCTTTTTCGGCGAAATTTTGTAATTTGTTCTGTATGTCTATTATCAATATTTAAGGAATAAAAGTCTAGATCAGTGTTTTTGAAATTCCCTATGTATACATTTTTTATTTTTATGTAAGTGAGCAATACTCACATTTTTAGTTTGGACATTTTTATTTCTGATACTGAGAAACGAAATATTTCATCGAAGGGCGTTTTACGCACATTACGATTGAGACCATTTTATCAGGAAGGATATTACAATCCGCCCATTTGCACTGTTAAATTAATTTGTGAAAATCTTTCTTTTAAGTGATCCTCAAACAATAAGTTAAAGAGTGTCTTCTCTGAACCAGTTTCAATATCATATATTTAAATATTTAACAATAAAATAAGCTGAAAAGTTAAGTATGCAGAAATGGAAAAGTAACATCAACATAACTTTTAGCTTGAAACTGGCCTATTTAAAGCTGATTAAGCACATTTCAGAATTAAAACTCAGGGGGACATCTTTTTTTGCACGAAAATATCATTTAAAATTCATTAAATGGATGTTCAAATAGCGAGCTTTAAGCGAAGTTTAAATAATGTTTTAATAAAAATTTCACGGATCTCCGTTGAATTATACGTCAGCTTAAAAGTAATGGAATGTAGTAAAATCTATGTAAATACGCGGGACGAATCATTAGAGCACTTAAATGATATTTATTATCCAGTAAAAATTATTTGCACTGTCATAAAAATAAAGTGGATAAACATTTATTTAGCAAGAATAAACCATAAATTTTTACTTACTAATATCGGAGATTGAATTTTTGATAAATTATTTATTGGAAGGTTATAATTAGAAAACCTTCAAAATATTAGTTAAGTAATTCAAATTTATAATTAAGTTCATTTATGGCTCTTTCCTCTGTACATAGTTTTAAATTGCAAATAAAGTTTTTAAAAATTAAATCCTTATCAGAAAATTTTATCAGTAAATTAGCTCATTATGAATGATGTATTTCTATAATGAAATCTCTTCATAAGGGAACATTTTAAGAATTAAGCATGTAAAACTTGTTATCTTTTCCCAGTGGCTGATATATTTTTAAAAGCCATTAAAAGTTTGGCATATAAAAATGAGATAACTAATTCATTTATTACGATTAACTATAGCTTTTTAAAAAAATATGAGTTAGAGTGACGATGCAATCTAGTCTATGATATAATGAAAATTACATTACATTCGTAAATTTCGGGTAATAACATTCCAGTCAAACCTTAGTATCTTTTGCGACGTGGAAATTGCCAAGATTCGACGACTTTGTTCAGTTTAAACACAACGTTCCATGAACTTGATCGACTGTAACTGAATACATATAATGCTTAAATAGCAAAAACACCAATCACGCACTTCAGTCATTGACAAAATAAACAGAAAATAGGCAGAGACTGCAACAAGAGTCTTCTTAGGAAGAATCAGTTAGCAATAAAAATTACTACTCTCCCAGTTTTTGGCAGACGCACGGGAGTTTTGCTCAAGCAACAACTTTGTTTCGATACTTTTAAAAATTTAAAAATTATTTTTCAAAGTTATAGCTTTGTTATAAGTGGCTGCTTTGCAACGCTTATAGTTACATATTTTTATCTTGTCTTTATTATGCTCATCTATACATATACATATATATATATATATATTTATATTATATGTTCAAAAAAATCCGTTAACTTTTACAGATGCATGAAGTTTAATGAGATATATTTGTAGCTTCCACAAAACACATTCTTTTGTTATAGATTTAACTAATAGAGGGTCTTTTAAAAGTTGGTTCATTATTTGAATAAGTAGGTTAAGTAAGAAAGTAATTATATTCAAACCCATTACTTTAGTTACTTAAACACATTTTAAATAAAATCATTTAGAACCCCATGCATTTTATGTTAAATATATATATATATATATATATATATATACATAAGTAACTTGGCGAAAGATGGTAAAATATTCCACTCACTTTCACGTGAACACTGTAGAGAAGGGCTCAATCAACTTCAGCTTTAAGTGCTTTTTTGTCAGTGAATCTGTACACCACTCTGGAGGTCAACTCGAAAATCTGCTTCCAGTGATATTTGGATCAAAACGTCTACTAGTTGAATTTGTCTTCAGTGGCTTAGATCAACCACGAAAGTATCCATTGCTTGCGGTATGTTCTTAAAATAAAATGAACATTGGTGAGTCCGTTCACCACTGTGTAAATCAACCACAGTGGATCCTTATGAAGCTGGAAAAGAGAAAAACTTGAATATCTCAAACTGCATTTCTTTCGCAAATCTAAAAATCCGATATCGGAAAAGAAGAAGAGAAAATAAAATAATGACTTAATTGTAGAAAATTGCAAAAAACTTTCAGTAGTTTACTTAATTAAATTACTATTCGACACATACATAAAGCAATCGTATTGAAAAACTTGTTCTGGCGTTTCTTAGTGAATAATTAAGACGATAAATAAAAACGAATAATGAAACCTTGATAAATATGAATAAACTAGAAGCCAAACAAAACATTTACCATCGATACATAATAAGAAAATGAGGGTGATTACAATTCATTATAAAGAAGTCATGAAGTGGAGAAAAGAAATGAGCCTATTTTCTCAGATGTGCTTGACTTGTAGAGGCAAATACATCTTTCTAATGCTGCGCTCGGTACAGACCTCATTATCCCATTCAGCCAGAAAAGCGGCTCATTAGCATCTGATATGAAGTACATTTGTTATTTTGATCCGCTTAAAAAAGAAAATAACCGCTTTTGCTCATGATACGAAATCATTGAATGTTTTTCCATCCAAAAACAAAAGTGTGGAGCGAAATTTAATCGGAGTTTTACTTATCGTGCGGATTTTTGTACTATAAAATGTAATTTTAAGATATATTAGTATGTCCGAATTTCATTATTTTAGTGGAATCACTGAATGGCTCCTCCATTTTTACAATAATTAAAAATGATACCTTCAAACAATAATTAAAACAGCATATCCATTCAGTTTAGTAAATAATTTCATATATGAAGTGAGTGCATAAGAGCCGAACAGGAAAAAAACTAAGTCATGGATACACTATCAATAATATTAATAATACATATCCATTTTGAAAAGAATAAATATAAGCAGTATTGTGTGCTTGTGTGGTTCTAACTTTAATCTTCAAAATTTATCTTTTTAGACTTTTCGATAGAATATCCAGTTAAATACGGCTTTGGGTCCTGTCCCAAATAGTCTGCAAACTTTAATCATGGTGATAAGCTTTTGACAAGACATCCCACTTCAAGACTGTAGGTTAACGGTGCCGCACTTGATTGGGAAAAATCAGCCAAGTGCCTCGGTATGACGTTAGATAAAAATCCAACATGAAACTAACACGTCCTCAACATAGTAAATAAAACGACTGTGGTTTCAACAGGATTTTCTCAATGATATCCAACGAAAAAACTAACAAAAGGACAAGACCTTGCTCTACAAAATGTTTATCAGGCCTATACACAAATACACATGCATCATCAGTATGGGCCTACGCTACTAAGTCCCATATCTAAAAGCGAAACAGATGGCTGATACTGAGAAAAATAGGCTACGGCAATGACTTCTGAAAGAATTCAGCCTTCCGCAAAGACCCCAAATATGGACACTCAGAGCTCACCTACAGGAATTCACTTTTTTTGTCAGAGACGACATTTAGAAAGAGACCATGCGGGATACTTTCAACCTCTGGAAAGTAACAAGCCAGGTTTGATTCCAAAGAAGTGGGTGTCAAAATTAAAGATGGCTCAGGGCTGACAAATACACATACTACTATTCCGACATTTTAATCAAACCCCTTTTTACCCGAGAAGTCATGTGAACAAGTAGCTGTGACCATCTTAGTCCGAGATAGCCATAATAAGACCAGTAAGTCATATGACTTTTTGAGTTCAAAGGCGTGTGACCAAAATGTCAGTGCCATAGCCTGTATATCTCTTCAGCCACGGTTTCCCCGGGTGACATAAATTCTATTCGCGGTACTGCTCACAGCACTTGCCCGAAACGTCTGACACCCACAAGCACTGAACTGATTTGACTTCAGCCGAACAGGCCACAAGCCTCCATTTTGCACGACAAGAAAAAATCTAACACATCACCTGAAAGAGAACTTTTCGAACTAAGGAGTTCCATTAACACATCTACAGCCAGTCAGTACAAGGCCAAGAACCGTCAGCTTTCTTTTTTCGGGCAGGGGGGGGGGCTTTAAAGGTTTAAAAAAATTCGTTAAGTTTTCTAGATGCACGAGGTTTAAAAGATATATTTGTAGCTTCCACAAAACACATTCTTTTTTTTTATAGATTTAAACAATAGAGGGTGTTATAAAAGTTGGTTCATTCTTTGAATAAGTAGGTTAAGTAAAAATGCAATTATATTCAAACCCATTATTTTAGTTACTTAAACACTTTTAAATAAAATCATTTAGAACCCTATGTATTTTATGTTAAAAGTATAACTAGCATGTATAGATATTGCATTGAATAATTTAATGACTATTACTGTTATACTATATAAAAAAAACACTAATTCAATAAACAATTTTGTATTTAAATTCATTTCAGAAATTATTTCATTAGCCAGATCTGTTATTCCATATTTGCTGTTTTAATTTTTTATTCTTTCAAAAACAATTAGTCGTAAATTTTCAACAGAAACTTTATCGATATCTAGGAGGTGTTGGTTCAACTCCCGGCGGCCGGGGTTCAATCCCCGACTGTGAGTAGCTGTCATTGTTGCGCCCTTTCATAGGGGCGACGTTGTCCCTATGATTGATCCTTTGTCACTGGGTGCCCCCATGACAAAGCGGTCAACTCCAGCCTTATTAGAGGCCAATACCTCCGAAGCAGAGGCCCGCTGTTGGGACTGACTGACTGAGGTACTTCAATGAAGATTATTGAAATTGAAAAATGGCTGTCGCAATAAATGTAGCTTTTCTAAAAAAAAGGATACAGGATTAAAGTAATATACAGGATCTAGCTTAATCCCAGTCTTAAGTCCGAAAATGACAGCGGAGATCATGCGTTATATTATGCACTAAAAATCTAACCTTTCTTGAAGTAAATTAATGCAAGTGGATGCGTGTTTTTTATTTGATTAAAACTAGTGCTATTACTAAAATGCATATGTTACTTACTTCATCTCATCTCTGCCATAAATGTATTATAACATAATTATATTTAAATTACATCTCTGCTCTGCAGCGATGAAGTTCATGTAGTATATTGCTGCAAGCAATGAATTCGATCGTTACGGATGCATTATATTCATTTACCCACGGTAGGCGACCGCAATAATGGAACTAATATGCGCTGAAGTAACTACCATGGGCATTCATATCGCTTTAAATTAATGAACAATTTTGCTAGAGCGTCAGTTTGCATGAAGTCATTACTAACGAACCAACATTTAAAAAAAAAACATCCTATTTAAGGTGTTACACAATTAAAAGTGCAGCAAGTTCATTAAAGAACACTTTTGTCTATAGGAGTTACATTATTACGTTTTGTGATGTGTATTAAAAAATCTCTTATTGTATTTGATTTAGGTACCAAAAAATATTTCTTAATCATGCTTTTACAGAAACATGCTGTAGGGCTATTTTTATATGAAGTTCTGGATTCTTCATCAGTTTATGAATAATTTGTATAGTCTTTGGCCCTCTCATTAGCCTCAAGTTCTTCTACGATACATCAAAGTGATCACCGAAACCGACAAATTTGAACCAATTTTAGATGAGAGACGTAACACCTGGATTGGCACTCCCCAGAGTTATCGTCCGAACATAGAGGAGTTTCGAGCCATGACACATCTTACGTGCATCAACTACCTTCAGCGTGCACGGTATACAACAACCTCATTCTATACAGGTATTCCCATTTCAAAGTGTTGTCCTAGGTCATCTGTGCTTCACTTTCGGTGTTCAGGTGGAAATCCATTTCAACCGACTGGGCCACATGTCTGACTTCATGTGAAACTCAAGTATTGTAAACCGTATATGACGCTTCTACGAAAATCTATGCAAATTAAGACGCTTGATGAAAAACATTTTTGGTGGTTTAAAGCAACCTACAATTATTGGTTAACTGAAAGATTTTTTCCCCATTAAAATAAAATACCTTTATTTTGTCAGTATGCCAATTTAAACCAAAAAATGGCTTTTATTTTTTGGAAAGGATTTTACTGTTTTGTTATAAGTAATTATGCTCTTAATTAACTTTAAAACAATGGGATAACTTTCTAAATACTAAAGAAAATATATAATATATTGTATTGAGACAGTATTGTAATATATGAATTCCAAAGTTTCAAATTACAGAACTCGGAGCCAAATACTTAAGGCCTCTGCAATCCGCATGAATAATGAGTTTATGAATAAATTAATCTCCAGCACTCTCCAAGTATCAAATCACGCCAGCTCGCGTAAACACAATATCCTTTCAGAAGAGTCTAAATATCCTTTCAGAAGAGTCTAACATATCTGGTATATTTAGTTAAAGAGATTTAAACTGCTTTCTGAATATCTCCAGATTAAACAAATTCATCTGAGCTCTCTAATTTTCAACTACATAGTTTTAAAGAATGCATTTAATTTGCGTTTGGTAGCTTTTAGAAGAATTTCGGGAAATTTTAACAACCCCAGATGTTGTTGATCTGATTAGCTACGCGATAGGGGAATAATTAATTTAAAAATGCCTCAGACGTTTTATTTTAAAAATCAGTTTTTAATTTTTTTAAATGACGATAGTATTATGAAATTTGAGAGTTGTACAGCTTGGGATTTGTTGACACGCAAAGCTGTCAGAAATTTAAAATAATTACTTATCGAAAACATGAAACTTATTTAAAACTTAAGTAAGAATCAAAGGGTGTGTTAATATTGTTTTAGAGGGTTGCATGCTAACATTTTCAAAATTTGCTTATTAGTTTATGCATATACAGCGTGAGTCAAAATCTTTTGTTTCGGAGTTTAAATGTTAAAGAACGCATATAAAGCAGCACAGTTTTTCAAGCAAAGCAATCTTTTAACACTAGCCATGAACCAATAATTGACACCGACATAGAACACATCGTACAAGAGAGTGAATTTAAACACGCAGTGCCCTGATATTCACAAACTATTTTTTGAATATCAATATTACTCATAGAAGTATGGAACTTTACTATTGAGACCATTTTCCCATTTCATGCATATGGATTTGCTACAATTATTTCATTGGACAATATATTTTCTATAAATACATCTGAACAGCAAAGCAACCTCCATTGACTTAATTACGATACCATATTTTTAAGATTAAATCATGAAGACATTTCTCAAGTTCATTCCCAAATGAGGTTGGGGATAAAAAGGAACTATTTACTTGATTTCTAATCCGAATGCTATAACTTCAACAAGTAGCATTAATAGAGTCGTTACATCACCGTTACATCAGATATGACACAACCCAATAGAATAAATCAACCAGCATTGTTTCACGTTTACATGCAAAGAGTACAAACGAAATATGAACTTCTAAAAGCATAATTATCCAAATACGTCAATCGTACAGTAATGGCACGCCATATTAATATGAACAATCTTTAAAATTACCACTATAGAATGTCCTTTCCAAAATTTGTCCATGCTCTTATGCAAGGTATAATCGCATTTCAGAAGGTAATTACTACAATTTCTTCGCTATTAACTCACAACTAGCTGCGGTGCCATGACAGCAAGATATTGCCAGGGTACCATGTACTCAAGATTAATAGCCTTGCGAAACATAAGAAGAACAGCTGCATATAATTTCCATCATTTACTACTCCTTTAGACCGAAAGGAACTCGTATACCGAAATACTTTAAAAATATTTTGTCAACATCCTCTGAAGTGCTGTTGAGTACAGAGAAAGTACATTAGAATGTGAAGAACATTTAATTAAATTTTTATAATGAACAAATTCATGATATAAGCTGAAGTATATCATATAAAAATTTTAAATTTGAATTTTCGTGTAATTTCTTTAATGAATGAGAAATTGTGAAACTTCTTTTCTGTTGCGTAAAACCTTTGCAAAAAAACTAATCCAACCCACAGTAATTCAGATTAATTAAAAGCAATCTAACGAAGTTCGTTTATAAAGATTATAGTTTACATTTGGCAGACGCATGTACTAATTATATTAAAATTCCCTTTTGAAAATGAATTTTTCATAAGGTACATTCTTAATACTTAATAAAAAGTACATTAAGGGAACGGATTAAAATTATTTTAAAGAATAAACTTGCATTTGAACATTTTTTATGCATTTGAACAAACAAGATTTCCTGCATTTTTTAAAATTAATTAAATTCATGATATTAGTTCATTAAAAATTTGCTAAAGCTTTATCTTTTCAATGACACTATAAAGCGTACCTTATATTGCATCACTACTAAAACGTATTTTTATGCCATTTGCATAGTATATTAGTACTCTCAGTAATCTTTTAATGATTTTTTTCTATTAAAATAAGTAACGGTAACAAAAAAGAAACGGAAAGAGCATTTTATTGGACACCTAGCAAGTGATTTGACATCCCTAGAGTTTTCGTTTGAGCATGGAATAGCTTCTAGCCTTGGCGCATTTTATGTGCATTAACGCCCTTTAGCTTATACTGTTCACAACATCCTCATTATTAGAGAGGTATTCACCCTCCCAAGAGCTGACCTACGTCGTATCTGTTTCACTTTCGATGTTCTGATGGGAATCCAATTTAACCGACTGGATTACCTCCCGGAGTTCTTGTAGAACTCAGATATGCTAAACCATACACGAGTCTTCTCGTACGAAAATATATGCAATTTAAGATAATTGACAAAAAATAAATATTTTTGGTGGCTTAAAGAGACCTGCACTTATTGATTTAGCAAAAGATTTAAACTAAAAGGATACCTTTATTTTGTTTGTGTATCACCTTGAATCCAAAAATGTCACTTTATTTAAGGGGGGGGGATACTGTTGTGCTATAAGATGTTCAGCACTTAATTTTAGAAAATTTTTAATAATTTACTAAATACTAAAAAAATGCATAAAATATTGTACTGCAGCATTGCTGTAACATTTGAATTCGACTTCTTAAGTTTCAAATTGCATAGCTCGGAGCTGAATACTCAAACCCTTGTGTAATCTACATGAATAATGAATTTATGAATAAATTAATCTTCACCACTCTCTAGTTATTAAATCACGCCATCTAACGTAAACACAATATGCTTTCAGAAATGCTTAAACCTACCTGGTATATTTACTTAAAAGTGACATAAAGTGTTTATCCGAATCTCTCCAGATTAATAAATTCATATCAGCACACTAATCTTCAACAACATAGTTTTAAAGAATGATTCAATTTGCGTTTGGTAGCTGTTTAGAAGAACTTAAGGAAAGTTTAACAACCCCAGACGTTGTTGATCTGATTAACTACGCGATAGGAGAATAATTAATTTTAAACTGCCCTGTGAGATTCATTTTAAAACGTTCAATTTTTAATTAGTTTTAATGGTGATATCATAAAATTTGCGAGGTGTACAGCTTTGGTTTCATTCACACGCCAAGCTGTCAGATTTTACAAAAAACTTCCTCGAAAACATGAAATTTAAGTAAACCTTAAGTAAGATATCATTAGCGTATGTGAATATTGTTTTAGAGGGTGGCATGCTAACCATTTTCAAAGTTCCTGCTTAATCTTTTTTCGTGATAGTTTATTCGTGTATAGCGTGAGTCAAAATTTTTCGTTTGTACTTTAAGTGTTAGAAGAACATATGTAAAGCAGTCCAGGTTCTCAAACAAAGCAGTGTTTTAACGTAAGCCGTGAACCAAAAATTAACATCGACATAAAGTTCATCCTGCAGGAGCTCTACATAGAGCTCATTCGAAGGTTAAACTTTGAATGAGCTCTATGTAGAGCTCCTGTAGGATGAGCTTTATGTCGGTGTAGATGCAGCTTCCCTATATGTGAGAACTGCCATTTGTATACAGATATCACTCATAGAAGTATAGAAAATTACTATTAAAGATATTTTCCAATTTGATTCTGAGACTGGAATTGCTACAATTATTTGATTGATCCATATTTTATAATAATACAGTTGAACAATAAAAGATACCTCCATTGACTCAGTGACTCTGGCGTTTTTTACGAACATTAAAGTATGTAGACTTTTCCCCAAGTTCGTTCTCAAGTGACGATGGAGAAAAAAAGGGACTACTTTATTTACTTGATTTCTAATCTGAATTCTATAATTTCTACGTAGAGACTTAATAGCATCGTGACGTCACGGGACATCAAATGTGACACCAACCAATATAATTAAACGGCTGGCATTGCTTCACGTATACATGGATAGAATAGAAATGAAATATCTTTGGACTTCAAAAAGAATTGCAATTTCTATCCGTTTCAAGCACCTGGGAATCCAGCACGACCCTTAAAAAGAAGTTTGTCGTTTACGCTTTTTTTGTTCACTCATTACTTAAAAATGACTGGAGTGAATGAAGTGAAATTTGATCACATGATAGGTGGTCACTCAACTTACTATAGGCGTCGAATTTAAAAAAAAAAAAATGATTAGATTTTGAGATTTTGCGAAAATCCCTTCAAACTGCGTAAATTTTTGTTCGCGCGTCACGTAATAACGACTAATGTGAATGGAATGAAATTTGGTGGCACGATAGTTCGTTATTCAACTTGAGGCGTTAAATTTTTAAAAAATTTTATTAGATTTGAGATTTTGCGAATATTGTTTCAAACTGCGTACAATTTTCTTCGCGCATCACGTAATAACGGCCAACGTGAATAGAATGAAGTTAGGTTGCATGATAGTTGGTTACTCAACTTAAACTATTGGCGTCGAATCTTTCAAAAATATAAATTGGATTTTGAGATTTTGCGAAATTTATTTCAAAATGCGTAAATATCCGTTCGCGCATAGCATAATAATAGCTAAAACGAATGAAATGCAATTAAATACAAGACAGATGTTAACTCAATTAGATTTTTAGATTTTGTGAAAGTTGTTTCAAAGAGTGTAAAAATTTCTTCCGCATCACGTATTAACGACTACAACGTATGAAATGAAATTTGGTGACCCGATACCCGGTCACTCCATTTATGTCGAATTTAAAAAAATAATTAGATTTTGCGATTTTGCAAAAAATTATTCAAAATGTGAAAATATTTGTGGATTACGTATAAACCACTGAAGAAATAATGAAATAAAATGAATATAAATGAAAATGAAATGAAATAATAATGAAATAAAATTTAGTATCGTCACAGGTGGTCACTTAAACTATAGGCGTCAAAGTACTTTAAATGTTTCCATAGATTTTGAGTTTTCGCGATAACTCGGTACATGTTTGTTCCATTCCTGATAAATAGCAATGAAATCGAATGATATTTGGAATTATGTTGGAAGTAAATTAATTTAAACACTAAATGCCAAAACTGTTTCAGATATTTCATATATGATGCAATTTTGAGAAAACCGTATAAATGTTTATTCTCGCATTCCTTAAAAATAGATTAAGGCACTTATCGGCAACATCTGGCTAACGGGGCAGATGTGGCCCTCCATGGATATTTATCCGACCCGCGGAACATATCAAAACCGGGCATAAAACATTTATAGACTATTCAAAATCCCATATAAATCCTAATTATACGGCCCGCGACTTCATTAATTTCCTAAAATTTGTCCCGCAACATTTCAAAGGTTGCCCATACTTGGATAAGGAGAATACAATGAAGTTTAGCAACATGATCAGCAACTATTACAAAACAAATATCAGAATTTTTTGAAAAAATTGAATGAATTTAAAATTTTTTTAAATTGTTTATTTGTTTTTTTTTTTTTGATTTTGTGAAAATTGTGCAAACATTTTCTTAAGGAATAAAGCTAAAATATGTATAGTGAATCAAACAATATTTAGATACAGGTTAGGAATGACCTCTTGATTTGTAAAGCGCATTTCAACCAGAATAAAACTTTAATTTTGAAATTAAAAAAAACCTGTATTTTGCACTTCGTTACTCTCTAATCTGGAATGATGATCTGGACGCCAATACGAAGAAGTTATAGTTTTGCTTTTTATTCTATTGCCAACATACTAATTTCTTTCTTTATATTCCTACAATGCTGACGAAAATTCATGCTTTTTGAAAATTTGCTAACCCGTCAACGACGGCTACTTCAGCTTGTGAACTATTAAAAACATAATTACCCGGACACGTTAAAAGTGCAGAAACGACAGGTGATATTAAAATAAACCATGTTTTAAAATAGTCATTATATGGCTTTCTCTAAATTTTTCTATTATCTTATGCTAGACATAATTGCATTTCAGAAGGTTATTACTACAACTTATTCTCTATTAACTCACAACTAGCCGCAGTGCCATGGCAACAAGATATTACCAGAGTACTAAGTACTCAAGATTAATGGCCTAGCGAAACATAAGAACAGCTGCATGTAATTTTCGGCATTTACTACTTACTCTCTTAGGAACTCGTATAGCAAAATACTTTTAATATATTTTGTCAACTTACACTGAAGTCCTGTTGATTACAGGAAGTACACATTAAAATTTGAGGAATATTTAATTAAATTTCATAATGAACAAAATCTTGATATATGGTGAAATAAACTTTATTTATTGGATTTCGGGTGCAACTTTAATTTCCAGTAGGTAATAAAAATTATTATAATGAAAAAGTCTGTTTATCCATAAAAAAGTGTGTTCCGTATTAAAACTATCTTCTTTAATGTTCTCCAGTGTAAGAGAAAACTTAACAACATATGAAAAAAAAACTGATGAATTTATGCAAATTTAGAACTTAGCTTTCTGTTTCTGAGATTTATGTTAAATAAAGGTACATTATTTCATGGTATTCGTCTCATTCCTTTTAATAAAAAGAGGCATATTATTGAATGGCAGGTTAGTTAAGAAAAGTTTATTCCAACGATTTCTCAAGTTTGCCTTTAATATTTCCAATTTGTTTACTTAACCCAAATTCCAACTTGTTTCCTTTAAAAATTAAAATAAACTCATTTAGTTTTCCATCGAATAAAATTACTTTTTTTGGTAAAATGCATTATCCTCGTCGGAGGTTCTTTTTTTTCTCCTAACAGAACGCTCGCATCAGAATGTCATTAAAAATCCAATGTAAATCAGAATCAAAGAATAATCAATGGAAGAAAAAAATTAAATTTGAATTTTCTTATAATTGCTTTAATGAATGAGGCATTTTGAAACTTCTTTTCTGTTGAGCAAAAACTTTGAAAAAAATTAATCCAACACATATCAATTCAGATTAATTTAAAGCAATCTAATGAAGTTCGTTTTTAAGCATTATATTTTTTATTTGGAAACATATCTACTAATAATATTAAAATTCCCTTTTGAATATATTTTTCATAAGATAAATTATCAATATTTTTTAAAGCACACTAAGGGAACGAGTTAAAATTAATTAAAAGAATAAATTTGCATTTGAACATGTTTTATGCTTTATCTTTTTAATATATTATATTAATGAAGATGATTTCATATAAAATATTTATGAATAGTTTTCTGAATTTTTTGTTATTAATTAAATTAATGATGTTAGTGTATCATTTAAAAATCGCTTTATGTTTGAAGATTTATGTTTATAATTTCAACAAAACTTTAAAACGTATCTCTATTAAAACATATTTTCATGCCATTTGCATATTATAGTAATACCCTCAGTAACATTTTCTTGATTTTTTTTTCAATTAAAATGAATAGCAATAAAAAATAAAAACAAAATCGCATTTTATTGAACCAATTGACTTCTGAGATTTGAATTTTGAGAAAGAAATCTGTTCTACACATCACTCGATACAGTCTGTTTCTGTTTTTTTTTTTTTTTTTTTTTTTTTCTAAAAAGAGTCTTTTAACAACTTGTACCTAATATTTGTTTAAACTTAATTAGCTGACAATAAGCACATTGCATATCTGACGTGTTCATATTAAATATTTTGTCTTAAGTAAATCGGGCAGTAAATAAATTCTTGTATACTGAACAGAAATTATTAGGCGAAGAATTCTGATAAGCAGAGATTTAGGCGTTGACATGGTGGATTTTTTTAGGGTTTCAGAAGACCCACAGTGAGTTAACTGCCCCAGTATCAGCCTTCACTCTAAGGTACTTTGGAGAAAATTGCATTTAAAGATCTGATACCTGGTTTTGCATCGATCATTTCAAGAGGTTGGCCTTTGGTAATTGCAGATACGCTTCGATCTGCGGAAGTTGCAGTTCCTGAACAAAAGCAAGCAGTCTGTTTTTCTTTCTTTTTTTTAGTAAATTTTTAAATAACCTTGTTAGAAAATTAATGTTACGTGTGTCTCATTGAATAAAAATAATTCATCTCATTAGATTGGATTGTAAGAAAATTAAATTGGCAGAAATTATTTGTGTAAATTATTAACAAAATTTTACAAATAATTCCATTTGACAGAAGATTTTTGAACAGTTTTAGTACGATATTTATAAAAGATTTTAAAAATCAAAGGTTTTTGTATCATTATATAAGCCAATAGCGTATTATTTGAAATTATAACTATCGCCATGTCCTTCTAAATTTATTCCTTTTTCAAAATGTTCCATGTAAATAAGCTGCAGGATTAAGTACTGCGTTTCTATTCTATCCACACAGAAGAATTCTATTCAATAATTTTCGATTATTCACAGACTTTAATTTACTGTGCAGTAAATTTTTACGATCATTGGCACCTAGTATCATCTGCATTATTTGATAAAATCTTTCATCACAAAATAATAACAAAATAAAGTCATTTGCAAAATTATAATTGATAGTTCATTCAAATAATTTCTGTTGTTGTTATGTTGCATTCATTTAATTCTAATAAATAATAATAGCATTTATTCTTTCGGTCACGTTAATTTTCTAGCAATGATCATTTTCAAGATTATTTGTGTTCTTTTATAAAATAAGTTAAAACGTGAGAACCGCCCTGAATGGCTAGTTCGTTTTCCAGTCACACCATGGAAATACGATTAATCAGATTACATGGTAACCCTTGTATTTGGTACGATGAATATTTTCTTGTCCGATAACCTTTGAAATAACTCTCTTTGATGTGTTAACTCACGGATTTAATTATGTTTAGGGAATGCAAACAAAAGAGTACTCTAAAACCCATCAATAATTCATGGAAATCTGCGATACCAACAGCTGAGCCCTTTCTTTTGATTAAAACATATGCACACGGTTGATCAGATATCTGTCTAATTGGTGCTCCGAGGTGTTTTTGAAACGTTAGAAGACACACGCGTAAATGATTGCATATGTTTATCTGTGTGTGTGTGTGAGGTTGGTGCATATAATTATCAAGCATTTCCCTCTTTCTCCATTCGGCGAAGTAATCACAGCTTTCGATGCAGGGAATGGTTTGCCCATTCCAAATCTGGCGAGACTAGCTTGGAAGATAAGCCCGGAAGAGGTCAGCTATCGGATTACGACGACCAGTCGCTGTTGCGCAACTGGAAGGGGACGAAAGCTGGGATTATTTTGCCGAATGGGTAAAGATAATATGTATATTAGGGTGGATCGAATTTTTTTTTTTAAAATCTTTATCACCTGAGGTCTCAAAAGTTGTAAATTGGTATAAATAAGACGTGCAAATTTTGACTGTTCTAAGACAACGTCTTGGGGTTGCGCATCAAGCTTGAAATTTAGAAATTTTTGAAAAATATGACTAATTTATAAAAATCGACCAAATTTTTTTTTTCGAATTATTAGGCTAACCTCTTACTAACATTTAGGCCTGCTTCCCTCTGATAATGTCCAGTTTAATGTTATTTTTAAATGTGTTTTATGGATTTTGTCGTACTTAATTTTTCTTTTTGACAATGACTTGGGGCTTATTTGGGGTTTTATCATATTTGATTATAAACACTGAAAACATATTAGAGCTGCAGTTGCTGCTCTCATGACTTTTGTGTGATAAGTTTGTTTTTCAAAAATCTTTCTACAAATATATTATATATATATATATATATATATGTAAGGGCTGATAGACAAAAGGTTTTTATTTATGAGTACCTGCGAACGGCTTCCAAAATTTTTACTGCAAATTTCAAAGACTTTTCGAGATATCTCAGTTGACTATATTTTTTATAAGTATATTTCTTTTTAAATAAATAAATTTTTATTCTATTTTATTTATCAATAAATTTCATTGAAATAGTTTTCTGTAAATTTCTTTTTTTTAAATAATTGTTTATATGTGCTTTTAATATATAGCAATTAATACTCATATGTTATTTTAATTACATTAAAAATTAATTCCTTTAAAGCTACATAAATATAGTGTTGTCCTTTAGAAGGTCTGAAAAGGGAAATACGGCCTTCTCTGACATGAGCTATGTGAGTGATTTGAGGAAAAAAATGTTCTATAAGTCAGTTCACATATTTGAATTACCCAGTTTATTGGAAAAGAAAACAGAAAGTGAAACGTCAAATATAAATTTTGAAGATTCTCAACATCTGCCTTTTATGATGACAATTGCATAGTTATTATATGTTACTTTTTGAAAGAGAGTATAAAAATGTTTGTAAATCCTCTAAATGGAATAATCTGATTAAGAAGACTCCCTGTCCCTGTTCCTTTTAAGAGCAAACACTAATCCTTGCAATCTTAATAAATTTATTTCAGAACAATCATATTAAGTTTACTTTTATTCGTAATCTCGTTGAAAACCTACTCTTAAGGCGACAATGGACCATAATTATTCTTTTCTGTATTTATTTGCCAATTGCTGTAAAATTTTGTATATTGACATAGTGTTAATTGACTAGTAAAAATACTAAATCAAAGTTAACTTCAGAGTTTAATTAATTAAGAAATTAATTAAAACATGCTAATTAATGATATTATCTAAAAATGTTCCATGCGCATTCAGTATTGTTGTATCTTACTGAAATTTGGTGAAAAGATACTTCATAAATGTATAAATGAAACTTAGTGCAAGTTTTATTGAATATTTTTTTAAAAATTTAGTTTTTTATGCTTTTGTGTTGTTTTAGTTGAAATTTTGCCGAAAATCACATATGTGTACGAAAATAATTTGTTCATTACTAAAGTTTTGATTATAAAAAAAAAATTGCGCACTAACTTTTATTATAGCTACATAAAGCTAGATTAAGAAAAATAAATCTAATGTCACAGACAAAAATTGATGCGCATGGAGCATTTTTAGATATATCATTAATTAGCATGTTTTAATTAATTTCTTAAGTAATTGAACTCTGAAGTTAACTTTGATTTAGTATTTTTACTTGTCAAATAACACTATGTTAATATACAAAATTTTACAGCAATTGGCAAATAAATGCAGAAAAAAATAATTATGGTCCATTGTCGCCTTAAAGGCTTTTTTAAGCCTATTATTTAAAACACCACGCTTATGAAAATACAGTTTTTTTAATTAAAAATGAATTAAGTTGCAGACGAATTAATTCTAAATCTCTAAAAATGCAAACTTTTAGCAGTTGTGAAACGTTTAAAAATATTATTTAATTTATGAGAAACATTTCTTAATTTCTTGAAACGTAGAGTTGCAATATACAGAAGGCCGTTCACACGTCATGGAAACGATTTTGATAGCTATAAATGACGTTTTTCGTGGCGATTTGCTTCTGTCTGATGGCCATGAATCTTGACAATAGCTCTAGCTCGAATTTTCTACGAAAATAAACTTTTTCTTAGTACAGTCATGTCAATTTTACTCCATTCCTCTTGAAACGTTTTCCAATGTCCGTTCAGTGTTCCTGGATGCCGTTTTCTCAAGCACCGTTTTAATAAACCGAAATCACAAAAGTCTATTGGAGAAGCGTCATCTGATTTTACAGCGATTTCACCAAATGGGATGCACTTTATTCCTATTTTTGGATTCTTTCTTTGCTAAATAAACACCAATCGACTTAGACGTGTGATTAGTGGCTTTGTCCATTTGAAACTCAACTTAATCATAGTTCTTTCCATATACCTCTAGAATTCCTAATTTCTTCTTCAAAAATTGGCTCCAACATATTCTGCTGACAGTAGAGTAAATTAATTTTGACTGTACTTGAGACTTTTTTGATTTTTAATTTGCCGTTGTAACAAAATCCTGCAACTATCATGAATCTTTATGAGGTATTCATAATATTTTAAAATTAAAATATTATAAATACCTCTTTTTGAAATGCAATAACCGAAATTTTTAAACCCCTTTATAATTTGTTGATATGAATATTTCTCCTCGGAAAGCGCAGTTACGTAACCTTCTAGCCATCTATCAATGTTAGGAGCCATTTTAAAAATAAATCTTTTATTTTACATTCCAACCGAAAGAAAACATTAGCAGCCGATTATTCTGCAGTTACCAAAGTTCAATCTGAACATGTAAAAGAGAAAATTCATTACAAAATCGGTTCCATAAAGTGCGAACGACGTTCTATTGACAAATATACTGTGCCTTAAGAATTGCGTTTTAAAATTCACTTTTAATAAAAGCTAGGTGCGTCTGTTAAAATAGCATGTTCTAAATTTTAATGTTATATTTACTTTAAAGAGATTCTAGAAAAATTGTAGATTAAAAATGTTCTCTTATCTAGAAGTGTTATCGTTTATTTATCGCTAAATGTTAGACGATGTCAATAATTCTGGCTGCCACTAATCATTAACTTTCCCTGTGGGGTAAATGATTAATGGCATAAGAAGCGACAGGATATAAAGTTATATTTTTTTAGATTATTAATTTTAAAGTGATTAAGGAGCAGTCATTATCTTGATTTTTGTAATGAGTTTTGCAGTAATGTTAATAAATTTTTCAATTCTCTTTACGCATTTTAAAAATGTATATTTTTCTATATTTTTTTTGCAAAAATGTTAATTTAATTAGTTGTTAGTTACTTGTCAAATTCACAGATAACTAATTATTTTAACAGGTTGAAAAATGCCATTTAGCTGTTAATTAGTTCAGTTTTACTTTGAAAGTATCTGCCTTTCTAATTTAATTGTAGAATTTCTGCCTATTTTTAAGTCAGAAATTCTACAGTTTTTAATTTTCTTAAGTTAAGGAGATATATTAGCATTGTAGTGAGCTACAGGCGTTTGAGATTTATTGAGTATATGTATTTCTTAATGCATTCTTTTTTTCATTTTAAAGTTGTTCTACTTACAGGAAATATTGTGAATTTACGGAACATTAATAGTAAAGGTATGTGCAACCGTAGAGACAGATACTGACTTAGCTTTTTGTCTCTCAAAATCAGTTAAATGACTACTTTACTTAAATAACTTATTTATGGTTCATGTTAGTCTCATATTCATATTCTCTCAGTACTAATAAAGTAAGTACTGTACAAGAAAAAAAATGTTTGTGAAATATAAGTACTAAACACTGTTTAGCCTTTTTTTTTAATTTTACGCTTCTGAAATTATTAAAATTTTAAACTAATAATGATTTGAATATAATCTTATTTTCGAGATTACTCAGTAAAATAATATTTATTTGAAGTATATACTTTAAAGCTGAATTATCTCTTGTAATGTAATCAGAAGATGGCTTTTTACAATTCGAGGAAAGAAATATGTTCCTTAGCCAAACAGAAATTATTTCATTCCATGTAGAAAAATATTTTTTCCTTTTTCGCTAGACATTATTATAGCAACAAATATATCATAATACTGTAGAAAATTTTTGTTTGGACATGAAAGTGGTAATTACTCTCTTATTTTTGGTTTTTCCTTTTTTCCCTTGGTCACTAGGATTTTCATACAAGTAAGAACAATATCAAATCTAACGAAATTTCTTATATTTTGAACTTTGATGTCTAGAAAGTAATTTTGAAGTGCAATGCTCTTTCAAAATGTTCGACATTGGAAATAAATGCAAAAATTTAAAATGTCTGGCAGACGACAGGAAGTGTCTCTACAATTACATTAGAAAGTATAATGCCTTAAGAAGTTTTATCCGGGAAGATGAGGAAATTACCGATTACCAAAGTGCAGTTTTTTCAAATTAGAATATTTTATCTGCGTAAAGAAATTTTACTAAGAGAAGGACTAAGCAACAACTTCGACAGCAATTTTTTCGATGTTAAGTTTCTATCATAACTACATATATTTTTTTTAATTTTCACTTTCTCGTTTCTCACTAGATTGATGTTTATAGTTTTGAATCGAGGTTAAAACGGTAAGAAATTTAAAGTAAATCGGCTAAAAAAAATTTTCATAAAAGAAAAAAAAAGTATCACTGAACAGCAACTCTTTTCTACCCCTCCACCCTCAAGAAGAAAAAGAAAACCGAACTCAATTAACTTCTAGTCTTTTAGTAGTTCTTAATGGTTAAAAAAAAATGTAAGATACTCTAGGTTCCTCTGAAAAGCCTAAAAATTAGAGAGAAAACCTGTTAAAATTATTCCTAATCTCAATGTTGAAAACGTATTCCTCATATGCAATGAAATCTCGCTACATTTAACTCATAAATCCTAAATACTGGCAAAGCTGAAGAAGGTAGGGTTAGAAATTTGACCTTTGTTTAAAAAGAAATCTAAATTAATATAATGTTTCGGATGATTTTTAAAAATGCTATCCGACGAAACACAGAAGTTCCGAAATGCATTTTATTCACAATATTTCAGCTGCAACACCAAAAATTTTATTCAACTTTATTCATACGGTTTAAATCCGTTTAATAGCAACCGCGACTTTCTGCAATCTCATACTGGTATGTTTCTAGTTACTGAAAACATAAATAAGTGTACAAATTTATGTTCAGAAGTGTATTCCTGTCCCACAAAACTACATTAAAGTATCTGCAGTTATAAGTGGCATAAAATTGCATGAAGATTCTTCACTTCGACGAAAAGTTGTGAAAAGTAAGATATGACAAACGATCAGTAAATAAACAGGTTAGGAGGAATATTTTTTGAAGAAATTCAAAGTATGCTATCTAAATGTAGCTTATCATATTTATCAATGTAAATACACTTTTGTTTTGTGTAATTTATTCAAAAATATTGTAGCTCTTTCTCGGTTTAAGTAGAAAGTAGTATAATAGCCAGGAACACACATTAACATTGTATTTTTCCTTTACTCAAATTACATGATATTCCCAGTTAAGGAAGAGGATGCAATACATATTTACAAACGATTATATTTTTAAGAAAATGACTTGTGTCCTGGGAAACAAGTAGAAATATCTCCCTATAGCAAGGAATGAAGTCATTGTTGCCAATCCATAAACTGAAAAATTATTTTAATCTTATTTCTTTTAAACGAACAAATATCTTATTCAGTGGGTTCCTTTACTCACTGATTGATCTACCATACATGAAAATAAAGAATCAATAAAATGGCTGTTTTGCGGATTACATCTGTTGTAACTCCCAATAATTTACAGTTTTATATTCTGTTTGATCTCAGTAAAAATTTTTGAATCAGTAAAATTAATACAAATCAACAACGTATACAAGATTCTCAACAAGTTCTTTTCTTCGTTTATTCTTTCTTTCTTTCTTATTACTTTTTTGTACAAGGCATCATAGAATTTTCAACAAATCATACTCTAACAAATCAATAACTTTCTCAATAATCTTTGTCAAGTGTCTCTGAAAGTCATTCCTAATTCTTATGATCGATACTTTCTCAAATTCAAATTTACCAAAATCTAAAAATGCATGAGAGTTTATAAATTAAGGATGTTCGTTTGAAATTCATTAACGTCTTTGGTAAATTATTTAATTTAAATTTAAATAATTAAATTTTTTTCGGTACGATTAAGTCAGAATATGTATTTATGAACTAGTATCGCAAAATACAGACGAATTAAGAAATGTGAACTATGGTGATTTTGAGGAATTTAAGTTATTTTAATTTTTATACGTAGTTAACATCGTTTACTTACATTTTCACAATATGATTTTTTAGAAATGTACTTTAAAAATTAATGGTTTTAATATTTGTTTCTAAACGCATGAAAAAAGTTAGCTATATGAGTATTTATTACACGGTTACTACAAACACTTTACGTAAAAATTAAATAATTTAGTTGTAATTAAATAATGCATTTTAAAAATGTGATGTTTAAAATGTGTAAATTTCTTATAGTTGTGCATTTTTTAAACGTTTGTATACTAATTTTGCAGAGTAAGATTTCTTAAAAACCCTCAAAACTAGAAAAAGCTCAAAACTGGGAAAAGAGAATGATGCTTAAAATAGGTAAATTTCTTATAATTGTGCCTGGGGAAAGAGAAATGACGCTTAAAATAGGTAAATTTCTTATAATTGTGAGATTTTTCAGTCGTTTGGAAACTAATTTTGCAGAGTAATATTTCTTAAAAAATTTTAACCCTGGGAAAAGAGAAAGTAGAAATTATTTAGTAGAATTAGAAAATTATAAAGTAGAAAATAGAAGAAGAAATTAAGAGAAAGTAGATTAATATAAAGAAATGAGAAAGTAGAAAACATTTAAGAATGAACATTAATAAATTTTTCTATGATTAAATATTTTAAACTATAAAATAGTCTTTAAAAACCCATCACATGAATCTTAATTAGCTTCTGTATAAAAAAATCAAGTACCGTGCTTCGACTTTGATTGAAATCATCTAACTGAGCAAACTGTTGCAAAACAGTATATGTTTAAGACTTTTTTCTCAACGTTTAGTAAATTTTAAGAGGTTTTTCCTTTAAATAATGTATGATATAGCTCGTATATAATATTAAAATATTAGTAATTTACTCGGTCTTCTAATTTCAGTTAGCGTATAATAAGTGTCATTAAAATTAAAACGAGTCAGAAAGAGAAAAAAGTAAATTTGAAAAAGTAGTTTTTTCAAAAGTAATCCTTGTAACTGTTAATACATTTACCCCCACTGTCAGAGAAAACAGTCAAAGACTTCATGGAAAAATTTGTGCCATATTATGCCTTTGAAGCCATAATTGTACCCAAACGCAAATAGAGGAATGTATTTCTTGAGGGTTTTCAAAATACAAAAACTCTGAGCGATTTTGACTGTATGAGGGCTTCCCAGCGAGATTTAGGCATGATAGAAGTTTCTTTGGCAGGGTCTCTAAAGAAAATGATGGCAGTCCATTAAAATTCCTGTCCGCTTGGACATAATGGTGTCTATTTTGTTTAGAAAATAGTTGCACGCCTATGTACAATTATGGTTCCAAAGGTAATCGCAAATATTTTTTCATGAAGTTATTGACCGCTTTGTCCCACAGTGGGATAAAAATGCTAACAGTTGCAGCGATAGAGGTTACTTTTGAAATAATTAATAGTAGCATTGTAAATAACTATAAGCTCTACACACAAAAGACTATACAGCTTCTATGACTATGTGACCTAAAATATTGATACCCAATTCAACCTTACTCGAAGCACCATTTAGACACTAGCACACTTTAAATGATTTGCGTCCGTAGGTCGTAATATATAAACAGTACTTTTAGCAACCCCGTGAACAAATTATCAGCACTGCATGCACCAAAATCTAGGAAAGCCGTGTGGCCGTAACCTTTAATATACGTACCCAATGAGCGGTCAATTGAATGCACCGTTTAGACGCCAGTGCACTTTCAAGAATTTCCGTCCGTAGGCCGGAATGTAAAAAAATTCTTTTTTTTTAGTCCTGTAAAAATACTATAAGTCCTACACACACCAAAATCAATACTGGTCGTGGGCAAACATTCTATGATATATCCTCCATATATCGAACCTTGATATTCTGAAATTCTTGATATTTTGAATAAATGTGTTTTCCCGTACAAACTGATGTCCTTTTATTTCACCTCGCAATCTTGAAAATTCGGTTTCTCAACATTTTTCGGCGTCCCTTCGACTTGGATAGATCGAGGTTATACGTATATACCAAATTTCAGCTCAATCGAAATCCTCGTTCAGGAGCTATCGTGTTCACACACACACACAAAACTTGTAAATATATCAAAATCTCAAAGTCAAATTTTTCCATGATTACAATACTTTCCTTAAATGCTACATGTTCGGAAAGTAATAACAAAAATGTATAAATAAATAAATTGGGAGCAATGTCTCGATCACATACACACAGACAGCTATAAATAAATTCACCAATTCCGAGTACACATTACTGTACAATAAATAGTTAAAGAATATGAAAGCAATTAGCAAATATCCGCACAAATATTCCAGTTTTTTTGTTTGATTTTCTTAAAAAGAACAGTAAACCACATACATACTAAATTTTGAATATTTTTCTTACAAATTAATCTAATTCTCTCTCTCTTTTCCCTCCAAATAAAACGACTAAAATAGGAATGTTTTTCTTGATGTTTTTCAGACAAATAGCTCGATAGAAGGACGCAACATGCCGTACCATAATACATTACATCATTCATTTAAATTAATTTTCATGATTAGGAAACAAAGAATTTAGTGTTTAGTGCTTTTGAAAAGAATGCTATATAAAAGGTATACCTTATACCATATTGATATATCATTACCATATTAACTACCATATTAGAGCTCTTTACTAATTCATACCAAAAATATTTTCTGTATATTATTTCATGAAATATATTGGGAAATGATAACTTTCTACGTCAGAAATAATAAAGATTAATGATATTTTCTGGATTAGTGTGAAATAATTAAAGTTCATTCTAATTGTTCTCTGGATAATTAGAGCTACCCAAATTGAGAGTCATTGACTAGGGTTTAATAAGCCATTTCTTCTCTACATAGTAGTTTAAGGGATTAGGCTGGCTACATAGTAATTTAAAGGATTTTGTATAGCAAAATAGCCAATGATTATAATCTTAGTTTTCGTCTATTTATGGATTTTATAGAAAAAAAGTGTCCGATTTAGTTTAGATTAATTCATAATTTTACTTATTTACTAATTTCTATGAATCCAGTGAAAAGATCTTTGCCAATGTGTTTCTTTAACCACTTAACAGTTTCTTTTTCTTGTCATATTGTGTCCGAATATAAGCACATTTTTGATAAACAATTTTGCATTCTAATTGATTACATAAATTCATATCAGCAATCATAACTTTTAAAATTAAAATTATTGAATTTAGTTATTTATAATGATTTTTAATTGTTACAAAAATGCACTATTTTTACTTTAAAGTTGGCTTTTCCTCGAAGAGCTAACTGAACTGTAAGAACGCTTTACAGGAATAGAGGAAATGGATTATTAGCATCAATTTCACAAAATTTCCGAACAGTAGTTAGATCCAAACTTTCCGCTTCCTCGTCGCTAGAGAACTCCGACAACAAATTTTCAGAACTTCCAGATTCATTTAGAGAAATTTCCGATTCACCATCGGATTCGAAATCAGAGATATATTCGGTTATAAGATGCTCACTGTCGCTCATCCTTATTTTATTTTATCACAAAATTGGAAAGAAATATTACTCGTGAAGACAGACGGAAAGTGTGGGAACAAATTTTCCATTTTCTCGCGCAGTCAGAAAACAATAAACCTGTTCGGAAACAGCTGCGCACGTGTTTTTCTCTCAAATCTTTATAGGACTACTGGAGCAATCTGTTAGAAATATTACAAACTACGGAAAGTGAAAAAGTCGGGGAAATCAGCAGCTAAGCTTGAAAAATGAACTGACCGACCGGCACACGGGCAAATCAGGGAAGTCAACTTTCCTGTGACCCGACCGGCAGTCGGGCAAAACTGTTAAGTGGTTAAAGATCGCGAATACATTAAACATACAAAGTTTATGTCCTGTGAATTTGACCGCATAACACTATATCTCAATTCCTCACAACGCTCACTCTTTGAACTTGTGCTGTCTGATCATTTACTTCCCTTTCTCTCTTTTTAAGATGATTAAATATAGTGCATTTCGAATGTTAAATACATAAACAAATTTTAACACTCTATGCATTGTAAAATTCAAGTTTCACAGTGTGTGAACAAACAGTGTGATCAATTGATAAATTTCGAAAGAACAATGATCAAACAATAGCACAATCTCTGTAATTAATTTTTAAATTAGAAACACATTTTCAGTTTTGATAAATATTATTATTTAAAGCAGAAAATAATTACTCTCTGCAAAAATTATATTTATAAAACGTCAAAGCACACAAAACTTTTTGTTTCACAGACTGCTTCAAACAATAACATCAACGTCATTATTTACTATTCAAATTATGAAATACGATTAATTTTGTTACATTTTTCATAAACAAACAGAATAATAAAGGTCGTAATTTCTGTATAACGCTATTATATTTTCACTTATTTAAAAAAAAATTATCCAAATGAAAATATTCTAGCATTACTTGGAAAAGAGAATTTTAAAGTCCAGCTTCTTTAAAGCATTTATATTTCAAAGAACATCACTATTTGAGTCTACTTCAAATATTCTTTAAAGATATATATAGGCGTTTCAAAAAACCGCTACGTTCAAAAGCTGTTATACGTTTTTCATACATTTTGAAAGAGTCCTTTGAAAGTGTTTCTATCACAAAACTTGCACTATACATGATTTATGAAATGTAATTCACCGTCAAGATGTAAGAAGTATTTCAGGTATGTCTCACATCTTTCGTAATTGCTTTCATAAGAAATGCATTTCATAACTTAAGCGATGGATAAATATAAAAGTAAGGGAAAAAAGAAGCAATAGAAGTATTGCGTTAATGCACACATGGATTTCAGATATTTGTATGTGAGATTTTTATAGTTAACTTATTCAAATTATTTGCTGCAAATTTCGAGCACTACTTTTTAACACTTTCAAACGATGTTTAAACGTTTCTTTGATTTTTTTCTTCCTTTTCTCCTTTTTTTTAATTCATCCGTGTCCTAATTTCAGTAAATATGAATCATTTGCCATAATTGCATTTTTTAATTAACTAATCGTTATTGTCGTTTTTATTTATTTACAGTTATGTCCTATATCATGTGTAACCAATTGAAAAGTGCCTGACCGATCATTTTTACGGCATAAAGGCCGGTCATTTTTACGGCATTTTTACAGCATTTACGGCCTCGATTTCAGTTAAGGAAAAGACCCAAAAATCAATTCATTAAAATTAATTATTGCTTAAAATGCTTTTCAGAAACTTTTATCTTCCAAATATATATATATATATATATATATATGTGTGTGTGTGTGTGTAATGTGTAAAACTGTAGTTTGGGTATTGTTCAAGCGGGTACTTTCAATGTAAGTTTTGCTTTCCTGTCATACTTGCCACGCGTGCTCTGGAGCTATGTTTTATTTCTTTAGTTAATTGTCAGACACCAGGTCCTCGATTCTGGGTTCTTTCCAGTGCACACGTGATCCCACGCCTTTGTAACCCCGGATGCAGCTCATGTTAATAAATGTATGTAATTCGATTAGAGATGAGAAAGAGGCGGAGTTATGTCTTAGCAAACCACGTGGTGTAGTGAGCATAAATACCCCTGCACCTCGAAAATCGAGAGACTTCTGCCCCTAGAACTGCTTAATTAATCCACGTGGATTTTCGAGCCCGTCTCCCCTCCCCTCTTCTTACTCTATATTGTAACTTAAAGGTAATGTTCAATAAACCGTTTTACCTGCCTTAACTCTGAAACTTTACTGGAATATCTGACACTTCATATATATGTGATATTTATATTTAAAAAATTATTTCCGTCGAATTAATGTATTTAACAGTTTCCAGTCTTTTAGAGGGGCAAACAAACAAAGAAAAAAAACATTAAAAAAACTGCATCATATACTGAAGGTGTAAGTACAGTGAATAAAATGAATATAGAGCTTTATTGAATTTTGCCTATTCTCTTCCACAGTTGTAAACAAGAAAGAAAACTAGTCAAGAAAGATAAACCATACTAAATAAAGCAAATATAAGACACTCTTTAACAGAACTTTATTTGGAACTCAACAATACATTCGGCAATATTTTGGAAAGTTTTTAAGCTGTAAATAATTATGTAATAACAAATTATGTAATAACAAAATTATTTAATAACAAAATTATGTAATAACAAAATTAAATAATAACAAATTGTGTAATAACAAAATTATTTAATAACAAAATTATGTAATAACAAAATAACATAATAACAAATTATGTAATAACAAAACTATAAACAAACTATAAATTTATTCTCAGGTCTCTTTAAAACATATTTGTCCAACAAAAACATGAGAAATTCTAGATGCGTGTTAAAAAGTGTTTGTATGCGTTTATATTTATTAGCTGAGATTTGCTCAGTAACGGATTACGCATGGAAAAAATATTAATATTTTGTCTTAAAATAAATGTTTAGGATCATTAAGATATTTTTTCCAGAGATAAAAATAGAAGGCAGAGCTATTCATAAATGGAAAGCATGAGAAATCGAAATATTTTTCCGTGTTTGAATTGTTAGTATTTTTTTTTCTATGGACAATATTATTTAAATTTTTCAGTACGAATAAACAGTCTAATAATAATTTAAGGAATACCCTTGAAAAACTGTGTAAGATAAAAAATTACCTAAAATTGCTTGAGTTTATTATAATTTGAAAAGACCATGTTTCAAAAACTAACAATATTGCAATGGAATTTTCATTGCATAAATTTACAAACATCCAAAATTATACATAGACAAATTTTACTAAAAATAGATTAGAATTTTTTTAATGAAAAATTGCAGTACTTATATTTAAATATGTCAATATAAATATCAACGATAGTATTTATTAAAAAGCATACATAAGTTTCTTATACCAAAACTGCATAATAATCGTCCGAAAATAAAAGTTAACAAGCTATAAGACAAGAAGAAAAAAACAATAATAATAAATAAATCATGTTTACACGCTTCTACTTTCAAAGAATGTATAATTACCCATGGTGAATTTTTTATCATTCTTTTCTTTTCATTCCTTTTTTTAAGGGAAATCTTCAACGAGCAATGACGGTTAATTTTCCGCTGCTACTAATCGATAAACATAATAATTTAGTTTCTGTGAATTCATCTTGTTCAGTAAGCGCATTGTTTCTTCGAAATTAAAACCAAGCATTTTCAGATACATTTCGCGCGCTGTAACAGCAAAGAAAAAACAAGCCAGTTTCATCGATTATAAAATATTTCAAAGCGGATAATGAAGCCGTAAGCTCATACGGAAGGAAAGACAACCCAGACAATTCCTTTTGGCGCACATCGATCCATCGAGGTTTTGGTTTAAAATTCAAACTTTACGTTTATCAACCGCATTATGAATGTCCAAGGATATCAACATAAAACTGTTTTTTTCTTGTTTTAGTTAGGCAATGAATGATCAGTACTGATTAATGTAATGAAAACAAAATTACGAAAAAAATAAATAAAATAAACACGAGCTATAGGTCTGATGGCTGTTTCATAGGCAATTAATGAGGATCTTTCAAAAGAGTGTAACACAAATAAAACCAAAGTCGAGGAATACTTTTATCGACGTACTAAACCTTTAATCATAAAATGAACGTCTGAAAAATCACTAATACTCATTTTTCCCTTCTGGCTCGAGATAATTTGAAAGAGCGAAAAAAGCTGACCGCGCATTAATGCGGGAAAACAGCATTGCAATTTTGCAGCACTGCTTCCCTCTTCTAAGACTGACGACTCGGCAGTCTCATCACATACCAGTATAATTCGTATCCCGATATGGGCGAGCCAATTAATGTGGACGACACTTGGTTAGGCACTGGGCGACTTCTGTACTCTGAAGAAAATGTTGTCCAACTTCTTGATCACAGTATAAAGTCTCTCCAACTTCTGCTGCAGCTTAGGGCACAGACTTCTCCTTCACGTCAAGTTATACAGCCAAACTTAATCGCTCTCCTTAAAATTGCGATTCGTTATTCTGAAGTCGTAAACAATCTACATTCGGTCACTGGCCATTTTATTTCGCTCCTTAGCAAACGCATGTACTCTTTCCAAACGTGCCTCTAAATTATTCATATAGACATTTGACGAGGACGGCGCATCACTCGGACATCCAAAAGCAATATCTCTCGGTAAAGGAAGCGTTCGACCGAACAGCATCTCTGTTGTCTAGAAGGTAGTCTACTTCTGTAGTCTACTGTAGTCTTCTGTAGAAGTACTTCTGTAGTCTAGAAGGAATAGTGGCTAATGTGTATTCCAATCGGTTTGATTTTTCAAAACAAGACACATGATTCAAATCAAATAACACATAATTCAAAATTGTTCGATGAAACCTGTCGACCATGCCATCACACTCGGGATGTAACGCTGTTGTTCAAGTCTTTGTGATTTCTAATCATTCCCAAAATTCTGTAAAGAGTGTCGAATTAAAATTATTACCTAGATTTGAATGTAATATCATATTCACACCGAAATAAGAGATCAAAATTTTATATTTAAAAATATATATTTCTTTAACAGCAGGACAGTTCTTGAAAGAATGGAGTAAACACATCAAAAACATGACATTCACATGGAAAACAAAGTGTTTTTGGACATGTCATTAGCAGGAAAAAACAGAGAGACAGAATTTTAAAAAGAAAAAATCGTGTTTCAATTTATTTAATCCTTCTAACAAACAATTGTAAAATCTCCTTTTACTATTAATTAATAACCTTAGGTGTATTTAATAAAACTATTCTCTAAGATCTGAAAAAAAATGTTCTTCTTCCAGAAAAACTGCTAAATTCAGCATATTACATCTAGATGTTTTATCAAGTAAACTCTAAAAAAACTGCAAAAAGTATACTCAAAATATTTTTCAAATATTTGAAGCAAGTAGCATAATTTTGAGCTAAAGTGCAAATAAAATGTGTAAGTATAGGAAAATCGGTTTAAGAGTAACACCTGCGTTAAACGACGTAAGCCGCAAGTTTTCTGCCTCAGAGCGAAAAAAGATTCCTTATTCGTTTATTTACGAATAATGAGGTAAAATGGGAAGAATATATTTATTAATGTATCTCGAACGAGAAACTTTTATGTAAATAAATTTCTAAGATCATATAGTTATTTTTCTATGAAAATAGTACTGTAGACATACATGTTAATGATAAAAGCGCGAGAGACGTTATGTATAAAAACAGAAGCTGATTCTAACATTTTTTATGCATATTTTTCTATATTTTAGGACCATTATATTTTCAACACTAATAAATAAAAGGCTTTTAGGAGTTTGTCGGACATAAGGTTCTAAGTCACATTTACATTTTAAGAAAATAAATCTTCAAAAGCAACATTAAAAATATTTTAATACAAAAGACAAACTCATTAGGATGATATGTTCAGATTATTTCATTTAAGAATTTATGGCATGAAGGTTTTTTATAAATATTATCTTTAGTATCTGCAAAAAAAGAAGAAAATAAATATATCATACCTAGTATTGCATTTGACTTACACTAGTATGTATATTCTTGTATTCATAATAAAGGAAATTACACTCTAAAGGTACACAATTTACGCCCAAGAAAATTGACATAGTGGAAATGTAACACTTAAAAACTCATATTCATTTAAGAAAACAAAATTATCAGCTTTTCAAAATCTCGCATTTTAAATTGTAAGTGAAACGTTTCTTCAACAAAAACAATGATGAAGACCAAAATATTTTTAATATTAATTTAAAAGAAAACAACTTAAAGGAGTATGTCTGGCATAAGATTTTAAATTACGTTTACGTTCACATTAAAAGAAAGATAAGAAATATTTGGGGGGGGGACTCATTAGAAAGATATATTTATTTTATTCTAAAGGAATTTATTTCCTGAAAAGCTTCTTTAAAAATATAGCGTTAAATATCTACGAAAATAAAGAATGTTTTTATTTGATTTTATTTATAATAATTTTTGCTGCTATAAATATTTTTGTATTTATTACGAAGCCATAGAAAATACACAAATAAAAGAAATATACCTGAAGTACCATCAGCTCATAAAAAATCCTGAACGAGAGATGAGAATCATGGCTAATAGACATGGTTAATAGAGAAAAATAGAACAGGTATTAAAAGAGGTATTAATATCCCTTTTGTTTTGAGTTTACTTCAATTCATTTCTGGTTTGTAGGAAATTTCACTCGTCCCTCGCTGTAACGTGCTTCGAATTTCGCGGCTTCACTCGATCCAACACCTTCTAGATACAGAAAGCCTGAAAATAGAAGCTTTTACGTCATCAGTAGGTCCACTAAAGTGACGTCATTACGTCACTAACGCACTTATATGTGATGGACATGTAATGTGTTAGTTTTAGTATATGATGAAAATTTGTACATCCTGTAAAAAATTGCACATTTACTTAAAATAAATAGATTAAAGACATCCTATAACCTCGCTTCATAATTTGTAAGAATTTATTTGCTAGAAAGTCAATAGTAATCAAGTGCACAGCAAAAGAATTATGAAAAATATTCCTAAGAAAGAAACTCTAAAAAAACTTAATTGTTATATTAATGCTAGTTTCAATGACAGTTAATGAAAGTTTTAAACTAAAAAATTTGTTAAACTGACAAAAATATATATATATTGTTAAATTCTGGACAAATACTTGGAGCAAATATTTTTCCAATTTTGAACGCCCACATCTGAAAAAGTTTTGAAAACTGTAATAGTTTAGAGTGTCTGAAAAAAAAATTAAGATATACTACAAAACCTTTTTTAGTGTATATAACTACTTATATCTTCAGAAACAGTGATATTTTATCATGATTATTGTGAATTAGCATTTCATAAACTTATGACATTTCAATTTAAATTGTCTAATGTGTTATTTTAGTCAAGTCTGCAGTGTGTTATTAAAAGCTAATTAAAAATCACTTTTCTGAAATATATTAATCATGAATATGAAAATCCCACAAATTGATATGTTCCATGGCGTAATTTAAGTGACATCCTTTCACAGATTCCAATGAGAGCGTTTTGAGATTTTTGGCAGCATGCCAATCTCCTGAAGTAAAATGCATGTATGTCTCAAGGGCTTTCAAGATCATTCATATTCAATTTGTACTTTTGTTCATCAAAATAACAGATAGAAATGAAAAAGTTTTCTGAGTTTTAGCTGTGTAAAGAAGAAGTAATGAACTATAAAATCAAGGAAAATGCCTGCGATTATCTGCTCATTTCTCGAACTATGGTATTCACAATAGCAATTTACTCTGCAATATTTTATTACAGCGGTTTACTAAGATCAATGAGATTGCTAATTCAGGGTTCGCAGGAGTTCTGGATTTGTTGAAACTCTAATTTTTGGAAAACTTATCCGAAAATAGTCTGATATTATAAAAGTGGGCCTGTCTGTTTTATAAAACACGGAAGAAGTACTCTCGAGTATCTCAAATAGTAAGACATTTTAGGAATTTTTTTTTTCAAAAGTTCGGAATATTAGGAAATTCAGGACTTTAACAAACCCTGCAATTTAACTAGCAAGTTTCTTAAGGTAATCTACGAACACGGAGGTAGGCTAGACGACATGACACTCTCCGTAGCTACTTGCTGGGATTTGTGTTTTCCAAACTACCTTTCAAATATGTAAACATTGTATATCGAGTGACATGCAGCGATTCAGCTTAAAAATAAAAAGCAAAATATTGCCCTATAAAACTATTCTATTTTAATTTTTTTTAACTGGGCCCTCTAAAATACAGTTTTATATCTGACTCGCCAGTTTTGCACACCTATATTAAGTCATATGCGTAGAGCGTTGTTTTAACCCCGAATACACCAAAAAGAAAAGAAATCTCCCAGCATTCCAAAATAATAGCATGATTATTATTTGCTTCCCCATCTTCATGAAAAAATACTACAGGGTTTTTAGAGCTTATTTAGCTGTCAATATCATCATCATCCCATTGAATACGTATAATTTTTTCAGTCCCTGCATGGCTAAAAAATGTGTCAAAGTTACCAAAGTCTACAACCTTAAACGTATCAAATATCTACAGAATTTAATATTTCGATAAAATTTATTTGGTGAAGAGATTCCATAGGTTAAAATTCAGGGGAAATTCTAGGGGAAATCGTAAAAAGTCTCTTAGGATTCAATAAAGAAGAATACACAAAGAGCATTAAAAAGCAAGCTTCCCCCAAAAGCAAAATATTACTTTAAAAAAAAAAAAAAAAAACACGATACCCAACCGAATGCAGCGAATTCACTGATCATTCGATCACAACTGACGTCCCAGCATGTTCTGCCTCCTTTATATAGAAGCCGCCGATGTTACGCGAAATTTCCAGAGAAACCCATTTCCCCGTAGAACCCCATCAATCGTGAATTTGATTACGTCATAGAAATGTAAATGAGTAATACTAGGCCACTGCGTAATACTAAATGCAGGAAAATGAACATTACAGGCACCATAAGTAAAACTGCTCCATATGTCCGAAAAGCTTGGCGATGTTTTGGCGAAGTATTGTCAAATTTAGTGCCAAAAATAAGTCCCCAAAAATGAAGCCTGCTAAGCTCTGCACCAATATTTCTCGAGAATTCGAGAAAACCCTACGTTAAACAATTGGGAAACCCGAAGCTCCCCATCTCGTGTTCTAGTTGACCGATTTTGATGCAATAAAATGCAAATTTTAATTATTTGAGAAATAGAATACGAACGCAGAATGCGAATTTCATACTATATTTAACTTCTGAAGAGCAGAACAAACCAGAAATTCGTATCAAACTTAAAAAATCAGAAAAAGCTTTTAAAAATGGAAAATTGTAGTACTCTTCAGGCAACACTCGCTGTCTCTTTACAGACAAAACGACACAGAAAGAATATGTCACAAAGTCCGTTCAATAAACGACCAGAAAGTTATATATAAGAGTTCCAGTCAAATGAAAACGAGAGACAAATGAAGAACAGTAAATAAACTATTCATTTATTCAAAAGTTATCGCTGTAACTGTTAATACATTGATCGCAATATGAGACTACAGAACAATAATTATACCCAGACGTGCACCTCTTCGTCCGAAGTAAGTATGCATCATGTCCAAACGGCCAGAAATGTTGATTGACGGTCATCATTTGTTTTAACTGAAGGTCCTGTCGGTCCTATCCTGCCTACATATCACTACGAAGTCCTTATACAGTCAAAATCTCTCAAAATTTCCGTATTTTGTAAACCCTCAAGAATGACATTCGTCTGTTTGCACTGGACGAAGAGGTGCACTCTTGGGTACAATTACGGCTTCAAAGGCAACCGAAAACATTTTCCATGAGGACATTGAACGTTTCGTCTCACATTCCGACAAATGTATTAATAGTTACAGTGACTATTTTGGAGATGTTTGATAATTTATCTACGTTTTTTCCACTTTTCTCGCCTTTATTTCACTGATCCTTATACAATATGTACTAGAGTAGTAAGTGTCAACAAAGTGAGTGCTTCTGTTGTTACTTTTTGGTGGTATCCTAAAACTGTAATCAGATTGGCGTGGGCTGCCTGTCGAATGAAATGCTGGGAATTAGTCAAGGGGGAGAACGCAGCGTGTATAATAATTTCAAAATTTTATCATTAGTTACACACTGAAGAGCAAATGAATTAGGGTTACCTGTATAGTATCACGCAGCACTACCTTTTGACCTTCACTCTGCTATTCGTCTTAGCATGAACACTGCAAGACACTGGAAGCGATGGGAGGCCTTACGTAACCACAACTTCTGAATAACCTCTCATAATTCACAAATATTGCATGGGTTGTGGGCGGAGTCCCGAACACCTCTCCCAGTTGTATCCCAGATGTGCTTGAGGTGAGGTGATCTTGAAAGCTAAGAAAGCATGTGCAGGCCTGTGAAATGTTCATACAACCATTCCGATAGAATTCGGGTGCGATGGCACGGTACACTGCCTTGTTGAAAGACAATTTCTGTGGCGCGCTGTCAAAGGCGAACATACAAGAGCAGATAGCCGACAAGGTGAGAGACGACGTCGCACGCATCAAGGGTCTCATTTCGGTCCATGTGAAAACTCCCCAGACAAGAATGTTACCTCCGCTAGCTTGAAGAGTTCTCTGCTCTGGCAGGAAAAATCCATTGCTTCAAGTGGTTTACGCCGTACACGTAAACTCGAATCATCCCTCCAAGGAACATTTTTCCATATTTCGATGGTACATTAGCGAGGCTACAGTGCCTATGATAACCGTGGCACTTTGTTTGTGCAATTATCAGAGAGACTCTCGTGTAGTAGGACGATGACTCTGTACCCCATTATAGGAGACGGATTTTTGTTGCCAGTTTATCCTACGTTACAATGTGGGCTAGCCAACGACGACTTCTGTCACTCACATGCTATTTATTGTCCGCAGCAGTTGATGATTTTACGGGATTTGGCGTACTTCCTGTACATTCTTAACAAAGAAGTGAGGTAAAATCCGATTGTCAGCACCACTTCCAAAGTGGAGTGAACCATTCGTCGTGCCTCGACGATTTGGCCACGATTAAATGCACTTAAATCCCCACTTTTACCCATTTTGCTTCTGACTCTTACTAATATCGTGAAAGGCACTCCTTGTCTTGTCAAATTGTTGGCTACGTCATTTGCAAGTCACTTTCATGCTTGGGCCTAACTCAAAACTGGTCATAAAGACAGCTATCCCAATCTCAATGCTCATCAGTGCATGCTGTCTAATAATACTTGTTGTATTCAAATGTTTCATTATTTATTAAATATAAGCATTCTATTGTTTATGTTTTTCGAAGTTTGCATTACTAAAACGTTTCCTAAATCCTATTACTACAAATTAACTATCTCATTTAGCAGTCAAATATGTATCAATCTTGTTATTCTACAGGAAGAAAAATTTTATATATCATATTAGCCTGAGTGCTGTCAGTTGATTTTTAGTGTTATTTTAGTGACATTTGAAGAGATTCGGGGATTCAAGAGGCAATTTGGAAAACACTTGAAAAAAAGGTACTAAAGTAAAGACGCACTGTACAAGATTGGCATGCATTTCAATTTGTGTGCGACCTTTCCAAATCGCGACAAGCTACTTTTAATCGACTTTAGAAATATTGAGCTTATCAATTTTTCGGAATATTTCTATTTTATATACGTTGAGCGATATTTCTTTTCCACATGGCAGCTATGCACTACTGTTCCTTGTTGCATCACATCGCATTTTAGCGTATCGTCATTAGCGTATCGTCCTTATATAGCTCTGTCAACCAGTTACTTTATAAGGCTGTGTTGATCTTACTGAAAAGTGTATTTACAGTGTTTTTTTCAGAAACTTGCATGATAAATATGTTTAAAATGTTGTATTCTATTTAAAATGTTGTCTATTTTAAATAGAAATCTAAAATAGACAACATTTTAGATTTCTAATTAAAAATACACTCTTTCCATCATCATTATTATTATCATTATTTGGATATGTTTAGTGACAGACATATCGGTTAGATTGTTTCTGGAAGATTCTGTCCTCAACAAGTTTTATATTTTATTCAACTCTTCAATCGAATGCAGTCGAATATAAGTTTGCAAAATAGAATATTCAACTCTTACAGGCCTTGCGTCCACAACTGTTGACACAAAATTATATATATTATCGTACAGGCTGGGTGTCCAACTTTGTGCAAATAAAGAAAAAACATTTTTTTTTTTCGAAAATTTAGTCATCAGAAATTTTTATTTACAAATGTAGAATCTATTATGAAAATAAAATTCTGTAAACCAAATAGTAATTATTTAATCATGTCTGAAAGGCTTAAAATAGCCCTAAATTTAAATATTTTTCCAACATTCATGAAAGGTTAGGTTTACATTCTAATCCTGTTGAAGAAAGTAAATTTTGTATCTTTATTAATGGCCTTCGTTATTTCACTTGCTTGTTTTATAAAAACAATTGCGTTTTAATTACGATTCTATTTTTCGGAAGCTATTTTCTGCACTTGGAAATTTATTTAAACCTCAGATAAATATTTAATTTTCCAAAGTAAATGTTTGCTTAGTTTCACAGAATTTTTTTTATTCCTTTGCACAAATAATCTATAAAAGAATAAACTTTCCCTAAAACAGGCAAAATGCTAATCTATATAAATAAAACAGTGTGTAAACTGTCCGTTAGTTTGTCTGTCTGTCTGTCTGCGTCTCGCGTAGCTCCGAAACGGGTGATCGTAGACCTACCAAATTTTGTACGGAAATTCTCCAAGACGGGTCTCGACACACCTCGAAGCGATTTTTTCGAAATTCGAATTAGAAAATGTTTTATTTTATGTTTTGTCCGATTTTTAGCGATTTTTCTTGCGTAATACATAATAACGCCGGTAATTGCACTCGCAAGAAAACGATAGTTACATCATCGTATATAGGAGAAAATTTTCTTTTAAAAACTGTTTGTTCGGACTGTGTAACATAATTTGCAGATTTTTGGGAATTTTTCAAATGAAATTAAATTTGACGCTGACTTCTGTAAAATATTTTTAAAACTGCTGCATCTTGAATCCTATCTGTCATAACTTTTTTATATTTCGGCAAAAGACGGAGTCAGTGGCGCACACAAGGGGGGGGGTCCAGGGGGTCCGGACCCCCCCCCCCATCGGCTTTGATTCTTTTTTTTTGATTGATTATTATCCTATATCTATAGTAAATAAAATAATTCCAAAAAAAGGTTGCAATAGTTTCAGTTCTAATAAATAAAAAAAGAAATTTTTTTCTCGTTTTCCTCAACTTTTCAAAAACGAACTGAAAGTGAACACAAAACACCATCTTGTTCTTAAAACTGAACAACTATTACTTTGCTTCCTATTGTACTGTGTAGTGTATTCTTAGGGAACTGGATGGGACGAGTTTTGATGAATTCCATCTAATGAAAACGAGCTCTTTCATCACTGATTTTTGTCAATCTGGAACATCCCTAAAAGTTGGACCCCCCCCCAAACAGTAAAAGTTGGGACCCCCCCCAAACCATAAAGTTGGACCCCCCAAACCGTAAAAGTTGGACCCCCCCCCAAACTGTAAAAGTTGGACCCCCAGCCAAAAATCCTGTGTGCGCGCTTGGACGGAGTACACAATTCGCCCACTTTTAAAAGAAGAACGGAGGAAAAATATAAATTAGGAGAATTTTAACGATTTTTTTTTAAGTAAAGAAGGATTTTCATTTCAGTAGCACCCCTTATAAATTTCGGTTTGATATCTTGCGGTTTGGTTGTCATGGATACAGTAACAAAGATTAAAATTGCCAGTCTCAAAAAATAAATAAAAACGGGTCCCGCGCCATATCTCGAAACGATTTTTTGCGAAATTCGAATTAAAACATCTGTTGTTTATTGCCTTAATGCCCCAAATACTACTGTTATTGTACAACTAAAAGTCAAAGAACGTTGTGAAGCAATTACAACGAGCGCTCTTCTGAAAACCTGAAAAAAGTTTCTCATTCCAAAGATTTCGTTTTGTGTACATAGTTATTCTTAAGTCCAAGCAGACGATTTCTTTACTTGGCTCTTTCATGACTACTCGATTTCCTTTTATAAATACTGGATTTATTTGTGAGAAGAAAAATTAAACTGCATAATCTAGAAAAACAATTTTAAAGCCTTTATAAATAGCGCAGTCTTATCTCTTATCTCTTTGTAAAGGGTTGCAAGAGAGGTTGACGTATTTTTAAAATTAAAAAAAATGTCCATTTCATGTAGTGTCTGAGGTATTTAACGCTAAAACGTGAACCTAAAAGACAGCATGTCTGCGGAAATAAGACATTTTGAAAGTGAGACGTTCACTGCAAACGGTCATTTTCACTTTTTTGATACCGAATGACGCTGACATAGTTTTTTTTTTTTTTTTTTGTGTCATTATATTGCAATGATCTCAGGTTATTACATATATGACGCAAATTTTAAGTCAAGAGTGAAATAATTTTGCTTTTTCTAGATTCCACATCACTGCAATTAATTCCAATTACACATGTGAGGAAATTTTTGTTTCCTACCGTACGAAGAACGGGCACGCAGCTAGTATTCCTATAAGTGCATTAATGCCAATTTTTAACCTACGATAGTACGTTAAAAAGTACGTACGTTTACAGTCCTTTTTTTATTTGCACAATCTTCGAGAAATACTATGTTAAGGATTATTTTTAGAGTAAAATGCTCCTGCTTTTTGTGTTTCAAGTTTATCGTTTACTCAGTAATAAATATGCTTCATAATATTTTAAAAATCTTAACTTTTAAAATATAGTTTTTTGGTTTACTTTTGTATAAGCACACGATATTTTAAAATATATTTTAATTATTTTTTTTTGCATTTAAAATGATATGGCACTTGTTTGAAAACTAACAGGAAACTAGGAAACAGGTGTAACCCTTTAGCATTTTTCATTTACCTATAATGATTACTAAAATCTTACAATACTTGAAAGAAATTTTAAAAAGGGGTTCAATAAACTCCTCCTAGATGTACAATGCCTGAGCCTGAGAACAGGAACTTTTACGTCATCACTAGGTCCACGAAAATGACGTCATCGCGCATTTATTTTCAAAAAGTAAAACTATTGAAAGTTGGTGGTGAATTTACTCTCTCATAAAACATTGTAATAATTTAATATAAAAAATTAATTTTACTACATATAGGAAATGTTAACTGCACTAATTTTGTAATATGATATCAAAATTGATCCTAATAAATTATTTTTTATCAGTTATTATCAGGTATTGTCATTATTTTTTATCAGGTATTATTTAAAGTTATTTAAATTTTTCTTCAATTTAAGATTTTTCCGTATTTGTAGCATCCCAGCAAACACAGTCCTATCGGATAAGTTTTGGGCCGACACTGGCATGCCGGCGCAGAATGTGCCGGTGCGATATCGCTCACGCGGTACCGAAAACGACAAAATTGCGTCCGCCTGGGCGTCTGTCGGGCCGAAAGGATGGGGTGGTTCTGGTTCGGTGTCGGCAAAAACGATAACGGCGTCGGCCCAGCCTTGTGCCACTTTTGAACCAAAACCATTACGTTTTTGGTGTGGTATCGGCAACGACAAAATATCGAAAACCGACCAGCACCTTATTTATTTCCAAAATACCCTAATTAGCTCCGTAGTTAGTTCTCTAGGGTATTAATCAACAAATTAAAGTAATAATAATTATTATTATATAAATGACTTTACACCACTAGGACTAAATTTATTAAAAATACCTAATTAGCAAAATAGTTTGTTTTTAAGAAAATATTTGATGAATTTAAGAAGGAAAGCTCTTTTTAAAATTAACCGTATTATTTTTTTATGCATCAACCAATGTTTTACTTTTTTTAAACGTGTTATTATATGTTTGTCAGACCATAGACATTTTTTTAAACAAAATATTAGGCTCAACTAGACAATGTTCTTTTTTTTCCAAAAATCTTTTAGAAGCCAAGAAAATTTATAATTTTCCAGAACCAAAGATTATAAATAAACATTCACGCAATGCTAAAAAAAGAGAGAGAAAAAAAATAAAGTTATACAACATGCTTTTTATAAAAAAATGTTTTAATTTATTTTTTTGTTAAGTTATTTCATAATACAAAATAAAGTTGCCTTTTGATTTTATATATTATTTTAAAGAAGAATGTAAACAACATACGTTAAAAGAAATTAAAATATTGGCTGATTCTACAAATAAACGGTTAATTTCATAAAAACCTTTTCTCTTCAAAATAATTAAACATTTTCATATACAAACAAATTATTTTGTTTATACTTAATAACTAAGTATTTTTGGCAAAACTAAGTATTTTTTGGATTTTAACTAAGTATTTTTGGCAAAATTAGCCCCAGTGATGTAAGGTAATTTATAAAAATAATAATGATTATTTTTAATAGGTTGATTAGTGCTAAACTATATATGAAACTAATAAGTATTAATAAACCATGTTTATTATTAGAAGATACTTACTTTAAGTAAATATTTTATATTACTGAACTTTTACAGTTTGATTATCCTTTAGTAGAAGAAAGGAACTTTCTATTACAGAATATACTTATTTTTTTCTGTTGTTTTGAGTAATATGAAATTAAGTACTTAAGTAGACACATTTTTCAATGCAGTATGTAAATTATTTATTAAAAATACCGTTCTGCTTGTTTATTAATAGTTTCCAAGTTTGCTTATTTGAATTATAAATTTCATTTTCGCATTATTTAGAAATGATTAGCAGTTTTGAACTACATCTTATTTTAGTAGTCCCTGAGATAACATAAAAAATATCTAGCTAAGAAAAAATGTTATAGTGTACGCGGACAAGGGAATTGGAAAAGAAAGTCCGAGAGATTTTAGCTTTTAAATTATTCACTTTAAATTAGATCGCGTGGAAAAAGAAACAAAACAAATTAGTGTTATTCTACTGCAAAATAGTTCATACTTCAATATCTGCAATGAATTAATCAATTAATTTTTAGAAAGATAAATTACTATAATCAGCAAAAAATGGTTACTTTTATTCATTTTTACGGAGATAAGAGCATTAAATTTTATTTAATTTGTAACAGCATTTTACAATGTTGTATCAAAACATGATTTTGCCGTAATTTTTACTATTATTTTATTTGAACAGAAACATGACAAACAAGTTGTTCAAATAAATGCTATTAAATTAATTATTCATAGTTATAATTTTAAAATGAAACTATTAATATTTTTTCAATTTATAATTATTCAGTATAGTGAATTAAAACTTTTATTTATTTATTTTATTTTATTTTTTTAACAACAGCAGCTAATGCATTATAAAAAAAAAATTCCTTAACTATAAATTATACTGATATTTTTTATTTTTATGGAAATACTAATGAAAAGGTATTTTTTCTACTATTTTAATCCAATTTAATTTCCGAAAGTTTTGATGTTTTGTGTTTTTTGTAAGGAAAAAACACAGGAGTTAATCCTTAGGGCGTCGGTGCCCTGAGCGGAAGAAGGCTTCTAGCGTTTGTTCCAATAAATAAAACAATTAATAAGCAATAAAATTGGGGTTGAACAGTAATTATAATAATTATTTGGTCTATAATTTTATAAAAATCAACCATATTTCCTTCATTTTATAAATATTAGATAATGTTTTGAATTTATATAAAATTTATAAAATATCCCCAATTTTTGTTCCAGAATTGGGGATACAACGGTGATTTGTCCTCAATTCTATGTTCAAAAATCTGGTTAATTTATATAACCCATATTCACATTACATCTGGAGAAAATCACCCAACATCCAAACTGTAAATTGACAGATGCGCGGTAGACCTGAACCCTGGACCTTCACACTTCAACCAGCTGCGGATCCAGAAAAAAAAAATTCTGGAGGGAGCACAAGACAATTTTTGTCACATTTTCTTATAGAATGACTTGAATTTACAAAACAAGTTAATGCTCTATAGTGTAAACTTCATTCGTCTAGGGGGGGGGGGAGGGGGATGGGGCTCTGGATCCGCCAATGACTTCAACCATATTCGGTGTCTTATCCACTCGGCCACGGTGGGCTACTTTTGTGAACTTTTAAAATTCAGCGTTTAATGTTCTGCATTGTATGTATTTTATTTTTAATTAATTTTATTATTATTTTTTAAATTGGAAGTACTTAACTTCTATCACTTTATATAAAATGAAATTCATAGTCATATAATTATTTCAGAGATGTGAATAACCAGACAGAAATTGCCCCAATTGAGGGGTGGGGGTGGGCGCTTAGAAACCCCTTCAATAATAAGTCATAAAAAACTGGCTAACTTATCTAACGCATATTCACAATACATCTGGAGAAAATCACCAACATCTAAACTGTAGATTGACAGATGCGCGGTAGACCAGAACCCTGGACAGGACCTCAGGTAAATTAACCAGATAGAATGATTCCCCCCCCCTCCCCTCCTTTTTTTCGCCTGTGAAGGAGGCACTTGAATCCTACGGGCTCAAAACATTGTAAATAGAAAGTATTGAAATCATAAATTAAAAAGAATTATTTTAACAATATATATATGCTGCTTGTGCTGGCTTTATACCGTTCAGTTTAGAAATTACACTTCTGGACCGATATCGGTTTTGACGTTTGGTGCAGTACATCGCCAAAATCACATGTTAACCCTAAAAGGCTAGCCGCTATCGGACCGTTGCATGCCCGAAATGAACTTTTATTTGCCTACGCCAAACCGTTTTGCCAGCACAGAACCGACACCGTCCCAATTGCCAGTATGCCAATGCCGACATCGAAACGGTACTGCCGATGACGGCCCATCCCTAACCCGATACGGCTGTGTTTGCTGGGATCCGCCAGAAATTTCAAATAGTTTTACTTTTTGAAAGTAAAACTGTGATGACGTCATCTTAGAAGATCTAGTGATGACATAAGCGCTTTTGTTCTCAGGCTTTCTATACTAGCAGGTGTTGGTTCAATTCCTAAAATTTTCTGTATAATTAATGTTTTCGTTATCTTAGGAAACATAAGATTAGAATTTATTATTTTCTGTTGTGCGCAACTTTTACAAATTAGCCAGAGAGAAGTATTCTCCCGCGATAAGAAATGGAAACCTGAGAAGCAAGAAAACCCAATCAATATCGGTATGTGTAAATCGAAATAACAATAACAATTCCTCTGACTTTTATCTTTTTTTCACATAAGAAAACTTCTCCCTATCGTCAAATAAACAGTTAAAATATATAAACATTCAATTTTGTTTTTCCTTTGCATACAGGGTGTCCCTGAAAGGTGGTAACGGGCTTTAATTCTTTATCTATTAGAGATGAGTGGGCAGTGTAAATTGAAACAAGAAAGATAAATCATGCAAAACGTATGGATTATAAAACACTTTCCAACACCAAAATATTTTTTCCCAAAAATTTGGCGATGTATTTTCCTTAAAACTGGGGACATTTTGGAGATAAGTATTATATGCTTTAGATAGTATTATATGTTTTAAATAGATGCCTGTCTCTAAACTGTCACTGACCGTATTGTATTGAAATTATTTTAAGTGGTTCTGTAGAAAAACTATTAACTATACAAACACTACTTTCGATGGAAAGCTAGCTTCATCTTGTAATATTTAATAACATATATCAGGTTTGTTTCATTTCAAATAGCAGAATATCTCTAAAACTAGCAGTCAAAGACCGTTGTGGAGGCAATGATTACTGGCGCTAGAAAAAGCATTAGACGAAAATTTGTCTACATTCAAAATACAGTGGAACCTGCTAAAGTGACCACCTTGGTAAAGAGACCACCTGTCTAAAGTGAACACTTTTATGAAATTTCATTGTAACTCATAAAAAATGTATGGGGAAAATATCCTGTAAAGTGACCACCTGCGAAAACTGTATAGTGACCAGATAATCTGCCAAATTTAAGTTTTTTAACCTGTCAAATGTGACCACTTTCCACTATAAACTGCCTCTTAAATATAAAACACATTCAGGTAATATAGAATGCTATATTCCTTTTCAGTTGTTTAACACAAGATTTGATCTCAACACTGATTCTTTCTTCTGTAACACTTGTTCTCAATAGATGAATAAACAAAACAAACAACGACAACAAAAAATATAAATAAACTAAAAAGAAAAACTTGTTTTAGTCTAGATTCTTTTATATTTCTGTTGAAGCTAAAATTGATTCTGCGTGGTTTCCGGTAAGAGGTGTGTGGGCTGCAGTTAATCACATATTTACAATTACTTTTGATGAAGTTAATCACACATTTATGAGTACTTCTGATTTCCTTTTACCTATTCTAAATGTAATACTCTTGCCATTTTAAATCTCCCATCTGTCAATAATGCTATTTAACTGTTTCTTAATTTACTTTGTTTTTAGCCTTTGTAATGCATTTTGTTGGCGTCTGTAGTCTGTATTTTTAATTTTCTTCCTTTCCCACAGGATTACAATAGTTTTGTCTAGGCTACAAAAACTATATTCTAATCACCAGTGGCGTATGCAAGGGGGGGGGGGATTCACCCCACCCCCAATCAAAAAAATTTTAACAAAATGTCCATAAATTTTCACTTTTTAGCTTAAATATTACGCATTTTAGCACAAAGTTATGTATATAATCCCCCCCCCCTTGAAGGAAGTCTGCATACGCCACTGCTAATCACCCCTGTGGCGAGTCACATTTAAATTTTGCCAAACATGTATAAAGCCTAACATTTCTTCTCATTTTTTCAACCTGGCGATTTATTTGGTGACCCTCCCTTTTAGAACTTTGCTGTTACAGCACAGTGTGTCATCTAAACAGTGTGTTCTTGATGTACACTAGTGAAAATTGTATCATGAACTATATTTGAGTAAACATGAAAACAACCAAAACATTCAAACTGTACTTTAATAATGTGTCAAGCTGCAAAATGGAAATTTATATTTTTTATTCATATTTATTATTTTTTTTTATTCATTGCGACCAAGAAGTATTAAAATACATATTGAAACGTAAGTATAAGGAAGTCGCACACAATTTGTATGCAATGTGCATTTTAATGTTTCAGTATTTTACTCCCTACATTCCTCTTTTTTGTTCATGGATATTTATTGATTTTGAGATCTTGTTATAAATAAACTGTAGAGTGTTTGTGCAAGTGTTACTTGGATTTTAAACATAGACAAATTTATTAAAGTGCTACCTTTGTAAGGTGACCACCTGTGTAAGGTGACCAGTTTTGTCGTTCCCGAGGGTGGTCACATTAGGCAGGTTCCACTGTATTTAATTTTCATCCACCTAAAATAAATAAGTTTATATTCATTTTTTATTATATACCCAAATTAAATTTCATGCTGTTCTGGTAACTCTCGGAATCTTTTCGCAATAGAAAAGTTTCGTTTTGTGTACACTGAGATTCTCATGTCCATGCAAACGATTTATTTGTGGAAAAAAAAATGATAATAAACTGTGTAATCTGGAAAAGCTTTTTTAAACGAATTTGAATCCCAATTGTATGACGTCATATTCATTTGAAAAGGGTAACTTTGTCACGCAAATGATTTACTTTTTTGACTCTGGGAAATAGAATGGTGCTGAAAATAGAGAAAAATCGCTTAAAAATGAGGGAACGGGTGGATTTTCAGATTTTTAAAGTAGCATAGATTGTTTTCTATGTTTTCATACAAGATCATGAAAAATTTCAAGCGGATCGTAAAAACGGTGAAGAAGTTATTAGGCTTTTTGTATTAACTTTGTAATCTTTTTGCAGTAATGGCGGAAAAAGTTCATCTTGAAGTCAGGGATCAGCATAACTGTATAGTAGGATGTTACGCTTGAAAGAATAACTCCCCATAGACCGCAATGTATTGGGAATATTTTGAGTGCTCCTGTAGAAAAACTATAAATGCTACATATACCATTTTCAATAGGGTGCGCGCACAGCCAGCTGTCGTCAAAAAAGGGTCTCTAGATCTGTGGCACGCGATGAACGTTTCGATCGTCCACCATCTTGCTGGTAGTTAAGTCGAGCGATGGCTACGGCTGCCCTTTTCTCAGCATTGGTAAAGGGTTGCGCCTCAAAGGGTTAAAGGGAATTTTAACTATAACAACTCCGTATATATGTGTGTTAAAATAATTACCATTCCCGTATGAAGAACAGGTACTTCGGCTTCTTATATGTATAATATGGAAACTGCAAATTTGTGTCTAACGATAATTTGTGTTTTAATCCCCACGAGAAAGTCCACGCATCACCTAGCAAAGCGAAACAGAGTCTCTTCCGTTATGTTGCAAAATGTTTAGTTTTTCTTTAATTAAAAGCAGCATGTTTAGCTAATTTGAAGTACAGGAATGTTTGTAATTAAGGAAACTTGATGCAATTTAAATGAATCTAATTAAGTTAATTAATAAGTTTAAAGTAAGAATTTCTTAATAAGACAATGTTGTTGCAAAAATGCTATTTTCATTTTAATTACTTCGTAATTAATTTTCGCTAAGGTAAGATGTGAAGAACATTTAAAAATAATGTTTTCAACTATTTATTTATAATTATACAAAACCATACTATTTACTTTTGTTGATTATAACTCCTCCTATTTTGGGTTGTTTTCGTAATAGGTAATGTTTACCTTTCCAATAGATTCTTTTTCATCTGCCTGTTAATAAAATACAAAAAAGATCCTTATAAATTTTCTAGAAATTGGAAAATAAAAAATTCTGTGCTTAATTTGACGAGAAGATAATTTCAAGCACATATCAAGATAAATAAAATTATGTATTAAAAAATATTTATAGAGTAAATCTGAAACTAACTTTGGCCCCATCATGACCGAGTGAATAAAGATACTGAACATGGTAGTTGGCTGAAGTGGGAAGGTCTCGGACTCGGGGCTATCGCGTGGCCATCCATCTAACGGTCTGGAGTTTTGGGCAGTTTCCTCTAGATATAACGCAAATACGCGTAAGAGCCCATTAACCCTTTGAGGCGCAGCCCTTTGCCAATGCTGAAAAAAGGGCAGCCGTTGCCATCGTTCGACGTAATTACCAGCAAGATGGCGGACGATCGAAACGTTCATCTCGTGCACAGACCCTTTTTTTGACGACAGCTGGCTCTGCATAAAAGGGTCTCTAGATCTGCGGCACGTGATGAACGTTCCGATCGTCCGCCATATTGCTGGTAGTTAAGTCGAGCGATGGCAACGGCTGCCCTTTCTTCAGCATTGGGCAATCTATCCAGCTGTTCTCGCATTCTTCCATTTTTCAGCAGATTTCAGTGCTGTTAAAAATAATCGTGACCATTATTTTTTTACGGGAAATGACGTGCTAAAAAGTAAAGGTTTCTCGAAGAGCTATGTCACCCGCAACTATTTTTATAGAAATCAAACCTATTCTGCATGACTGGCAACAGTCTAAACGTCAGAGTTTGGTGTTCCCAGAGCGGGAACACTGCGCGTTAAAGGGTTAAAAGATCCTCCGTCCGAGTAAAGTAGCTCTCAAGAACCTGTGTCTTAATACACAGTACAATACAATTCGGAAACTATCGCAAGTTAATTTATTTGAATAGTAATTGCTAAACAGCATTTAGAACGAATTCACTCCGAATATTCAAGTTAATTTTTATTACATATTATTAATTAAATAAAAAAAAATTCGAAGTCAATATTTTTGGAATTCAGAGCCAATATTTCCAAGGGACGAAATTTAAGCTTCTACATTTAAAATAAAATATAAGAAAGGAAAATTGATGTTTATCAGAAAGTGATCAATAGATTTCAAAACTACTTGAAGTTTAATATAGCACTGAATCTTTGGAACGAGGCTATCATTTATTTTGTGACTTATCATACATGTATATCACGACGACATAATTTTATTTCTTAACTAGCTGAAGTACCCGTTCTTCGCACGGGAATGAATGGACTTTTTGATATTACGATTTGTGGTGATTACTATTCATTGTAATAAACAGATATAGCAAAATAGATATCGCGTTATATTGTTTCCAATAATCATGCATACCGAATTGCAAGGTAATCGTTTGTACGGTGCAGAAGGCCATCCCTACTAGCAATTTTGCTCGGGCTACCACCGGCCACGCAGCCAGCCGATGACGGCCCGAGCAAAATTGCTAGTAGGGATGCGGCGTAGCGCAATCTAGTGGCGAGTTTTAGCAAAACGGATACGGCAAAAATATTCTTCGCATTCCGATATCGATGTATACGAATTTTCATGACTATCGGCTGGACAGTCCTGAAGTTCATGTGTTGACGCGACATCTAGTGGTAAGTTATAGGAAAATGGATAGCGCCAAACTCTTCCCCGTGTTCAAATATCTATGTATACCTATTTTCATAGCGATCATTTGCACAGTCAAGAAGTGATACACTGCAGGGCCATCTAGTGGTTAATTAAAGTAATGATTTGCTACAGCGCCATCAAGTGGTGAGTTATAGCAAAATGGATAACGTCAAAATATTCTCATTGTTCAAAAAGCTATGTATACTGATTTTCATAGCGACCGTTTGAATGGTCAAGAATTTGGCCTGCTGCAGCGTCATCTAGTGGCGAGTTAAAATAATAATGCATTGCAGTGTCATCTAGTGGTGAGTAACATCAAAAGGAACGCAGTTAGAATATATTCTTCGTGCTCAAATGTGTAAGTATAAAAAAATTTATTCCGATCACTCGAACGGTATAGAAGTTGATGCGTTGCAGCAGCATTTAGCGGCAAGTTACAGCAAAATGAATAGTGAAAAATATTCTCCGTGTTCTAATATTCGCGTGTACCAAATTTCATCGAAATCGGTTGGACGATATTCGCATAGCAAACTGCTTAACGGAATAGAATTCAACGTTGTGCTGCGGCACCAAGTTTCAAGTTAAGGAAAACGGATAGCATAAAAACCTTCTCCATCATAAAAGACTTAGGTGAACCAAATTTCATGGTGCAACGGTGCTCAACTGTGCTGGAGTTTTTCAACCTCATAAACACATACCAACATTCATTTTTATCTATAACCAGTGTTATTATATATACCAGTCTTAAATAAAATCCAGTTTCAAATCTAAGCCTCGCCAAAGTGCCAACATACGCCATTTTGCAAGAGTTTTTTCAGGGAATCATTCGAAGCATTGACTTAGCAGCAATCAATATGGGAAATGGTTCTACCGCCAAAGAGTAAAGCACGCATTTATTTGAAAAGGGGATTCCCTTAATACAGCCGAATTTTTTAAAATTATCAACTATAAAGTGTTTTATTCATCGTTACTCCGATGTACTAAATGAGAAGATTTCAATTTTCTAAAATTTGGCGGAATTCCCCCAACTTTAATCAATGTACTCAATTGGCGAGAATTCTGGAGTTAGATCGCTTGAAATCCCTTAATCACTGCATTATTTCTTCACGGATCATTAAAATTTAACGCTGTATTCTAATAAAACCTTTGCACTTGTTTTCAAAAATCTATTTCCTTAAGCTCTCAATAAATTGCGCCAAGCCGAAAACTGTGCAAACCGCTAGAACTCACTTACTCAAAATCGATATTTCAGCCACTTTATTTTTTCGCCAAACTAAAAAATTTTACACATTAGCCTCGGAAATCTTCAATTCTTTTTGTTTTGCGTATAAAACATTTCATTCCTGCTCTGATTTCCCATGCACACGATATTATAATTAAAAAAAAATAACCTTACGAATATAAACTAACAAAAAAAAGTCATTATTATTCTTTTATTTTTACTTTGAGAATTTAAAACATTTTATTCGGCAAAATCGCCACACATGGCAACCACGATCCTTATTTCACACTTTTTTCACTACAGGGGTTACAATTACGGAAAGCTTTTTGCGTGGAGAGCATAAAAAATCTCTTAAATTCCGGGAACGGGTGGACTTTCAAAGTTTTAAAGTAGACTAGGATTTATTCTATATTATTTTACATATCTGTGCTAAAATTCAGAAAAATATGTCCATTTTTGTGGATTTGTATACGAATCAAATCCACAAACAAACAAACAGACAGAATTTCATTTTTATTTATAAGATAACGTTTGCGGTTCACTTGAATTATTGTACTACTTCATTAATTAAATAATATTAGGTACTAGCTGCTACCCGCGACTTCGTCCGCGTCGGCTTTAGAGTGAGGTCCCAAAAGAAATGAAGCATGTGGGAATAACACATATGTTTTCGACAAAAGAAACTGCATTTAAATATTATTTGCTTTTTACTTATTTTATATGAAGTATAATGCATGGTAGTATACTTCATTTAAAATAAGAGAGTAAGCAGAGTTACTAAATTTAGATTTTTTTTTCAGGCATTTGGCGAATACAGTTACGACAGTATTTGCTAACTGTTTTTGTTGTTGTGAAAGAAATATTTATGCTACAGCATGAATTTTAGCCTACGTTAATCAGGAATAGTGCAGCTTTCTAATAGCGAAAAAGTTTTAGAATCGGTTCTATAGTTCCAGATATACCCAGAGAGCGTAATGTATTAGAATTATTTTTAGTGCTCCTGTAAAGGAACTATTTGCACTACGTGCATGAATTTTAGCCTGTAATACTCAATAGTGTAGCTTACTAACAGTGAAAAAAGTTTTGGAATCGGTTCAGTACTTACAGAGATACACATAGAGTGTAATGTAATTCTTATGAGTATCCTTGTAAAAGAACTATTTGTGATATATGCATAAAAGGTAGCCTATAACACTCAGGGTCCCACCAGTGTCTAAGAAGTACTACTCTCAAAACTGGAAGGCTGGAGGTGCCAGGTTCAACCCCTGGTCGAGCCTGTCGACCTAGCCGCTCGCAGTTTTTCGCGGTTTTCTCCAAAACCTCGCGTAAATACGGGCTAGGATCCCTTAGAAAGAGATCCTAGAAGTGATCCTAGTGAAAGATACAGATGAATTCCCCATATAGGCCTAGGACCCTAGTGCAGTCAATCGGTCTTAATCCACAAACAAACAAACAGTAATACTCAGGAATAGTGTAAATAAGTTTTAGAATCGGTTTAGTAGCTATAAAATTTCCATAGAGCGCAATACATTAGAATTATTTTGAATGTTTTTGTAAAAGAATTATTTATGCTATATGCTTGAAAGGTTGCCTGTATGTTAATCCAGGACGTAAGCTATCTTCATTACGAATTTTTCAAAATACGTTCAGCAATGTGTGTGTGATTCAGTCAAAAACATCTAAACACACAAATGTACACATTTTTTAATGACTGTCATTTTATCTCTCAATACCCTTATTGAAAAATCTGATGTGTCCAACACATGACTTCCTTGCACGTCCATTAGATCAAAAATATTTTCGACGCACTTCCTCTAAACTTATTTGTTTGAAAGAGATAAAATATCAATAATAGTAAGTTTTAGCGATTTCTAGACAAATATTTCGATATCGCCAAGCTGAGTTCAATTTGAAATATTTCTTTCTGACACTTTATTTGGCGATATTTCACCAAAAGCCGACAAACTTGAGATAGTCTGCGAGATTTTGGGGATAGCCAAAGTAGTCATTGACCATAGACTTTCATTGAATTGAATGCATCCATACACCTCAATGTATTTAAAGTCATTTGGCTCACCCTGTAAATAAATTCTCAGTCGATTGCTGTCAAAAAAGGTATGGAAAACAGTTAGATATTACAATAGTTCTAAATACAAAAGTTCAAAAATCTACGGGTTAAAGTTTTAGTGTTATACAAAATACGAAATAATTTTTGGCGCCAAATTTGGCGATATTTCGGCGAAACTCGTCAATGTCGACGAAATTTGGCGAGATTTTAAGCATGAACCAAACAATGACAGATTATCGACAAATTTGGCGATATTTCGCCAAAACTCGCCAAGAACGATGACAAATGGCGATACTTTGGGCATGGACCAAATGACTGACTATCGCCAAATTTGGCGATATTTCGCCAAAACTCGCCAAGGTCGAGGACAGACGGCGAGTTTTTGGGCATGTACCAAACAATGACTGTCTACAGTTGTATTATATTGAAGATGTCCATAGACATTAAAGTACTGAAATTCTTTTCGGTGGTCCTGTAAATAAACTCTCCAGTAGATTGGAACCAAAAATCGAGATACACAACTAGATGTTACAACATTCTTATATATGAAATTTCATAATAGTTTTTGAGATTTGAGAGTTAAATATGCACACACGTACACCAAAAGTCGCCAAGCTTGGCGACTTTTGGCATAGTTCTTGAGGGAGGCACGTGACCGTGGTCGGACCATTACCTAACTTATGTGGTAGGACGGTATTGTGCTTGAAATGGATGAATGCCCCTAAAATTGCCATTGACCGTAATGTATTGGAAATCTTTTGAGTGTTCCTGTAGCAGAACTACAAATGATAAAGACACTTTTTTTAATGGAGAAATTCATTTTCTAACTCTTTACAGCATACATCACTTCTGAGTCGTTTGAAATAGCCCAATACCTCTAAAAAACGCTTTGATGAATTTCGGCCCATAGAGCGTAATGTATTTCGAATCTTTTGGGCGGTTCTGTAGATAAACTATCCAGTCGAATGGAATCGAAAGGGGAGGTGCACAACTAAATGTTACAGCAATCCTAAATATAAAGTTTCAACATTCTACGCCTAATAGTTTTTGAGATATGCGAGTTTAATGAGTTTCGGCCCATTGAGCGTAATGTATTTCGAATGTTTTGGGCAGTCCTGTAGATAAACTATCCAGTCGAATGGAACCAAAAGGAGAGGTGCACAACTAGATGTTACAACTATCCAAAATATGAAGTTTCGACATTCTACGCCTAATAGCTTTTGAGTTAGGCGAGTTTAATGAATTTCGGCCCATAGAGCGTAATGTATTTCGAATCTTTTGGGCGGTCCTGTACATAAACTATCCATTCGATTGCCACCAAAAGGGGAGGTGCACAACTAGATCATAGAACAATCCTAAATATCAAATCTCAACATTCTACGACCAATAGTTTTTGAGATATGCGAGTTACATACATACGTACGTACGTACGTACAGACGGCATGGAAAAACTGGCCACAGCAGACTCGCCGCTGGTCAAAATGAGTTGCAGACGCGTTAATATGATCGTGCATGCTAGCCTACGATAGGATGCATCGAAAAAATTTTTAAAATTAAATTTAGAGGTAGTCAAAATCGGTTTTTTTGTCGAAATTTGGCCCCCAAAATTTTTCGGGATCACATTACTTCCTTATACTACGTACAAGGAAGTAAAAATGTGTCCCAAAAATGCGACATAATAAAGCGACATAATTTTACATGTATTTAAATACTACTAGCTGAAGTACCCGTTCTTCAAACGGGAATGAATGGACTTTTTGATATTACGATTTGTGGTGATTACTATTCATTGTAATAAACGGATATAGCAAAATGGATATCGCGTTATATTGTGTCCAATAATCATGCATACCGAATTTCAAGGCAATCGTTTGTACGGTGCAGAAGACCATGCGGCGTAGCGCACTCTAGTGGCGAGTTTTAGCAAAACGGATACGGCGAAAATATTCTTCTACTATTCAGATATCGATGTATACGAATTTTCATGACGATCGGCTGGACTGTCCTGAAGTTCATGTGTTCACGCGACATCTAGTGGTAAGTTATAGGAAAATGGATAGCGCCAAACTCTTCCCCGTGTTCAAATATCTATGTATACCTATTTTCATAGCGATCATTTGCACAGTCAAGAAGTGATACACTACAGGGCCATCTAGTGGTTAATTAAAGTAGCGATTTGCTACAGCGCCGTCGAGTTATATAACATGGGTCGAGTTATATATAAGTGGCGAGTTATAGCAAAATGGATAATGCCAAAATATTCTCATTGTTCCAATAGCTATGTATACTGATTTTCATAGCGACCGTTTGAATGGTCAAGAATTCGGCCTGCTGCAGCGTCATCTAGTGGCGAGTTAAAATAATAATGCATTGCAGTGTCATCTAGTGGTGAGTAACATCAAAAGGAATGCAGTTAGAATATATTCTTCGTGCTCAAATGTGTAAGTATAAAAAATTTTATGCCGATCGGTCGAACGGTATAGAAGTTGATGCGTTGCAGCGCCATTTAGCGGCAAATTACAGCAAAATGGATAGTGAAAAATATTCTCCGTGTTCTAATATTCGCGTATGCCAAATTTCATCGAAATGGATTGGACGATATTCGCATAGCAAACGGCTAAACGGAATAGAATTCGACGTTGTGCTGCGGCACAAAGTGGCAAGTTAGAGGAAAACGGATAGCATAAAAACCTTCTCCATGATAAAAGACTTAGGTGAACCAAATTTCATGGTGAACGGTTAAACGGAGCTGGAGTTTTTCAACCTCATACACACGTACCAACATTCATTTTTTTATCTATAACCAGTGTCATTATATATACCAGTCTCAAATAAAAGCCTCGCCAAAGTGCCAACATACGCCATTTTGCAAGAGTTTTTTCAGGGAATCATTCGAAGCATTGACTTAGCAGCAATCAATATGGGAAATGGTTCGACCGCTAAAAAGTAAAGCACGTATTTATTTGAAAAGTGGAATCCCTTAATACAGCCGAATTTTTTAAAATTATCAACTATAACGTGTTTTATTCATCGTTACTCCGATGTACTAAATGAGAAGATTTCAATTTTCTGAAATTTGGCGGAATTTCCCCAACTTAAATCAATGTACTCAATTGGCGAGAATTCTGAAGATAGATCGCTTGAAATCCCTTAATAACTGCATTATTTCTTCACGGATCATTAAAATTTAACGCTGTATTCTAATAAAACCTTTGCACTTGTTTTCAAAAATCTATTTCCTTAAGCTCTCAATAAATTGCGCCAAGCCGAAAACTGTGCAAACCGCTAGAACTCACTTTCTCAAAATCGGCATTTGAGCCATTTTATTTTTTCGCCAAACTAAAAAATGTTACATATTAGCCTCGGAAATCTTCAATTCGTATTGTTTTGCGTTCCTGCTCTGATTTCCCATGCACACGATATTATAATAAAAAAATAATAATCTTACAAATATAAACTAACAAAAAAAATCATTTCTTCTTTTATTTTTACTTTGAGAGTTTAAAACATCTTATTCGGCAAAATCGCCACACATGGCAACCACGATCCTTATTTCACACTTTTTTCACTACAGGGGTTACAATTACGGAAAGCTTCTTGCGTGGAGAACATAAAAAATCTCTTAAATTCCGGGAACGGGTGGACTTTCAAAGTTTTAAAGTGGACTATGATTTATTCTATATTATTTTACATATCTGTGCAAAATTTCAGGCTGATAGGTCCATTTTTTTGGATTTGTATACAACTCAAATCCACAAACAAACAGAATTTCATTTTTATTTGTAAGATTAGTTTACAACAGCTTTAATATCGAGATTAAAGCAATCTTTATTCTCGATATTGTTACACTATTTCGTAAGCTGTAGAATATGCTCCACATGTATTTTTTACATATATTCAATATTATTAGTTCACAACAGCTTTAATCTATTGTTACAATATTAAGCTGTAGAATATGCACCACATGTATTTTTCTATAAATAGGTTACACTCATAAAAATTTCAACATAGGGTTACCAGGCGAAATACGCGAAAGATGAGCGATAAAATGACAAGTCAATTAATATAGTTTTAATATGGCAATCATAAAACTAAAAAATTAGGGGGGTTCCGGGGGATCTCCCCCTGACGAGGCTCGAACAGCCGAGGTTGTATATTATTGGTAGGATTTGGAAATTTATGAAGTTTAAGAAACACATTTGGACTTTTCTTTCTAATGCTTTTAATTTGGCGTAAAATCAACATAATTTCCATAGCATTTCATGTTTTTCAAATGCATGTTTATCTGAAAATAGAATTTCAGCTTTATTTCAAAAGCATAAATCATTTTGTGCGGGCGATAAAACGGTTTTTAATTAATAATTAGAAAAGTATTTAAAATTTCAACATTCTGAGCCTCAGGTGCACAGTCATGGGCTTCTATGATCAAATTTTCAAAGCTCTGCTTTCTGTAGATTTGTCTGGAGAACATTCATTTTTATTATTATTGATAGATTGATTTGGCATAAAACTGGCATAATTTCCGTGGAATTTAATGTTTTTTAGGATTAGAGACGGCCCGAGGGGCGTGCGGAGCCCCAGGCGAAGCGCAGGAGCGGGGCCTCTATCAGCGCGGGGCCTTAGGCGATCGCCTACATTCGCAGCCCCCTTGCGCCGGCTCTGTTCAGATGCACGCACGCGCTTCTTTATTGAAGCAATAGCATTCTTGTTAGCTCAAAACATGAATCATTTGATTGATACGGGCGAAACTCGCCAAGCATGGCAACGTAAAAACGGTTTTTAATTAATAATTAAAAAAGTAATTAAAAATCTAAAATTCTAAGAAGCCTATAACCAACTCCAGGGTCCCATCTATATCTAAACCAAAATGCATCCTAATCGATTCAGCGGTTTAGGCGTGATAGCGTCATAAACAAACAAACAAACAAAATCACTTTCGCATTTATAATATTAGTCAGGATGTTATTCAAACAAGGAAATTGGAAATGCACTTGGTTATAAGAGACGTTTATAAAGTTGAATGTGTGTTGAACAGTTTTCAAAAAATAATAATTGTATGCAGAGCTGCCAAGTCTCCGGCTTTTTCCGGGAGATTTCCCACCACAATATTTAGACAGTTTTTTTTAAGATTGAAAATTTGAACTTATCTTAACTATAAATTTGTAAGTAAAAATTAGTGGTGGGAAATCTCCCGAAAAAAGCCGGAGACTTGGGAGCTCTGTGTATGTTAATGTTTCCCATAATATATTAGTATCATGTATTATGTGAAATACAGTATTCACATGATTATAATATTTTTTGATCATATTTTATTCACTAATTTTGATCGAATTACTTTTTTAAATAATATGTGGCTACATTTCCGAATAGAGATCATCTCTCTCTCTTTCTCTCCCTGCTTTTCTTTTTTCTTTTTTTCTTTTTCCTTTTTTTCTTTCTTTCTTTTTTTTTTTTTTTGGCAGTGGGGTTATAGAACTTGAATTCTATGACAATTTAACAATATAATTTTAATGAGCCTTTATTGTAAACAATAGTAAAACCAAATGTTGTAGAATGAAGAATGATACATTGTAACTTGGGATTAAGATGTTATAGTTGTAATCCAAAATAAATTATTAATTTGAAATCCAATGATATATGCAATACTATGGTTCTTCAATTGTCAAAACATGTAGTTTCTCAAAGCAAATATAATATAAATATATATAAAAAAATAAGGAGAACTTAAAATGTGGCTCGATTTTCAAGGAATGACGCAAGTAAAATATATAATACTCACTCTGAGAGCCTAGGGTAATATAAGTTAACATATGACTTCAATACTATAAATTCTATTGTCAACCCAAACAGTATTCTAGTTCTTATCTATATAAATAAAATTAGACTTTTGTCTGTACATTTCTTGGAATTCAAAAATTTTCCGATTTCTATCCGTTTCAAGCACCCGGGAATCCGATGCGACCCTCAAAAAAAAGTTTGTCATTCTGTCATTCTGTCATTCTGTCCGTGACGCTTTTTTTGTTTAAGCATCACGTAAAAACGACTGAAGCGAATGATATGAAATTGGGTGTCATGATAGGTGGTCACTCAACTTAAAACATAGGCGTCGAATTAAAAAAAAATCTTGATTCGATTTTGAAATTTTGCGAAAATCATTTCAAACTGCGTAAATTTGTGTTCGCAGATCACGTAATAACTGCAAAGGTGAAAAAATGATATTTGGTGAAATGATAGGTGGTCACTCACCTTAAACTATAAGCATCTAATTAAAAAAAATCCATCAGATTTCGAGATTTTGTGAAAATCGTTTAAAACTGAGAGAATCTTTGTTCCCGTATTACGTAATAACGACTAAAGCGAATGATATGAAATTTGGTCACACGATAGATGGTTGCTCAACATAAACTATAGGAGTCCAATTTTTTAAACATTTTTATTAGATTTTGAGATTTTTTGAAAATTCTCTCAAAATACGTTTATATTTCTTCAAACATCACGTAATAACGACTAATACGAATGATACGAAATTGAGTGATATGATAGGTAGTTGCTAATCTTAATTTATAGGCGTTGAATTTTAAAAATATTTTGCTTACATTTTGAGATTTTTCGAAAATCGTTTTAAAATGCTGAAAATTTGTTCCAGCATCACGAAATAAAGACTGCAAGGAATGAAACAAATTTGGGTGACATGATAGGTTGTCACTCAACTTAAATTCTAGGCTTCAAATTTTTCAAAAATGTTGATTAAATTTTGAGATTTTGCGAAAATTATTTCAATATGCGTAAATATTCGTTCGCGCATCATATAATTACGACTAAAGCGAATGAAATGATATTACTTAGTTACTCTCTAACCTGTAATATTTTAACAATACATGAAAATTACAACTTCGCTTTCTTTACTTTGGCAACATACTACATCCATTCTGTGTACTCCTACAATGCTGACGAAAGTTCTTGCTTTTTGGAAATTTTCATTCACTAACCCGTCGAGGACGGGTACTTCAGCTAGTTTAAAATAATGATGCAATTTAAAACCTTAAAATTCAAAGTTTTCTTTTATAAAACATATTTTAATATTTTAATATGTTATGTTGCCTGCGAATACTGCACAATATTTTTAAGTAATCCTGCCTTTTATACCAGACGGTTTACTTTACTTTCTCCATATATATATATTTACAGTTTTTTTTTTCTTTGATTTTGGCAATGTACCAAACACACATGCTGAGCTTGAATTTTCCGAAGAAGTTTTGTTAAATATAATATTTAGATGACTACGCATCATTTTTTTTTTCGCTTTTATTATTTATTTATTAAAAACGTGTGTAGAAGCTGGAATTTTTGCTAACGATTGTTGTAATCTTTGTATCACTACTTGCAGAGGCGTAGCAAAGGGGGGGGGTTAGGGGGGTCATAACCCCCCCTATGAGGAATTTTTTGCCATACAAAATATATATTCTTCACTACATTATCACACACACGTATACATGTATATGATTTGCAGTAGTCATAACGCCCCCCCCATGAAAAATTTCTGGCTACGCCCCTGACTACTTGCAAAAACAAGTATGCGAAATACTAATGTATTTTCTTTTCTTTTGTTTTTGCTTGTAAAAAATTTTCAAATGCTGGGGAAAAAGGATGCTGAAATTCAAAATTAGAACAATTAGGTAAGTGCAATTAAAGAAAATTAATTTTTACTTCGAATATTCGAAACATGTTAATACTTTCCTTCTTAATTTTGAATACAAATTAAAATCAATATGATGTTTTAACGGTTTAAATAGTTTACTTATAGTGATTTTTTAACTTGCATGAAGCAAATAAATTATTTTAAATAATTCCTCAGCAGACAATACAACCTTTTTTACTTTCAAAGCATATACTAGATAAGGAAGTATTGCAATTACGTAAAAATAGCGATTTTGAAATTTTAATGTATTTACACGTTTTGAGATCTAAATTCATTTATCTTTTTTGCAATAATGTATACATTTATGTGTGCGTGTATGTACGTTTGTATGTGTGGATTTTCTTCGTGTGTGTCAAGTCAGTGAGTACGAAAGCTCCTAAACGGTGCATTTGATTGAACGCAAATTTGGTGTATGTATGACAGACTTTCCTCGCACGACTGGCATTGTTTTCGGTGTGTATAGAACGTACAGATTTTTTTACAGGATCACTAAACCAAATTATTTTTTCATTACGGCCTATGGACGGAAATTCTTGAAAGTGTGCTAGCGTCTAATCGGTGGATTGTATTGAGCTCAAATTAGGTATATATATTACAGATCCCGTTCACATGACCTGTATAGATTTTGGTGTGTGTGTCGCTGATATTTTGTTCACGGGTTTGCGAAAAGTAATACTTATATACACTATGGCCTAAGGACGCAATACGTTTAAAGTGTGCTAGTGTCGTTAAATGGCGCATTCGAATTAGTTTAAATATGGTATGTATATTAAGGTCACAATCACACAACTTGTGCCGATTTTGATGTGTGTAGGGCAAATAGTTTATTTACAGGCCTACAAAAAAGAGTTCTTATACGTTATGCCCTACAGATGCAAATTATTTGAAGTAAGCTAGTCTCTCAGCACTGCATTCGATTGAGTTGAATCAAATTTATTTAAGCGTTTGGTGGAGATCAAGTGTTCTAAATGACGCGTGGAAAAACTCAAAACTTTTTTACTGCTGTTGCCATTTACATATTTTTCAAACAATTTCAAACATTTTCTATTAAGTAAACATGAAATATTATATCGTAAAAATGTTACTTTTTTTTAAATTGTTAACTTGTTACCATCTCTAACACGTCTGTTCAGAATAAATATTTCAGACGCGAGGGTTATGTAGAGACCCTATGAGACTACTTGCAAGAAGAGCACCGAGCACCAATAAAACAATCATTTATGAGAACATAAAAGGTAAATGCGACATATATTTTAAGGAATGCCTGAATTAAAACGAAGCATTCCCCGAACGTAGTTGGAGGGTAATAAAGAATTCTGGCACGCCATAAAACATGCTGGAAGTGGAGATTTTTATGGCAACACGATATTAGATTCTAAGTGCGGAAAGTTCCCATGATGTCTAGAATGCCGGTGCGAATTGTTTTTAAATGGTTTGATCTGTCAGAAGTAATTCTAATGTTTCAGGCAATATATTAATCTATGTTTTATGTTTGGAAGTGGTTTCGCCATTATTTAGGAAGACATTTTACGCTAAAGTTGATTTTGTTTTGTTTTAATTTTTTTGCAATTATAAGTCCAATTCGCAGAATGAGTGTAAATATTAATACAACACACTCACAAAACTAATGTTAATGAACAAAACACAAAAAACGAAAATATAAATAAACCGCTGTAAAAATTTTTGAGCACGTCCTTTTGTTGCACTGAAGGATATACATTCGAGAGCCAGAACATTTCTAATGCTACTCTTCATAGTACCTCTCCACCTTTTTCTGACTTTGTGAAGATCCTTGAGACTGTTTCTGACTTGCGTAACTTTTGCTGTTGCTTGAACAACTCAAATTTTTATTTTATTTTTCCATGAAGTTTGGTATAAGGCACTGAACATGATAGATGGCTGAAGTATGAAGGTCTCACGTTAGGGCCTAGCGCGCGGCTGCCGATCTGACAGTTTGGAGCTGTGGTTGTGTTTTATGCAGTTGTAACCTGAACATGAGTTAGGATGCTTTAAAATGTCTTCCGACCATGTCAAATCCCCGACAAGCAGATGCCCCTGGCAGAGCTGCCAAGTCTCCGGCTTTTTTCGGGATATTTCCCACCACTAATTTTTACTTACAAATTTATGCTTAAAATAAGTCCAAATATCAAATCGAAAATAAAGCTGTCTAAAAATTGTGGTGGGAAATCACCCGGAAAAAGCCGGAGACTTGGCAGCTCTGCCCTGGATTAGGCTTGCCATAACACAACGCAAACAACTATGATACTCTTACTAATGCGCGACGAGCCACTGCCTCCTAGACATAGAAAGCCTAACCGCTGCTACGTCACCAAGCTTCTACGTCATCCACTGGCCTTCTGAAGGTGACGTCATCACCGATTAAATTTCATAAAGTAAAACTATTCGAAATTTCTGGTTAATTTACTCTCTCATAACAACATTTTAATGAATTGACATAGAAAAATTAATATTACAAAAAAGAGCAGTTTTTATCTGTAACTAATTATATAATGTAATAAGGGAGTAAATCACAATGAATTGTTTTGTGTCACGAACGTATTTTAATTTTTATCTTTCACCTAAGATACTTTTTAATATTTGTAGCACTCACCAGAAATCTGAAATAGTTTTACTTTATGAGAAAGAAAGTGTGGTGACGTCATTATTCGAAGGCCTAATGATGACGTCGAAGCTTCAGCGATCAGGCTTTCTGTATCTAGGTGGCAGTGGACGAGCTGTGCCTGTTTCTTATTTATAATATAAATTTTAAAATGTACAAAAAATACCGTTCGCTTAAAACACCACCAAATAGCTCCGCGCTGTCCACGAGTTAAAAAAATGGAATACCATAAAGGAGATACGCATCGAAGACCTCTTCAAATTCGTGACATAAGAACTTTTGAATCTCGCCAGGTTTTCATAAGATAATACACTAGCGACTTTATCGACATGTATGTCATTAGTATGTAAATATTTGTTGAAAATGGTTTTGGGAGAAATGTAAAACTACTACTTTTATACGTTTTGGGGAAACAGGGGTTGAAACCCCTAACAAAATCATTTCTCTATAAAAATATGTTATTTGGAGGTTTTTACGTTTATTATTTGTTTTTATGTGATTTTTATGTTTTTGGATAGTTATTTGGATTGAAAACAAACTTACACGGAAATTAGTAATTAAAAATGCATGACGTGACTAATAATTATTACATTCTTCATTTCACTTTTTCTAACCATTCAATCATCCTTTTTTTAATTGGTGTTTGTTTTTCATGGTTATTCTAGAGCTGTGGGGATCAAAAATGTCACTTTATGATAGGTAAGTATTCAGCCATCACGTACAGTAATTACATATGTGAGCACTCGACGGAATATATTTGGAATTGCAAATATTCTATATAAGCGTAATACAGCGTAAATATCATTACTCAATTTCGATAAATCTGCTTGATTTGGCGATGTTGTAAATATTAAATTCACGCCTACTATAGCAAATCTCAGAGAAATCAGTTTAAGCGAGTGGTTACATTAATAGCAACTGCCCAAAAGTGACGTTTTTGGACGCATTTACAACATTCTGCATAAAATGCGTACAGTTTTAAGGGGAGTTACAACCTTTAAAACTTCAAAATATCGAAAAACCTATTATTGCATTTTTCAAAAATTTGAATCTTTCCGAATCGTATGCTTCAAACTACATGAAAATATTCCTATTAGAACGCGAGTAATTGCAAAAGAAAATGTGGATGCAATGGAGTTTAAAGAGGGGATTTGAAACTTTGAACGCGTTTTCCTCAAAACTGCATTTTTGCGACTCGCGCGCATGATTGTAAAATGCAGGTATTATCATGAAACTTGTTGGGTAAGTACTAGAGATGAGACGGGCTCAGCCCGAGCCCGAAAGCGCGGGCCCGAACCGGGCTCGGGCTCTGTAATTCACAATTGTGTTCGGGCTCGGACTGGCTCGGGCTCGTGAAAAATTTTTCTTTTATTGAACATACTGCTTGAAACAGATTTTAAAAACTGATTCATGAGGAAAATAAAAGTACTTATAAAAAATAAATAAATCAATAAAAATAGCGGTACGGGCGCCTAGAAGGTGCGTGAAGCTGTTTGGGTATTTTAGAACGGCGGTTTATATTCCTTAGTTAGTCATGAGATCCTACATTTTTTGATAAAGGATGGATACAAAGAATTAGAAAGTGCATTGGGAGTTTGCAACTCTATTTGTCTTTAATTTGCACAAACTATAAAATTTATTGTATTCTATCAATGAAGTAATTGAATTTTTTGTTTTTTATCTTTAGCTGAAATTTCGGGCTCGGGCAGGCTCGGGCTCCGACTTAAATAATATTGCTCGGGCTCGGGTGGGCTCGGATTAGAAGTCCGCGGGCTCGGGCTTCAAAAAATGAGCCCGAACTCATCTCTAGTAAGTACATGTTATTAATGTCTATAACCTACACCTGTTTTTTCATGTTTTTGTACCTATTTATTATTTAAAAAAAACATTTTATGTTATGAAAAGTAGAGATATTTTCATTTTCTTTTTTTATTGAACCCTGAGGGGGAAAAAATTGAAAATTAAAAATTTTATTAAGTTTTAAATCGCCTCTTTAAACTCCATTGCATCCACATTTCCTTTTGCAATTAATCGCGTTCTAATAGGAATATTTTCATGTAGTTTAAAGCATACGATTCAGAACGATTCAAATTTTTGAAAAATGCAATAATAGTTTTTTCGATATTTTGAAGATTTAAAGGTTGCAACTCTCCTTAAATCCACCCATCATTTATCTATCTAATTAATATACATTACGCTTGATTACTTACTGATTATGTATGTGACTTTCTCTCGTCAGTGTAGCTGGAGAAATAGCGTCGAAAAACCGACACCAGTTTTTCTCAAACATTTTTGCTGCCATTTCGTTTCACGGAAAATTACGAAATAAATGTGCATTGTAATTCTAATTCATAGGTTCCATGAGGTTTTCGCTTCAGTCAAATATTTATCGTAGCAAATCGAAGTTGTGGGTTGTATCGCCTATTTTCCAAAAGCGTATATAGCTAAAGGCCTGTTAATTGGCTCGAAATTATTTTCAATAATTGGCAAGATAATAAAGGCGTCAATGTTAACAAAGCTTCGGAGTAGGTTTAATATGGAAACTCGGTAAGCCCACTGTCTGAAAATTTCTAGAGACGGCCATTTGAAATCTGTCCTTTTCGAGAACCGAATTCGTGTACGATCTTGTGTTAGTTGTTCTAGACACCGTACATGTAACTGTTGAACTAGAAAATTCGATTATATTTCTTTCGGTACTGATAGATATATATATATTCACAGATAGTGAAAATATATCTTTATGACTTTCCCAGAAGTGTTTATGGGTTAATTGTTTGCAGAAAGTCTTTGTAAAATTGTTTTGCATTCCTTTATCGAATTCCAATATAACTGGTAATTTTCCATTACGCAGCTTTTAAAAATATTTAAATATTCATGATGTCTGCTCGTTTTCCAAAGAAATCGATCATAGCGAGGACTATAGCCTTTTACTATAGCAACGTAGTTAAATTGATTGTATCTTTTGCGTTAATGGAAGTGATATATTTTCCACAACTAGTTTTCCTGCTTTGAACGAAAGTTATCTTTTTAAATACTTAAAAGGGCATAAACCTTCTGTTTGTTTGTTTGTTTGTTTTGCGTTACGGTAAGCCTACACGAGGGCCATTTTCCAACGTGAAGTGCCTTAGGTGGAGACCTTTAAGTGGGTTTTAACGCGTATTCACGTTGCATCTGGAGAAAACCGCCCAAAAGTTCAGATCTTTACATCGACAGCCGCGCGTAGGCTTAAAACTGGTACCTACACACTTCAGTCACCTACCATGTTCAATGTCTTATCCACTCGGCCATAGTGGGGCCTTCACCTAGCTTTTAAAAACATTTAAAACAAAAGGAAATTGTTAGTTTTCAAATTGCTGTATCACTGTAAATATTTTTTTTTTGCAACATGAGAAGTTTCGCATTGTTATAGAACGTTCTTTTATTTATTTTTTTATTTCTTTCATTTAAACAAGTTTTTAAAGAATTAATCATTATTTTTTAATTAAATTTCTAACCGTATTTTTTATTTCATACGATTGCTAGCGCACAGCCTAGATCAGAAACCGGAAAAAATATTTTTATAGAAAAATTAAAAAATAGCATCATTTAATTGGCCTAATTTGTCATCATTAAATGATGTTTTCATTTCAGTGACAAGTCTGTTAGGGATTTTAAATATATCTATGTAAATTATCTTTATACCAAGTTTCGTCAAATTTCATTGAATAGCTTCAGAGATCTGCATTCAAGGTTTAAAAAATACAGTTTTCAGAACTCAAATTAAGATTGAAATAAAATTTGAAGTACAATAACTGATATATATCAGGAATTAATGCGAATTTTTGAGTGTAGTTTGTTGCATAATATTCAGTAAAGTCAAAATATTCAGAATAGGAAAGAAAAATCGATTTTTTGACAATTTTAAAAGATATGTGGCCCCCTTAAAACTATTTATGCGCATTACCTAATGGCAACGTGCGTTATTGTAGTAACGTCACATGTTATAACACTTAGACTGTCTTGCACATAGCTCCAATGTTTAGTGTACGTAATACTTACTACATATTAATTGTAAAAGTGCAGGGTGACTGTGTCACAGACAGTGTAATGAAGTATATATCACACACGATTCGACATTGTTGACGTCGCAGTGAATACATAAACAAGTCTCAGTGACTTCTTGTTGAGATATGGAGATTTACACCGATGAGACAATCACTGGTATCATATAAATTTTAATTGAATATTATTTACTTAAACGTTTGTTCATTAATATTTCGTGAACTGGCTAATCTTTATGCCACTTTATATATTTCTATGCAACTGCAAATCAACGAAGTCATAATTTCCCTCTTTTGTTGAGATTTTATTTGAGAAAGACAGTTCATCCAGTTCCCTGGTCCTTTTTGGCTTTCTTCTCGGTTCTTCCTCAGACTTTTGTGAACTGTTTTTTTGTATTTTTATCGAGTCTATTTTCAACATCGCTTTTTGAAAGTATTTTAGCTGTGTCAACTGTTTTTTAATTAGTAAACAATGAAGCATAAATTTAAGGATAGAAAAAAAATCACAATCCGTCTTAATTTGTAAATTAATATCGAGGTTTTATTTTTTAACGTAATACAATTTAAGAATCTAAATTTTAAATAAATGGAAAGGGTTAAAAAATTGTTTTTGTTTTTTTGTGTGCGTTTGTGTTCGTGTGTTCTTTTTTGCTTATTATTATTTTTGTTATTATTATTTACTTATGTATTTCTGTTTGCCTTTATTTTCTTTTCTTTTTATCCCATCCCCTTTTTCACCCCTTAATTTAATCTCTGTGATTGGTTTTTATAAGTGGCAACATGTTTGTTTGTTTATCTTTTTCAGTTCCCTCTATTTTGTGAGATGAAGGGTTTCGACTGATGAAGACCGAAAGAATTTTCGGTCGAAACGATCGCATCCTTCTATAAGTAATATTTTATGTGAGTTTTCTTCGCTAAGTTTTTATTTATTTTAAAGGGAAAATGTGATATATTCCTGATAAATAATGCTTGTATTAAATAGAAAGGAACACAGAAAAGTATCACAATGTGCATCTGCAACTGCATATCTTGTAAATCCCATTGAATTTTTCCAAGATTGCTAAACCAGAAAGCTATCGTTTTTTTTTTTTTTTTTTTTTAAATTAAAAAAAAATGGACTGAGTAATACAATTGACGTATATCTTGTAACCGAGAAAGCACCCAAATAAAAGCAAAACGTGTGTTGTCGCTAACCCCGGAAAACTTAGTAATCTGTCTCCATTAGGAACAATGTTTTTTACGTCATCCATTTACTTTCCCCTGCCACACATTTGGATTGAATTTCCAGGAAAAACAACTGCACCTAAGAGCAGTTTCATTGTCTAATAAGAAAATCAATAAATGCATTATTTTAAATGTGCATGGATTTCTTCTCTTTTGTATACTGTAATTATCTTCATACCGTGCAATATGTACTAGAGAGATTCCTTTTAGTTTAAACATTAACAAATGAGATAATTCAAATATTTTACTGAAAATTATCTGAAATTAAAGGCAGGTATATGCTTTTGAAAATTGCTTACATGATACACTAAACATAGTACATAAATTACTTTTCACTTCATTTGATAGTATTTGGTGCTTCCACCTTTTGCTTTGCATACAGCGTTTACTCGTATATGTTTATGAGTTCAAATTCAATTCTTTCAGAAGTTTGTAGAGTTGCGAAATGTCTGCTTTCCCCATTTTTCTTCGGAATCCGTTTCTTTTTTCTTTTCTTTTTTTTTTGGAATCGTGTTTGGTCATTTTCTTCGCCCCCTTGATATTGTAGCTTTTACACTACATACAGTAAAAAATGCTTCATATATCCTTATTAATCTTCTATTTAATATTGTAAGTTGACTTGAAATGTCCGATACTTTTTACGCCATTTTGTCGCATAGACACTATCTTCTTTAGTCACTGATAGCTTTCGTTGATGACATCTAAAAACAAAATCAACCAGTTTTAGAAGTTCAAACAATCTTAAATTTAAATATTAGAGCTCTTTACTTTGACATTTGATTTTTCAGAGGATGCTCTCTATAATCAAAATTAAAAAAAGAATCATAACAAATGGCCACTATGTTTATTACTTACATTCTCTGTCAAGGCGATTCTTTAGCATTAAACTAGGATTTCAGTGAATGCTTCAGGTGCAAATTTTAGGTACATTTTCAATGGTGTTCCGCCAGGAATGATAATGAAATGAAAGTTCCTGCATATTTTCGTATATAAAATTTCTTATTTACTTACTTACTTTTTGCGTTTGATTCTTTCGGTTTCCGCTTTATAACTGGTAATCTGTTAATGTAATTTTAGTATTATTTGAGTCTTTTTCACAAATTACCTAAGTCAATTTTTTTCGTACTTAAAAAAAGAAATGCATTGATATTGTTATCTATTCGTCACCTTACCAGATGTCCACAATCACTTTCCTGTTGGAAAGAATTATTTTCTTATATATGCATATATAGTTACGAATTTCCGGTTTGTTATGCCTTCCAGACGTTAAATATAATCTAAAATTCGTGTTATACGCGTGAAATAATTAAATTCTGCTCTTTTGTTGCATCAAAATCGGTTAACAAGAATGCGAGATTGTTTCGGGTTGCCCCGTTGCTTAACATAGGGTTTTCTCGAATTCTCGATAAATAATGGTGCTAGAGCTTAGTTGACTTCATTGGAGACTTATTTTTGCCGCGAAATTCAACAATACTTGCCAAAAAGTCGCCAAACTTGACGAAACTTCGGACATTTCGGCGCGATTTTACGTATGGGACCTGTAATGCTTGTTTCCCTGCATCTGTGTAATTTTATTTTAACAATTGTACAGTTTAAACAACCTGACAAAACTCAGTCATAAAACACTATTTAAATAGAAAAATACATGCATTGTAATATTCTGGTGCCTGTTTGTGCAATTATGAAAAGATTTCTCTTTTATGAATCACATTTTTACATAAATAAATGTAATTATATAGTAATCCATTCTTTTTTGTTCACAACTTCGATTTTTAGGTCAAGCCATAAACAATACTTCTAAGTTTATGACTTGATATCATGATATTACGCACGATTTACGGAAAATAAAGACATAGCTAAATGAACAGAAAAAGTTTTGGAAACTGATTTTTTCTTTATAATAATCAGTCTTATATGGAACTATAAAAGATATCAAAAGTTGATTGAAGGAGCAATCAATAGATAATGACACTATTATGCAGAGTTAGAAACGTTCATCGAATCGATATCTGCAATAGCTGAAATGCCTCCTTTACGAAAATTTCTGTGACAGCTTTAAACAGATCTTTATTCCTTGACATATAGCTGATAGGAAATCGATATGTTTCAGGCAATGAATGTGACACAAGCGTAAACAAAATCATTCTTTGTAGTCAGAAAATAGATAACATTAGAGAGAAGTATTTACATGATTTCCATAACATTTCGGATATCTTTTACCTGCTGTTTTATTTAAAGACATAACAGTCCGACAAGTAATTGATATTGGATGAACATAACCGCAAAAGTTACTTGCAACAATTTTCTTTTGTTTTGATTTCTGGAATATAACATGCTAGAGTAAAAATTGGGGGTATTGTTTAGGTATTGTTTATTAAATAACACTCAAAAATCGATACTTAGGCGTGAAGGTTTGATTTTATATATTAAAAGAGAAATCAGAGGTTTTAATCTATAGATAAACTTCAATATTAAAAATAACCATACATGAATTCAAATTATTATAATATATCAATAATGGCATTAATGCTCGGTAAAGTTTTTCAAACATATTTCTGATAGTCTTTTAGAATATTTTTATCTCTTTATTTCATTTACGGAATAACGAAAAAAAAAATTACATAAATAAATAAAATATGATATGGACAACCTTCACATTACTTCCTATCACTTCTACTAAATAAAAGAAATATTTGATGCACTTCATGAAAATTTATTTAACTCTTTTAGACCTTATTAAATCATTTCTCTTTCAATTAAATAATATTTCTTGTGATAATAGCGATTAAATTTTAATTAAAAAGTAAAATAAAATGTCCTGATTATTAAATTTTCGAGGGAAATATCCCTTTTTAATATGCACAAATCAGGACATCTATCCTGTACGGCAATATGTGTAACTGTTGTGTCCTCATTGTGGACGCAGGTCTGAAGGGCTAATTTGAAATTGAGATACGATACTTCAATACCATTTAACGTTACCAGCCAAGTTTGGTGATATTTTTCCACTATTCTTGTTAATTTGTAGAGATATTTTTTGACAGTAAGATTTGCAATAATGCCACTAAAATAATGTTCGAAACTAGATATTTAGGGTGCTACGTTTTGATTTTATACAAGAATTTCGAAATCAGAGGTTTCTATCAATTGGTACATTTCAGTATTAAAAATACCGTTATATAAATATACGGTACAGCGGGAGCTGGACTACTTCTTTTTTCTTAGCGGAGAACGCTAGTCATTTATAGGCATTGGTGCTACTAGGCCGGAAGAAACTGGTCACTTTATTAAAAGGTGACCTATTAAGTGAATCAGCGTTGACTCCTATAAACGATCGGATGAAGTGGCACACTAGTCCACGCCAGGAATTGAACCCGTACCCGTGGTGTGGTTGAATATTTTTTTGGCCGCTACACAACCCATGCAGCAGTACGACTACTGACTGCCACTGACTTGGGATTGGCTGTTAAATTAATCAGTCCCTTCATAAGGAACGACTTTACCTCACGTATAGGGGGTCGCGCTAATTAAGAGGACAGTCAACTTTTTCGGTTTTTGTAGTGACCAACGCCAAGAATTCAAGTGACCGAAATTGGAAAAAAGACATCTTTCGAAGAGACGGTTCGTCTAGTTAAAAAAATATACCACTTGCAAACCATGGTAAAAAACATCCCAACTTTAATTTCTCTTCTCAATCCTCTAGAGAAATGAAGAGTTTCAACTATTCAAAATAGCTTCAACTATTTGAGTTTGCAGAAAGCTGGAAAAAAAAAAAAAAACGTTTGTGGTATTCAACACAATATAACGAGTCAATCTGCTCTATCTCTTTAACGCAAGAACTAGCGATCGTACCAACATCCTTTTGTTACTAAACGAAAGATATTTTTTTTTTTTACTCAAGACAATACATATAACCCGAAATGACGCTACCTGCACCAAATCCTTCAATTTCAGAGCGACAGAATCTCGTAAAACTGGGACAGTGCTCTGCCTCTTAGATACAGAAAGCCTGAGCGCTGAAGCTTTGACGTCATCATTAGGCCTTCAAGTAGTGACGTCACCACACTTTCATTCTCATAAAGTAAAACTGTTTCAGTTTCCTTTTGAATGTTACAAATATTAAAAAGTATCTTAAGTTAAAGATAAGAATTAAAATACCTTTGTGATACAAAACAATTCATTGTGATCTACTCCCTTCTTACATTATATAATTAGTTACAGTTAAAAACTGCCCTTTTCTGTAAAATTAAATTTTCTATCTCAAAGCACTAAAATGTTGTAAGTAATGAGTAAATTCACCAGAAATTTCAAATAGTTCTACTTTATGAAAATTAAACTGTGATGGCGTCATCTTTGAAAGGCCTACTGTTGACGCAAAGGCTTGGTGACGTAGCAGTGGTTAGGCTTTCTATATCTAGGAGGCAGTGGACAGTGTCGCTACAGCCCACTCTCAAGTGAACAAAGAGAATACGCTAACAGCTCTTTTTGCTTCAAATAGGCAGAGCTATCGCGTCACAATGAAATAAGCATTGAATGAAACACTCGATAATAATTGATTAATTAAAATATTGAATGAAAGCATTTAAATTAAGGTAAATAATTGCTGAAAAAATATTTTGTACAGTTAGAAATGTAGTATAGAACAGAGGTTCCCAAACTGGGTGCCACGAGCGTATGTCAGGGGTGCCGTGGAGATAATCAAGAAAAGTGTTTTGGTGGAGTATAATCAAATAATTACCTCTGAACCGGTATCCCCAAGAAAGTGAGCCAAGCCGATCAGTAAGTGGGCTCCAACAAAAATATTTCAGTCAAGTTCAAGACTGTCCTGTAGCCTCCCTTTTATAGGAACTCCCTGAAATGGGGGTGTTGTCAAAATTCTATATCCCTTTCCCCAAGAGAGTACTTTCTTGATAGTTATCCCTATAAACAAACAAACAAAAAATAACGTAAAATGCATCCCAACTGCTTCATTTTAACCTTCCTATTCATATTGCTTTAAAGGAAATCTGCCGCGAAAGTTTTTAGCCTGAAAAGGGTGCCGTGAAATGTTTTTAGCCTGACAAGGGTGCCGCGAAATGCTTTTAGCCTGACAAGGGTGCCGTGGGGAAAAAAAGTTTGGGAACTCCTGGTATAGAACATGGGAATTGTAAATTTTCTTATATGTGAAAATGGTATAAATCGAAGCTATGTACAATGATTTAGATTGTGTGTTTTCGTTGTAACATATGGCCCCTCTGGTTCAAAGAGGAAAAAACACATTCATTTGATTGTTTGTTTTTATATAAATGCATATGACAGTTTTTCGATTTTGATATTAATAGATTCTGTTTAAAAAGAAAATTATACTAACCGCTATGTGGTTACCTCACGTGAATACCATGGTTTAAATTTAAAGAATTCAATCCAGCGCTGGCACTGAACGTTCAATTTCCTTTATGTAAGTAATATTTAACTACTAACTGCTTTACTTTCGACCAGTAGTTCAAGTTCTGTCCATCTTTGCATTCGTTAAGCAGAATTCAAAAGGTTCAGATGCCGTTTACACAGTAATATGTGAAAGAAAGGAATGTGTGAAAAGACAGTTCGTCCAAATTATCTATTGAAACCGTCGTTACCATTTACAATGGCATTTAGAATTATGTGCCATGTTAAGTGCTTTTAAAATACGAGAAATGAAATGTTCATATGTAACGGTTTTAAAACTGAGAATCGTACCGTATATCTAACATGCGAATTTACATTTTTTTCTGTAATGCTTTTTCACACTTTTGATTAAAATTTCTCATGCATTCTTCTATTTTTGCTGTAAGCCGAATTAAATACTTTTGTCACTGCAAGGGAAATTTTATGGACATTACATAACTGCTGTGCATACGTCAAAGATGGAATATGCATTTACGATTTTAATGTGCGACTTTAGTCTAGTAAATTTGAGGATATACGAGGACGATTTTTTTGTACTATCACTCCTGGTACTGATGATGCACTTGCAATTTGATAAGCATAAAAAAATTCGGCAAGTAATGAATGTCTTTGTAATAGTTGAGGAAATTATAGAAAAATAGAGAACTATGTTTCAACTGGGGGGGGAATATTTGCAGCTTTATAAATAAAAAAAAGAAAGTTTATACGGATGAATTTCTCTATACTTTCTATATCTCTTTCATCATGTACTTTCTGTCGTTGATTTTATAGATATATTTAAAGCAGAACAAAATAAAAGTATACTCTGCATTATCATTACTAAATGTTTCCTATATTATGTCATATATGCATAGTTCAAAGTGCGAGTGTGATTTTCTGGGGTACTAAGTAGTTTGTACGAAATCCCGTTTTTTAAGAAAAGCATCGTTTAAACCACCTCACTTTAATTACTCAGTTTTGTTTCGAATATCGTTGACTGAGGAATAAAAACAGAACATGTCGTTCAAAGCACAGTCGTGAAAGACACACGCACGCCCACACAAAAAGAAGAAAAAAAAGAAAAGAAAAATGATAAAGAGAAGCAGAGTGCGAAGATTTATAATGTCGCAACCATTTATTACCTTGTAACAGCTTTTTTCAGAGAATAAAATAATGCTTCCGACTTTTAAAAAGTATCCATTAAGAGATTAAAAGGCTTATAGCAGCAATTCGGGAAGAATTATCTTTGCTTGATGAGAAGTGTAAGACGAATATTAAGAACTAAATGACGTAGACAGCCTGAATTATCCAATATGTAAAACATTATGGCAAGTATTAGAATGCATGAAATTCTAAAATATTTCGATGTTTGAAATGTTAAGTTTCGAAAATGTTTCGATGTTTGAAAAGTTTAGTTTATAAAGTATAAAGCTAAACTTTTCAAATAGTACCTTTCGAAATGCATGAGATAGTTCAATTCGCATAAAAGCAAAGAAGATTCATTTTATTGAACTCATACTTAAATCGGATATACAACAATATAAACGAATTCGCTCTTCTTGCAGGTTTACAATTTTTCATCCATTACACAGTTAGTTCTAAACTAGGTATTGGTGTTTCTGTTAAGGCAAGCCTTCACGAGGAGCATCTACCAACGGGGAAGGGGGGGGGATGGATGACTTTGCAAAGGACTCTAATGTGTATTTACGATACATCTTGAGAAAACCGCCGAAAACTTCAGGCCGTTAGATAGACATTCGCGTGGCGGGCCCGAACTCGGGACCTTCACACTCCAGCCGTCTACCATGTTCATCGCCTTATCCGCTCGGCCATGGTGGGTTGGTACTAAAATAGAACCGAAGGACTTACTAGAAGGGTCACAAGGGATATCAGGAGAGTATGCAGTTTTCTTTTCATACTACTGGATTCAAAAGGTTCGGGGAAACGTTACAAATTGCAATTTTTATTCAACTAGAACATGTTTATCTATCAAAGTTTGTTCCGCACTTCAGATGGAGGTCATATACTTTATTGATAACGTCCTGAAATACCTGTTTAATAGTTTTGTCAGTGTCCTTAGCGGTACAGTAATTTTTCACCTGCGTTTGGAAAGTTGCAGCTTCGGGGGAAGAGCTGAAAATATTACGGGGCCAAATCTGGTGAATATGGGGTTAATAGAGAACTATCATCGTGTGTTTACTGAGGTTATCCTGAACAAGGAGTGATCAATGTGCAGGAGCGTTGTCATACTGCGGCACACGATTTTTCGTAGCCAAAGAGATGCGGTCTTTTTTGAAAGTCACCCCCCACGCAATCGCCGAATAATTTTGACGAAATCCTCCATATTCATGGTTATTCATTGAAGAAGGAATTCAGAATGTACATTTCCTAGGCCTGCTATTTTCCGCGAACTTTTTTGATCCAACCCTAGTTCACAGAACGTTCAAAGACGTTCAAAATACGTCTTTTGAACATTTCTTGAACTAGCAGTGCCACTCGGGCAGTAGTGTAAGCAGGATTATTCAAAATCAGAGGGACAAACATTTAGGAGCGATAGGACACACCAAGATGTTTCAGAATCATACAGCAATGTGAGGTCGGAAACATGGTCTTCATGCATCCACAGAACGTTCAAAGACGTTCAAAATACGTCTTTTGAACATTTCTTGAAATAGCAGTGCCACTCGGGCAGTAGTGTAAGCAGGATTATTCAAAATCAGAGGGACAAACATTTAGGAGCGATAGGACACACCAAGATGTTTCAGAATCATATAGCTATGTGAGGTCGGAAACATGGTCTTCATGCATCTATTAATTATCACTTTGGAAGAAGCGCTGAAGTGTATGTCTAATTTTAACCACGTTTCATAAACAATGGGACCTAATCCGACAATTTCATCAATGTAATGAAAAAAAAATTGTATTCAGAATTTTTGCCAAGTGCAATCTGTGAAAGATGCATTAGGTATTGAAAAACCGTGGTTGGAAAGTTCACTATTACTTCTAAAGTGATTATGAACTGGTACTTGAAGACGAAGTTTACTATTCCACATCGCTATATGATACGGAATCGTCTTGTTGTAATCTACCTCTCCTCGATATTTGTCTCTTTATTAGCATGAATATTCAAAAGTGATTAAATGTCTGGTAGCCATTCCATATTCTAGCTTGCGGAGTGTAACTTTATTTTAAGCGACAGTTCGTTAATAGAAGAAAGTCACGGACAAAGTCGAGTCCTAAAAACAAAAATACGATGCGTTCCATATTTTTTTAAGTACCAAATACAGTAATTTTTTCACACTGGTATCTTCAAATCATTTCACAGCATACAACAGAACATGTTCTTCAAACAAGAAACCTGGTGAAACAATAAAGCACAATTTTTACATATCCTGTTGTATAATTAATCCTGAAGGATAACAGTCTGACAATCGCCGTCGATCAGTCGATCAAGTGCTTCTGTCAAAATTCCGACAAATTCCACTAGCCAGGAAGTAAAAAAAAAAAAAAAAAATGGAAATCTCTGCCATTATATTTTAGCAAAATAAATAAATAATAATAATAAATAAAGCGAATTAACTCTCGTTAGCCGTAGTAAATGTAAAAATGAGGTTATATTGGAAAGTCTTTCCTAGTCTATGTGTTTTTCGTGATTTATTAGTTTTTGTGTTCTGAATCAGAACTACCCCACATATTCTGAAGGGTAATAAACATAATATTTTCGAATAAACCACAAGCTTCGATAAGTAGTATAACATTTATTTTCTTCTACTTTTATTTCTTTTTTTTTGCGAGTGTGCGTATGTGTGTGTGTGTGCGTAATTACACATTGGAAATCAATAGGTCCGTGGGAAGAATTCGATGCAGGCTGAAAGGAAAATGCTCAATAGCTGTCATATAAGTTTTGAAAACAGTGGATGTGGAAAATTGTGATAAAATTACTAAGAATCTATTAAACATATCAGAATTTTTACGATATTTTTTTATGAAGATTGTTAGGCGCAAGATATTATCGCTCGTTTGAGAGATTAGATGGATCTGTATAAATAAATTCAGACCTCTGTCTATACATTACTTGAAATTCAAAAATTTTGCGATATACATTCGTTTCAAGCACCTGGGAATCCAGAAAGACCCTCAAAGAAAGTTTGTCTGTCTGTCATTCTGTCCGTGACACTTTATTTGTTCGAGCATCATGTAAAAACGACTGAAGAGAATGAAATGAAATTTGGTGGCATGATAGGTGGTCACTCAACTTAAAATGCAGGCTTCAAATAAAAAAAAACTCTTGGTTAGATTTTGCGAAAATCGTTTCAAACTGCGTAAATTTCTGTTCGTGCATCACGCAATAACAACTACAGCGAATGAAATGAAATTTGGTGCAATGATAGGCGATCACTCAACTTAAAATATAGCCGTCGAATTTTTAAAAAAATCTTGGTTAGATTTTGAGATTTTGTGAAAACCGTTTCAAACTGCGTGAATTTTTGTTCGCGAATCAAGTAAAAATGACTGAAGTGAATGAGTGACATGATAGGTGGTTACTCTACTAAAACAATATGTGTCGAATTGTTTAAATATTTTCATTAGATTTTGAGATTTTGAAAAAATTGTTCAAAATAGGAAAATATTTTTAGATTCAGTATAAACCACTGAAGTGAGGGAAATAAAATTTAGTATCGCCACTGGTGGTCACTTGAACTCTTTGTGTCAAAGTATTTTAAATATTTTTTATAGATTTTGAGATAACTAGCTTTTGTGAAAATTCAGTACATGTATGTGCTGTTCCTGAAAAATGGGAATGGTGTAGAATAAAATTTGGAATTATGTTAGATGCAAGTTAATTTGTACTCCAGATGCTAAAACAGTTTCAAAAATACTTCATAGATTTTGGGATTTTATGAAAATCGTATAAATGCTTGTTCATGCAATCCTTAAAAATGGATAAAGCGAATACAATGAAGTTTAGCAACATGATCAGCAACTGCTAAAACAACAAAAATCGTAATTTTTTGAAAATTTAAATAAATTTTTAATATGTTTATTTGTTTTTTTTTTTAGATTTTGACGAAAATTACGCAAAATGTTTTCGATGAATAATGTTAAAATATCTACAGTGAATCAAACGAAATTTAGTTACAGGTTAGGAATGCCCTCTTGCCTTGAAAAAACTCATTCAAACAGAATAATATTTAATTTTTTAAAATAGAAAAAAATTCTCTATAATAGTCAAATTTGGTGATCACTTTGTTACTCCCAACCCTGTAATCTTTTTACATTGCACAGAAGATATGATTTCTATTTATATACTATTGCTAATACACTATTTCCATTCTTTATAAACCTACAGTGCTGACGAAGATTAAAGCAACTTGAAAATTTGCATTATGTACTAACCCGTCAACGACGGGTATTTCAGCTAGTGAATTTATAAGTTTGTATCCTTTTATTTTTTAAGTTACCGTAGGACCTCTGTAAAACATTTTCATTTTTTAATAGCCATGCATATGAAAGAAAACTTCACTGAGATGATGTAGGGGCTAACGAATCATTCCATGACACCATCACTGTAAAAAATCCAGAAACATTCCTTGGAAATAATGGGAAAATTTAGATTCACAAATACCATACAGAAATGAAAAATTCCATCTGAAAACTCTACTGTTTACTTTATCCCATTCTTCTATGAATATTGCTCTCTATATTCGCTTAAAAAACATGCAATTCACTTAAAAATGACCCACACTAAAAAAACCAAACAAACAAACAAAAAAAAAAACAACAAAACAGTCACGTACCTTGGAAATAATGGGAAGCTGAGGTGGCCTGGAATACCTATGAACGTTTTGTGAAAATACCAGGAACTTCGCTGAACAACTCAAAGAAGTCCTACAAAATTGAGTTGTTCAGTAATGTTAATTGTGTTTCCATATAACTTTCCATGGATTTCTAGGGCATTTCAGCTGCCCATGCTTTCCAAGGAACGTTCCTGGATTTTTTTTACAGGTTTTGGTCCGGGTTCGATCCACGCTTAGGCTTGAATCTCAACGTGTGTGTCCCTTCATAAACGGTAACTTTGACAGCACTGATGATGAAAATTAATGATGAACGAGCCGTTTTAGTGACGAATGCCTGATCGATAAGTACCCGAACTTAGAGTGAAAAATAAATAATTAAAAATCTCTCTGTTTGCAAGTAATTTTTCAGAGTTGCTTGATTTATTTAGCTGCTGACAACTTTCCAAATATTCATCCAACATTCCATTCATTAAGTTAACCTGTCACTGCAACAGTTGTTCTGTGGGTTTCTTCTTCATCTAGCAGTTTAAATACATTGTAAATGAGTATGTTAGAAAATGTTTTTTGAATGAAGCCTTTAACGGAAGCAGTCACTGGTAAACAATACTGATATACTTTGATCAAACTGAAATAAATTTAATCTTTTTCATAGCTTCACAGATTACTTTAATTAAACTCGAAATTAAATTAACAGTGCCAATGACACAATATATTGTTTTAGCAAATTAATTAAGTCGAGAACATTGTGTGAAACTAAAAGTGTAAAAAAGAGATTTGAGAGATTTGAAACTTTCAGTGTAAGTGCTCAAAATATATTTTTAAAAAGACGGCATGATTGAGATTTAGTGTAAATCAATACTTAATTGTTCCTTTTTATGACTATTTAAAGTTTATATTTAACTTATCCATCCTCCCTCTTTCTCTATTTCCAGTCATTAAAAGAGTAAAATGAATTTACGAATTTCTAATGCTACATTCAAAAGCAGGATATTTCATTTACAAATTATTTCATATGTATTTTCATTCATAACATTCTATATTTAATTCATTAATTACTGTATCAAGCATAGACAGAAAAAATTCCATTAATACTTACATAAAATATATAAAATATTAAACAATAGTATTATGAGAATTGTAACTAATAAATTAACATGAAGAATTTACTTGATGTGTGTGTCAAACTAAAACATGAAATATGCGGAAAATTAATATGTTCTGCTGGAAATTTATGATGTTTCTGAAAATAATTTATATTAGTGGAGTAATTGTTACCTATAGCAGTGTTTTCTGGGAGACAAGCGAGCGCTGTCACTAGTATAGAGTATCATTGTTATAAAATTATTTACTAGCTACTGTAATGCTTAAACTGTAGTGTAATGCTGCTTTAGCCTCTGCACTTGCTGAAATGTTCGTCCGTTAATAATGAATTTGAGTAGTGGACATGTATAAAAGACAAATGGATCGTGTTCTACCATTTACATACTTTTTCTAAAATTTTTCTAAATGCTGCGCCTAAAAGAATTACCTCGAGCATTTTTTAATTTTTTTTATGAGAAAGAATTTTCTCTTTGCAATTTTGTCTAAACTCTTTTCAACTTCTATCGGAGTTATAAGATAATAACAATAATAATACTAATTATTACTATAATAAAAATATAAGTCATCAGAGATGCGAGAAAGAAAGTCTCTACAAGAGCTATTTAATTGCATCTTTGAAAATTAAATGACGTTTAAAAATAGTTAAAAAAAGTCTTTTAGATATTTTAAAACAAGTACATTTAAAAAATATATTTTTTAATCTTTATCACAGTTCCGCATATTCCACAGTGTGATTTTGTACTAAGAAATTTTTCTAGAAAGTTTCCACTCTTATTTTTAAAACAAAATTATAACTCATGTACATTCATAATTTTCAAAACTATGTAAGGCATTTTTAAAGAAACATTCTGAAATAACTTTTAATTTTTTTCTCCGAATGCATCGTAAAATCAGCGAAAACGAAATTAATTTCGTAAATTAACAATTTACAAACATATTTCTGAAGTGCAAATTCAGAAATATGTTCCCTTTGAAAGAATTAAAAACAGCAATATCATTAATAGTTAGTATTAAACATTTTGAGTAACTTTCAAATATACGTATAGGCTTAATATATATTTTAGTACAGACATGTTCAGTTAAAAAAATAACGATTTTAACAATGTTACTTAAATATCTCTCAGTTAGCTTAACTTCCTTTCTGAAAATAGGAATTTTAAATGACACTTTCATTTCGAAAAGATACTTAAATATCCTGAGTTAATCTCGGAAGAAGGGTGAAAATCAGTTTAACATAATAGATACGAAGAAAATTAAGTTAAAATTTATGATCTTGTTTCAAAATGGCTGTAATGAGCTTCTTTCCGATATCGCCCTAGATTTTATTTTTAGATTATCAATGAAAATAGTAGTTTGTTTATAAAATGCTGTTATATAACAAATATTTTTTAATTTCATGCTAAATAAGATATCCTCAAAAATGTTTTTCCATGAAAAATGAAGTTTTTCCAACACAACATGACATAATTATGTTTTATTTTAAAAATTACTTTAATCGCGAGAGTTTTCATTATTTGTTATTGTAATTTTTTAAAACTATTTTTGTATGCCACGTCTGTATTTTTTACGTTTAGTGAGGATAACATTTCTTTTACAGAATGTGTAGTGTTTATTTTTGTATCTGTTTTACTAACACTTAGAATCAATTTCACCATTTTCAAATGAAAACTACAAGATTGCTTTGATTTATTTAAGACTATTCCTCGGAGACAAGTTATTGAATTTTATTTTTCTTTTATAATGAAAGTCACAACAAAGATTTAACAAAATTAATTCAATTATTTGAATCGTTAATTCATCGTATAGTTAGTGTGAAAAAAAGAAATAAATTGGAGGTTTACTGGAATTTACCGTTTGCTTGCTCCTGTACTTACGAAACAGGCCAAAGTTTTCGAATGCGAGACAAGACGAGACACAGATTTAGTTATTATGCGACACAGGGATATACTTCTTTAATATATATATGAGATTTTGCAAGGTGGAGACAAAGCTTTGTAATTGTGCTAAACGAAACAGCCACTTTTCACCATCTTGATGCATCCTTAACCAAATTGTGCTAATTAAAGGACACCAATAGGGCGTTGTTAAATGTGTGACCGAAAATCGGGACATAAATTGTCAAAAGAAAGACTAATTGTTTTGGCCTTTCGTGAGACAAACAAAGAACCCTGACATGAAGTAACGCCTGAAGATGTTAAAAAATCGTTAATCAGTAAAAAAAAAAAAAAAACTGAATAGGTGTGAAAATGTTTCATAACCAACATAACAATAATGAATAATACTTCTTTTCTATGTAATAATCTGGATAACAGCATCAGCGTGCGGCATTACGCGAACTATGTATTCCTAACTAGTAGTAGCTTACGTGGGACGTTAATCAGTCCTCTATCGTTCGCCTGGTAAGAGTGCATGTGATCGCAAAATCACGAATTGGTATACTATAAAGTGGTAAAAATATAGAAAAATTAATTCTACTAGAGGTTATTATGATTGCTAATTTTGTTTTTATGATCATTAAAATAAATAATGTAATTTAAAATATGATTAAAGAAATTATTATTGTTATTACTATTAATACACCCAGTTATTGTCTTTATTATTTTATTATGATTATCTGACATGTAATGCGATTAAGCAGATGCAAATTTAAAAATAGCTAATTCATGTGTTTCTCTTGTCAATGGTTGTAGATATAGGATTAACAAAGCTAGAAACTAAGGCTTTCATTATATTTTCAGTTTTCAAAGTTCAACTGTACCATTTTTTCTTTTGCTTATTTTGGGGAAAGGGGGGATTTGTGGGAATGCTTGACGAATCAATGCAAAGAAGCTTCTGAATATGTTTCCGTTATTAGAGCAGAAATGCACCATTTGGATGGGGGGGGATTAGTAACAATGGTCGTAGATTCAGGAGGAAAGTAAAATGAAATATTTATATATGCTATGCAATTATTTATATCAATCAAAAAAACTTGGTGGCATTTCATCTTCATCTACATTCGTGACTAATTGAACAAACTAGAAAAGAGTCTTTTGAAAAGATTTGGCTAGTTTTTCTCAAAAACATCATTTTTATCATGTGTTTACTCAGATTCAGCAGCCGCTGAATTTACGAGTTCTAAAATTAAATTTAAATAGAGTCTTCTTTATCATTTAGAAACGAAAATAAATAAATAAATAATCCGAATAATTTAACTGTGTAACGATTGCCTTGAGTCACAATTTTCGAAAACAGAATTTGCAAATAGCATTTTCATTATGAGAAGGCTCTCCGTTCTTATTCCTTTTCCGTTAAGCTTAAAGCGAAAATGAAAACCAATTTTCAAAATGAGAGTTCTGATAAAAACAAATTAAGATTTTTTCAAATGTGTCCATTCCTAGAAGGTATTCTAATGGGATATTTGCAAATGCTTCCCATGTTCATAGATAAATACTGATGTGTTTATAAAATAGTGTTATGGAACAAATCTATTTTTTCAAAAACTTAGGTCATTTAGAAATCAATTTTAATTTTATGAAGAGCTATTATTTTTATAAACGGAAACAAATTTGAATACGATACACAAAGTAGTGAATTACTAGCTACTGTTATTATTATTTAATGTAGGCCCCCTCGTTGGGAAACACAGCACTAGGCATTACTACTGCTACTTAAAGTAGCAATTAGTATACCGTATGTAAGTATTGATCCAATTGCTGATAATATAAGATTGTTGTTCAAGGAAATGGATCCAAAGATTTTGAAATCAGCACAGCTTTCTTTCACGTACAAAAGACACCGATGTGTTTGCACTATCGATATGTCAAAAGATGTCTCTAAAATTTCAATCTTCAATTCAGAAAATTCATAAGACACCGATGAAGCGAAATAGCAAATTAGCACAAATCTCAAGAAACAGTTGGCCACGAAAATAGTGGAATATATTGCTCCAATAGGGCCAACAGCATTCATAAATAGAGTAATGTACAGTGATCTAAATGCAATTAAGAGTACAATAATCGTGTCTACCAACAAGATCGTTTGAAATTCCGTCTGTATCAACTTTATAACGTGTACTATTTCTGTAAAACATCGCTTTAACTTTTCATTAGTAAAAAACTCTTCGTAAGATATTTTTTTCTTCAGTTCAAATGTTGAATTCTTGAGAATGTAACAAAAGCAACAAAAAAAGGCCGAACCTCCCATGCAGCCAGCTGCCAAGTATACTAAAAGAAGTCTCATACAATTTAGTACATTTGTTTCCAAATGTAAATTTTCTTTATAGTCAACTAAAAAACTCACACATGCGACGCACACGGATACAATAACGTTCAATAACAAGACGAAAATTAGCCTTGTCTTAAATTTTAACGCGAAATTTTCGGTTGTCAATGAATATATAACTGCTAACTGGCGAAAAAGGTAATTTATTCTCTTCCATTTCGAGTATAGCAAAACCCTTGAAGTGAGCATCATCATCAAGTTTATAATACTAGCAACAACACTCTTATTTATCTTTCCAATATTATTAGAAATATTAATGCATATCGAATATAATATACAAACATCAAACATTAAAGCTATAATCAGTGACAAGAGAGTAAGCAAATGTTTTTGGCAAATTTTCTTTTTAGTAATTCCTATTCCATGCAGCCAGAGATAAATGTTAAGAGGCTTGATTTCATTTTTTAACTTATCTTGAAATAAATATCGCTTTCTTTCAGGTATGTTTTCAGTATAAAAAGAATGTTTTATAGAAAAAACTCTTTGCTTTCTTTCAGCCATTGCTTATTCTCAGCTTTGCTTAAGAGTTAATGATGAAATTATTCAATAAGAAGATAAGCAGACAGAAGTTGAATTCTGAATTGTTTGATATTTTAGGTATTTATGACACGATTGAATGTTTTATCAGAATAAATGTCTCACTCAATATTTTACCACGGAATTTTCAAAATGTAGATGCCAAGTCATCATAAGCGCATAAGTTGTTTAAAATACCGCTATGCCATTTTGTGCCGTTAAGAACGGAGGTATGTTTCTATTTATGCATAGGTATGAATAAATATTTTCAAATATTCTTGCCCGAATTTGTTTCACATTTGTAATTACAACTAATTCAATTGTGAAATGCCTTTGTATTTCTTCCGAAATAAGGATACGTAGTAATTGATATAGGAAATCTTATCATATATGTTTGATTAAATTACTTCAATATTTGGACAGGTCTTGCAAACGTCTGAACTGCTTACGATATCTTTCTACTATGTAAAAGGATATAGGTAATTGAAAAAAAAGTAATAAGATGATTAAAATACTATTTGGGCAAACACTTTCTGAATTGCTCTTCTCACCATGGAATTGAATAATCTGGCGGGAGAACGACCTCTGTAATTTCCAGAGACTAGCTGAACAGATGTAGCACGCAAGGCGGATTAGTAGCACGTAATGCTGTACAATGAATGAAGCTTTCTTGTGGTCAATGTCTTCCACCTCCTTGAGTACACCAGTCCAGTGAAACGCAGCATCGGTTTTGCATGACGATTATTTTGAAAGTAAAAACGACTGTATCATTTCCCCCGTTTAACTTAGATCAATTACTTGTTTCGAGAAATAAGCTGTCTGCTAAGCGAGAGTAATGGAGGAATATTTTATATGAAGTAAATTACTATGAATATTATTAGTATGTTACACGCAACATTTCAAAAGTAGAGTATTTATAATTTGCTGCATAGATCAACAATGAATAATGTATGTATACATCATAAATATTTTTTTGAAACACGTAAAATTTACGGCAACAATTTGCGTGTCTAAATTTGAAAGGAAAAGGGATTAAATCAGATACGTTTGTATCATAAGGGGATTCCTTGCTATATAAAATATAACAATCAAATGAAATACAATAACGCCCTTTACTGAAATTTCTCCAAAGTTTATTTCAAATTTGCTCTCTAATCTATGAGTTTTTGTACGATTATCACTTCCAATATCAGATTACTTTTGTATTCTAATGTAATTGAACTTTAAAATAGTTTTGAAAGTATCGTAAATTATATTTTAATGGGAATATTAGTCAGTTTTCCAAACTATGTGCGCTGCACACGATCATACAATAATCGCAATTTTAATTTTAACAAAGAGACTAAGCAACACAGAGTGTCCCGTAACTTCGTATGCAAACTTGGAGCGAAGGTAGGCGCAATCGTTAGTAACCATAATTACACAGGAAAGCATGGGGTGGAAATTGATAGGTAGCGTTGTACGCGAGCTGTCAAGGTCATCACGTAAGGCTTCCTTATTTTCATATCTGCCCCAATATGACCAAAGGGATAAGACACTGAACACGGTAGGTGGCCGTAGTTTGAAAGTCACGGGTTCGGAACTGTCACGCGGCTGCCGATCTTAGAGACTGAAATTTTGGAGTGTTTTCTCAAGATGTAATGTAAATGTGCGTTAGAACCCCCTTAAAAAGTTCCTCAGTCCAATTCAGGCCTCACCTAGGCGGACACCCCTCATGTAGACTTGGCATAAAACAAAACTAAACAAACATGTCTGCCAGCTTTTACTTTTTTATTTTATTTTTTATGGTTATCGATCACAACTTTCCAGTTTTATTTTACAATAAAAAAAAGGATTTTTTTCAAGTGAAAAATCACTAATCAAAAAATTAGTGGTTGATAATCTTCGAAAAAACAAACCCCTGAAAGTTGGGAGATATGACAATGAGGAAGTCGTGCGTGCCGATCTTGAGACATCGCGTGCAGCGCCACCCATCGGTTTTCGTCATGCTTTCCAATGTAATTATGGTTCCTAACGAGGTTGTCTACCTCCCTTCCAAGTTTTTACAGGAAGTTGGGATACCCTGTAGATATTAATATTTGGATTAAAGATACTGAGCTTTTTTGGGAGGGGGGGGGGGTGGCGGCTATTTATCACACACTTAATAAAGGAAATTCGTTACAGTACAATTTAGAAATTTTTCTTTGGTATTTTCCGTGTTAACGTAACATCAGTAATAATAGAAGCAGTCTAGTTTGTTTATTTTAAGTGTTCATTATTTCCTGCTTACGTGGTAATATACTTGGGAAAAAAAAGGGACTGTGCAGAGTTAAACATATTTCGTGAAAGATAGGGTAGTTATTTTATTTTTGGAACAAGTAATGCTTACGCAAACCAAAAACTACTGCCTTAATTAAATCATCCTGCATTTCCAGTTTAGAAAATTAAGAGTAGATATCTGTGTGTAATGACTTTTTCGATATATCCATGACCTTACAGAAAATATATACGATAAAATATATCCTTTCGATATATCCATGACCTTATAGAAAGAGAAAATCTAATATATTCATTTATGGAAATAGAAACGCTTATATATTTTTATTTTACATTTCTTTTAATCCGAAGTAAGGTAGAGTTGACTTTGAGCATTTTTCACAAATTTCGTAAAACCATACTGAATACACGGACAACATTTTTAACAATAAAACACAGAGAACTTTTTTTAGAATAATTTTAGCCTTTACTATTAACTGACTTATATTATCTAGCTACATACTCCATCTTCTCACAGAAAGAATAAATTTTTTCTTTTACCCATACTCATATACAAGCACTGCACTTGCACGTTAAATGTGTGGGCCGCATTCTTGGGTAGATGAAAATAGAGATTAGAGAGAAGTGAGAATTTGGAGGAAAAAAACCCCTTAACGCTGATTCTTCAAACTGCGGGTCCTCCAAGAAGGTACATTGCCGTAAACCCAAACAGGTCGAATCTCTCTTGTAGGTATTACGAACAGCACATTAACCAATGAGTGAAGGTACACTCCCAAACTGGCAATAATCCAACTGAAAAAACACTCAAAATACTGGTGTTAAACGATAAAGTAATTAAAAAACTTTGTAAAAAACACACATAAGAAGTAAAAGGAAAAAGGATACGCGTTTCGTTCAAAAATTGTTTTTAACTTCATCAGTCCAAGCTCCTCGACGTAAAGAACACAGGGAACTGAAAGGAGAAAAAAAACAAGCAAGATGTTGCCACAAGGGGCAAAGAAAAGTCGAACAAAACCACGGAGAGGGGAGAAAAAAAATTAAAAAGGGGGATAGAAAGGAAAGGAAAGAAGCACAAAAAATACAGAAATAAAAAAGGAATAAAGAAAAATAATAAAAAAGGGAACACACAAGTACAAACACACACACAAAAAAGAGAAAACAGAACAAACAAACAAAAAACAAATAGCACACGTATTTTTTTTTTTTTTTTTTTTTTTAATAAACCACGAACAGGACAGCACAATAAATATATATATATATATATATATATATTATATATTTTTTTTTTAAATAAAAACGAAAAAGAAAGACAGTAACACACGTACATACACATTAAAGAAACAGGGGGGGGAAAAGGGGGGGGGTAGACGAAGAAAGTGAAAAGAACCTTACAACAGCAACTTCCAAGCAGAATGAACGAAAGGAACGGAAGAACCATCGTTCACAAGACGATCTAAGTGCTGGGTAATGGAAAAACCTTCCAAAAAATCCAGATGGGACAAAGACTGAGGAGTGCACAAAATCTTAGCCTTAGAAAACTGAAATCGATGATTGGAATTCCAACAATGTGAGGCAATAGAAGATTTGGAAAGTTCGTGCTTAGAGACATATCTCTCATGCTCTTTGAGCCTAAATTTGAGAGCTCTTCTGGTCTGACCAATATAGCCCAAATCACAAGATTCACAAGGAATATAATAAACACCCCAACGGTTCTCAGTAGGAATAGGATCTTTAAGGGAAGAAAATTTAAGTTTATTAACAGGTTTAAAAATGACTTTGAAACCGAAATTTTTGAGAAGTTTAGAAATTTTGTAGCATAAAGGTGAAAAGAAAGGTAGTACAATTAATTCGTTGTGAAAATTAATAGTATTAGTAGAAGTATTAGGCTTATTAAATTTAGAAACAGCTTTATCAATAATAGAGGGGCTAAAACCACGAGAAACAGCTAAGGATTTTAAGTAACTAATTTCATTATTAAGAGAAGAAGAATCAGAGCAAATTTTGATAGCACGAAACACATAAGTGTAAAAAGCAGAAAGTTTTTGCTGGTAAGGATGATTAGATAGGGCATGAGGAGGTAAAGATATAGAAAAGGGCTTGCGGAAAACAGAAGTAGAGAAACCGTCAGGATTCCTAGAAACAAGAACATCCAAAAAAGGTAAAGAATTGTTGCACTCCTCTTCTAGAGTAAATTGGATACACGGATCAACAGAATTAACGATCAAAAGTAAATTAGAAATATCACAATTGGAATCCACTAGAACGAAAGTATCGTCAACATATCTGACCCAGCACGGAAAATTAAAGACCTTGAAGAGTTTCTCTTCAAAATAATGCATATAAATATCACATAAGAGAGGTGAGAGAGAATTACCCATAGCAAGACCCTCGGTTTGTTTATAGAAAGAGCCATTAAAAATGAAAGCAGTTTGTTTAATACAAACGCTTACTAAAGCTATAAACTCTTTAATCTCAATAGAAGAATAATGAAACTCGCGTAAACGCTTTTCCAAACAGTCAATCGCACCTTGGATAGGAACATTAGTGAATAAAGATTTAACATCAAGAGAAAGCATTTTACAATTAGTAGGAGAAAGAAGTTTAACTTTGTTAACGAAATCATAAGAGTTTTTAACAGTGTGGGTATTACTAGCAGTCAAAGGTGAAAGAGTATGCGAGAGGAAACGTGCAAGGTTATAAGAAGCAGTACCAATGTTAGAAACAATGGGGCGAAAGGCAAGAGAAGGTTTATGAATTTTAGGAAGGGCATAGAAACGAGCACAGTTAGCAATAGAAGGAATAACATAACGTTTAGTTTGAGCATTTAAGATTACAGAGGACTTCACAGTGTGTTTAATTTCAGAAAGGTGACTGTTAGTAGGATCAGAATTTAATTTAGTGTATGGACCAGTGGTTAGCATGTTATTAATACAATCAACATAAGAAGATTTATCAAGTAAAACAGTCTGGCCGCCTTTATCAGCTTTAGTAATGAGTAAATTAGGGTTAGAATTAAGTTCTTTGAGAGCAGTTTTTTGAGAACGAGAGAGGTTAGATTTGGCATGCATATTATTTGAAGAGATAGTATTAGCAATAAGATGTCGCAAAGTATCAAGTTGGTTAGAAGAGAGTTTACTATTTTTAAAGGAGTTTTCCATAGGAGCAATAAGTTTGGAAACCGAAACGTTACTAACACGAGAAAAATTCAAACCTAAACTAAGAGCATCTCTCTGAGAATCAGTTAAAACATGTGAAGACAAATTAACAACAGTGTCCTGAACAAGAGGCCTAACAGAACCGAGGGAAGACCTAACCGGAAGAAGAGCTTGGAATTTCTTATCCAAAGTAGCTCTGTGAGAAATAGAACGTTGTTCGACATAAGCGAAATTCCGTTTTTCCCAGTTAGCAAACGCAGGGTAAGACTTACTCAAAAGCAAATGGAGATCATAAATGATCAGATTCATATGCAATGTGCTCGTTATAGCCTTCTAAAATTCATAACCTTCTCTTGCCTTTCGCCCCATTGTTTCTAACATTGGTACTGCTTCTTATAACCTTGCACGTTTCCTCTCGCATACTCTTTCACCTTTGACTGCTAGTAATACCCACACTGTTAAAAACTCTTATGATTTCGTTAACAAAGTTAAACTTCTTTCTCCTACTAATTGTAAAATGCTTTCTCTTGATGTTAAATCTTTATTCACTAATGTTCCTATCCAAGGTGCGATTGACTGTTTGGAAAAGCGTTTACGCGAGTTTCATTATTCTTCTATTGAGATTAAAGAGTTTATAGCTTTAGTAAGCGTTTGTATTAAACAAACTGCTTTCATTTTTAATGGCTCTTTCTATAAACAAACCGAGGGTCTTGCTATGGGTAATTCTCTCTCACCTCTCTTATGTGATATTTATATGCATTATTTTGAAGAGAAACTCTTCAAGGTCTTTAATTTTCCGTGCTGGGTCAGATATGTTGACGATACTTTCGTTCTAGTGGATTCCAATTGTGATATTTCTAATTTACTTTTGATCGTTAATTCTGTTGATCCGTGTATCCAATTTACTCTAGAAGAGGAGTGCAACAATTCTTTACCTTTTTTGGATGTTCTTGTTTCTAGGAATCCTGACGGTTTCTCTACTTCTGTTTTCCGCAAGCCCTTTTCTATATCTTTACCTCCTCATGCCCTATCTAATCATCCTTACCAGCAAAAACTTTCTGCTTTTTACACTTATGTGTTTCGTGCTATCAAAATTTGCTCTGATTCTTCTTCTCTTAATAATGAAATTAGTTACTTAAAATCCTTAGCTGTTTCTCGTGGTTTTAGCCCCTCTATTATTGATAAAGCTGTTTCTAAATTTAATAAGCCTAATACTTCTACTAATACTATTAATTTTCACAACGAATTAATTGTACTACCTTTCTTTTCACCTTTATGCTACAAAATTTCTAAACTTCTCAAAAATTTCGGTTTCAAAGTCATTTTTAAACCTGTTAATAAACTTAAATTTTCTTCCCTTAAAGATCCTATTCCTACTGAGAACCGTTGGGGTGTTTATTATATTCCTTGTGAATCTTGTGATTTGGGCTATATTGGTCAGACCAGAAGAGCTCTCAAATTTAGGCTCAAAGAGCATGAGAGATATGTCTCTAAGCACGAACTTTCCAAATCTTCTATTGCCTCACATTGTTGGAATTCCAATCATCGATTTCAGTTTTCTAAGGCTAAGATTTTGTGCACTCCTCAGTCTTTGTCCCATCTGGATTTTTTGGAAGGTTTTTCCATTACCCAGCACTTAGATCGTCTTGTGAACGATGGTTCTTCCGTTCCTTTCGTTCATTCTGCTTGGAAGTTGCTGTTGTAAGGTTCTTTTCACTTTCTTCGTCTACCCCCCCCCTTTTTCCCCCCTGTTTCTTTAATGTGTATGTACGTGTGTTACTGTCTTTCTTTTTCGTTTTTATTTAAAAAAATAAAAAAAATATATATATATATATATATTATTTATATATATATTTATTGTGCTGTCCTGTTCGTGGTTTATAAAAAATAAATAAATAAATAAAAAAAAAAAAATAAATACGTGTGCTATTTGTTTTTTGTTTGTTTGTTCTGTTTTCTCTTTTTTGTGTGTGTGTTTGTACTTGTGTGTTCCCTTTTTTATTATTTTTCTTTATTCCTTTTTTATTTCTGTATTTTTTGTGCTTCTTTCCTTTCCTTTCTATCCCCTTTTTAATTTTTTTTCTCCCCTCTCCGTGGTTTTGTTCGACTTTTCTTTGCCCCTTGTGGCAACATCTTGCTTGTTTTTTTCTCTTTTCAGTTCCCTGTGTTCTTTACGTCGAAGGGCTTGGACTGAAGAAGTTCAAAACAATTTTTGAACGAAACGCGTATCCTTTTTCCTTTTACTTCTTATGTGTGTTTTTTACAAAGTTTTTTAATTACTTTATGGCAATAATCCAGTTCTACATCACAACTAATTTTTACTGTTTAGTCCTTCCCACGGACTTGAATATAGAATGATCATCGACTATCAGCGGATGTATAAAATCGTGTCAGCCTCTCAAAGGAAAATGCCTGATCCGCTTTCCATTATTAACTGCATAAGCGCCCTCAAGCGACAGACCTGAATAAAACGTTAAAGTTTTATTTTCATGAGACAAAACTGTTTGAAATTTCTTGTGAATGCTATAAATATTAGAAAGTATCTTAAGATAATTAAAATATCTTTCTGATATAAAATAATTCATTATGATCTATTTTCTAATCATATCTCTACTTATTATAAAAGAAGATGTGTGTCGGCGGCGTTACGGACAAACGGATACACCTAGAAACACCAAATTTGGTACTCAGGAAGTTCTAAACATGAAGTTATGCACCTAGAAGCGATTTTTCAAATTCTACCTAGAAATGTTTTTATTTTATAATTTATGCGATTTTTGGCATTTTTTCTCGCCTAATACGTGATAACGGCGGTAATTACGCTTGCAGCAAAACGGCATTTGTATCATCGGATAGAGGAGAAAATTTCCCTTTAAAAACAGTTGGTTCTGAATATGTAACATAATTTGCAGATTTTTGGAAATTTTTAAACTGAGTATCTTTTTTGACGATTTTTTTCGTAAAATAATTTTAAAATTGCCGCATCTTAAATTCTATCAACCATAACTTTTTGATATTTTGAAAAATCGTGAAACATTCCTTTCTCCCTTTTTTAGATTAAAAACGAAAAAATTATATAAATTAGGTGATTTTTTACGAATTTTAAAGGTAACATAATAATTAGAATTCAACAGCATCGCCGATACGCCATTATATAAATAAATTATAGCACGAGTTTATAACTAAGGTTGCCACATTAAGGATTAGAAAAACTGTGTTTTTTCAACCTATCGATAGAGTTTTTAAACGGGGCACCAGATAAAATTTCTCATAAATCTTAAATGAAATGAGCGTCATTTTGATGTCATAAGTTTAAAAATGCCTTGGAAATCTTGATTATGATTAACAAACTTTGACAAACAATAACACCATAAGCGAAATAAAAAACTTTCACATTATCAGATGCAGTAGAAAAGTAAAATATCTTGAGGATTTTTTTTTCCCTCTTTCACTAATTCGTGTTAGATATTGCTACTCGAGTGACGCGCTCTTGACGTCATGAATTAAAAATCTAATTAGGTTAAAAGGCTTTGACCTAAAAATTACTAAATTCAAAGCATTTTGTTTATTGCGCGAGCTACCCTTGACGATTTTTGAGCACTATGATTTTTCAAGCAACCTTTATAACGAAAGGAAACGCACTTTTTTAAATCGTCGGATATTCAAATGTCGACACAAGGTGCAAAATACTAATTAACGTACTACATGATATTCGTTATCCGTCTGACTACGGTCGTCGTATGGATTCCAAAAATCGAGGGAAATGTCGCCAAGTTTAGATGACCTTTGGCTGTATAAATATTACATATATATATATATATATATATATATATATATATATATATATATATACTGAATTCTAGCAACATAAAATGCTCTTACATAAAGTTACCTTCATTAGCAAAATAGCTCCGAAAATTGTTTGAAATGCCGATTAACTAGGAATAAGCCCAATATCTCAAATTAACTTTAATAAGCTCTGTTCCAAGTGATAGAAAAATATCTATAAAATAAAACGGTTGCCCACATATGAAGTGTCTAATGAATTAATGCTATAACTTAAACCTAAAAAACAGTATCATGTAGAAATAAGATATTTTGAAAGTTTTTTTCTGCAAAACCGTAAGGCTTTTCTTTTCTTTTACTTTTTTCTATCTTTCTTTTTTTATGATTGCGAACGTACAAATACTTTTTTTATGTACCGCAAGTAACATTTTCGTTCCCTACCGTGAGGAGAACGTGCACTCAGCTAGTTAAACGTATAGTTAGCGATGGTTAAAACTACCCATCTGCAGTAAAATTAAATTTCCTATGTCAAATTATTAGAATGTCGTGTGCGGGAGTAAAACACTAAATATTTTAAACAGTTTTTCGTCCTGAAAGTAAAACTTTTATATGTGCGTTAACAGCAAAAACTTAATGATTACGACGACGCACAGCACCATCTTACAGACAAACTTCATTTATCTCTTTTAGAATACGTCGATGATCGCCCTGTATGCAAGTGTATATTCTTTTCTTTAGCTTCGATAAGGATCCTTTTATTACCTTTGATTACCATTCTATATTTTATGTAGACTTGTATACAATGTACGATATTCCAGAGCTATTTGGTTGTAACAATTAACACCCTTACGTGAAAGGAAATGTGCTTGCTCATCACTACAAAAACCACACGGACTAGGTATCGTTGAACTAGAGCGAAACGAACAAAGAAATCGCCTGGAGATGCTAAGATAGCTGCCAATCTTCCCGATTTCTTCGGGAGCTTTCAAACCGCAATTTTGAAACAGCTTTATTTTGCGGTCAATTTATGGCGTTTTACTAAGCATGGATTGATAGGTAAAAATTAGTGGTGGGAAATCTCCCGAAGAAAACGGGAAGATTGGCAGCTATGTGTTAAACATTCGTTAAACAATGCACGAAGCGAAAATAAAATCATGATGGAACGTATTTTGTAATCAACATAACGAATCGTGAATTAAAGTTCTTTTTCAAATTAATAATTAGGAGGACAACAATGTGTGATGGTTCTTGTACTATGGTTTCTTACAAGTACCTTTACACTGGCCGTTAATATTATTCATCAGATAAAAGAGCATGCTTGGAAAACCACGAGTTGGGTTACAACTGAAATGTGGCAATAGAGAAATAGAAATGTAACTTTAGAAGAATTAATAACACTGTTGTTGTTATTTTCATTATTAGTAATTCTATTTTCATTACTATTAAATAATTATGTAATAGGTAATGTGATTACAAGAAAAAATAGTACATTTATTATTATTAGTATTATTATTTAACATGTAATACGATGCGATCCTAAATTGGCCTATTTCAGATTTCATTTGTCAACGGCAATAGAAACTGAGACTTATGTAATAGTTTATGTTAAAGTTACAGTTCTGTTGGAGGGGTGATAGATGAGTATGGTTGACAGGACAATAGCAATATAACAGCTTTCTGTTACTGGCACTAAATCACACAGTTTCGGGAAATATTTTTAGCAAAAAATCGTCGCAAGTCAATACTAAATTTTAAAAAATAGTATTTATTTACGCTTTGTCATCATTTGTATTAAACAATCACAACTTGGTTTTATGTAAACATAATCTACATCTGTGACGTAGTTAAACTAACTAGAAAAACATTTCTGCAATTACGAAAATTCTGTAGCATTGTTTCTCATGCATTAATTCAGCCTTCACAGTGTTCCCCTATGCTTTAACAAAAAAGTTTTTTGTGTTAAAGCATAGCAAAACTTCTGAGTTTACTGTAGGGCGTGGTTACTATCTTGAAAAAATGAATAAAAATATATACTATTGGTGGTTAATTATATTCTGGTATTATTATCAGCTATATTTGTGGAATGACTATGTAAATTTTCCTACATATGAGTGTCCTATACCCCAAATTAGGTTTTCTAAAATACTTACCCCCCCCCCCTCATCCCAACCAATAATTTTTAATGCCCATCCATAATTTTAATATTCAAAAATCGAAATTTTCACTGAATTAACTTGAATGATATCTTTATGAAGAAATCCCTGTGAGATTACTAAGGAAACATAGTAATTAAACTTCCAAAACATACAATGGAAAACTGAATTTCAAGTACAATTTAATTTTAATGACTGGTTTTTCAATATTATTTTAAATATTACGTAGACGTTCAATTCAATTTACATCAATTTTAAGTTTTCACGTTTTATTGTATCCAGCCGATTTCTTCTTAGCAGTAAATAATTTATGATATTAGAATTGCATTAAGCTAAAACTAGAAAATGGCAACGGTAACAATAGTTTCTTGCATATTTTGCTGCGTTTGACTATGTGATTTTGGTTTCCACATAGATCCATGCCATTTCTCTTTTTATGTTAAATAAAGATTTAACTGGATCATCTTTTTGTATTTCTGCGAGTACTTCGTGGTACTGCATATCTGAAATAGAAGACGGATCCAATAACATGGGCTGTACCAACCGAGTTGGAAAATTAAGGTTAAATCACAAAATTTTTCTCTTAAATCAGTCAATAAAATTTTTAGATCATGAATATTAACTTCCCATTTTTGGTCCCATAAAACTTTTCAAGAGTTTTGTTGTATATATAAATGTGCGTCTAACGTAATTCAATTAAATATTTTCAATTTTCCACCACCAAGAGTTTTATTCCTTACTTGCAATGTTTAGGTCAGAAAAAAAAATCTTTTGAAAAACAGCAAAAATGGAGAAAAAAGATTTAGCAAGATGGGAAAATGCAACTTTACAGCTAAAAACAATAAATAACAGCATTTTTTAAGCTGCTTAAAAAAACATTAACGAAAAAAAGCAACACCAAGAATGAATACAATGTTAAGACAAATACTTTATTTTTATTCAAAACATTTAGGTTTAGATCTACGAATCTTTCTAAGTTTTATACAGGTTCACTTCTGAAAAGCTTTTCAAAATTACATATTTTACCTCCTGGGATTTTTATCATGGGAGCGTAGTTAACGTGATATATTTTAATTCTACTATTTCTAATGCCAGTTTTAATGAGGTTTAACAGGCGATGAAAATCCCTTTCAAAATCTATTTTGTGCAGTGGGAAAATCCTATCATATTAATAAGAACATCATTGGATATTGATTTGGCAAATCATTAATTTGAATACGCTAAAACATATGGTTTAAAGTCATTCCTTTTATTTATTTGTGCATGTGTTTTACTACCAAGTCAATTCACATTAAGTAAGCTTAACAGTACCTACATTCTATAATTCAAAAATATATGAAATTTCGTATTTTTCGTGAGCATCTAATACAGCTGGTATATCTGACAAGTTTCTAGGCAAAAATAAAATAAAATAAAATAAAATGATTATAAAAATATTAGCTTTGTCCATGTCTCCCAATCTATCTTCAATATTCCTGATTATTGTTGAAAGAAGTTTCTTCACAGAGACTTTATTATGTTTGTCAAGTCAGAAACAGTGCGATATTCATGTATGAAATTTTCACAATCTTGTTTGAACTTTATACAGGAAATACATTAAGTACGTTCCAATTTTATTTTCCGTCTCTTTTAAATTTTCTATACAAGCATTTACACAATTTAGAGTAAATTAAAAGTATTTCTCTAAAATGCGCAGTTTTTGCGGAATTCTAATATAATGGCTTAAAGTTATGCTTAAAATGATTAAAATAAATGATATTATTTTAGAAGTTTAACCATAAAAATATGCATCCCGTGCAACATTGTATCTCAATTATTTTTTTTTATGCATTTAAAAACTGCTATATACTATACTACTAATTAATACTAAAATCGTTTGTAGTAAAAAAATATTTCACTGATAGGCAGTCATCCGTTATTATTAAAGGTGACATTCGCGGGGCAAAAGAATCTCGTTTCGCATTTTAGCGAAAGTGGCTTCTTTTCTTTCACATTTTGCGAAAAATGCTACTACTGCATAATCCCTGGTTCCTTGAAGTTATTTATTTAATTTTGTCAATTATATCGGCTAAATAATTTACAAATGCCTTACCATTTACCACTATTCTTATAGAATTTATGAGGGTTAGGATTTAAACTTTATTTTGGGTAAGCATTCTGGATGAGTCCATTTTCAAATTATACATCTTAACATGTCTTCTTTTGCAATCAAATTTTCTGCCTCCCTGTATGGCGTAGGCCAGTCTTTGGGAAACACAATACTAGGCATTACTACTGCTACTTAAAGTAGCAATTAGTATACCGTAAGTAAGTATTGATCCAACTGCTGATAATATAAGATTGTTGTTCAAAGAAATTGATCCAAAGAGTTTGAATTCAGCAGAGCTTTCTTTTACGTACAAAGGACGCGGTAGATCAGAAGATGTTTTTAAGATTTCAAGCTTTAACTCAGAAAATTCATAAGACACCGATGAAGCAAAATAGCAAATTAGCACGAATCTCAAAAAACAGTTGGCCAAGAAAATAGTGGAATATATCGTTACAATAGGGCCAACAGCATTCATAAATAGAGTAATGTACAGTGATCTAAATGCAAGTCCGAGTACAATAATCGTGTCTAACAACAAGATCGTTTGAAATCCGGTCTGTATCAACTTTATAACGCGTACTATTTCCTTGAAACATCTGTTTAACTCCTCATTAGTAAAAAACTCTTCGGAAGATATTTTTTTCTTCAGCTCAGATACTGAATTCTTGAGAATGTAACAAAAGCAACAAAAAAAGGTCGAACCTCCCATGCAGCCAAGTGCCAAGTGTACTAAAAGAAGTCTGATAAATTTTAGTATATTTGATTTAAAATGAAAATTTTCTTTATACTCAACTAAACAATTCACACATGCGACGCACACGGATACAATAACGTTCAATAACAAGACGAAAGTTAGCCTTATCTTAAATTTTAACGTGCAATTTTCGGTTGTCAATGAATATATAACTGTTAACTTGCGAAAAAGGTAATTTATTCTCTTCCATTTGGAGTATAACAAAAGCCTTGAAGAGAGAATCATCAAAAGGTTTATAATAGTAGCTACAGTGCTCTTATTTATCTTTCCATTATTAAAAATATTAATGCATATCGAATATAATATACAAACATCAAACATTAAAGCTATAATCAGTGACAAGAAAGTAAGTAAATGCTTTTGGTAAATTTTCTTTTTAGTAATTCCTATTCCATGCAGCCAGAGATAAATTTTAAGAGGCTTGATTTCGTTTCTTAACTTATCTTGAAATAAGTATCGCTTTCTTTCAGGTATTGTTTCAGTATCAAAAGAATGCTTTATAGTAAAAACTCTTTGCTTTCTTTCAGCCATTACTAATTATCAGCTTTACTTAACAGTTGATGAAATTATTCAATAAGAAGGATACAGAAGTTGAATTCTGAATTGTTTTTCATTTTAGTATTTTTATGCCACAATTGAATGTTTTATCAGAATAAATGTCTTACTCAATATTTTATCACGAAATTTGTAAAATGTAGATGCCAAGTCATCATAAGCGCATAAGCTGTTTGAAACAGCGCTATGCATTTTGTGCCGTTTGGAGCGTCAGTATGTTTCTATTTATGCATAGGTATGAATATATATTTTCAAATATTCTTCCCCGAATTTGTTTAACATTTATAATTACAACTAATTTAATTGTGAAATGCCTTTGTATTTCTTCCGAAATAAGGATACGTGGTAATTGATATTGGAAATCATATCATACATGTTTGATTAAATTACATCAGTATTTGGACAGGTCTTGCAAACGTCTGAACTGCTTACGATATCTTTCTACCATGTTAAAGGATATAGGTAATAGAAAAACTAGAAATAAGATATTTAATATACTATTTGGGCAAACACTTCCTGAATTGCTCTTTCGCACCATGAAATTGAATAATCGGGCGGGAGAACGACCTCTGTAATTTCCAGAGACTTGTAGAACATATGTAGCACGCAAGGCGAATTAGTAGCACGTAATGCTGTACAATGAATAAAGCTTTCTTGTGGTCAATGTCTTCCACTTTCTTGAATACACCAGTCCAGTGAAACACAGCCTCGGTTTTGCATGACGATTATTTTGAAAGTAAAAACGACTGTATCATTTCCCACGTTAAACTGAAATCAATAACTTGTTTCGAGAAATAAGCTGCTTTCTAAGCGTAAATAATGGAGGAATATTTTATATGAAGTATATTATTATGAATATTATTAGTTTGTTACACGCAACATTTTAAAAGTAGAGTATTTATAATTTGCTGCATAGATCAACAATGAATAATATACATCATAAATGAATTTTTTTTCAAACACGTAAAATTTACGGCAACAATATGCGTGTCAAAATTTGAAAGGAAAAGGGATTGAATTTGTTACGTTTGTATCATAACGAGATCCCTTACAATAGAAAATATAACAATCAAATGAAATACAATAACGTCCTTTACTGAAATTTCTCCAAAGTTAATTTTGTTCTTCTCTCTAGTTTATGAGTTTTTGTACTATTATCGCTCCTAATATCAAATTGCTTTTGTATTCTAATGTAATTAAACTTTAAAACAGTTTTTAAATCTTAGTTTGAAATCATATTTTAAATTCAGAAGAATTAGTGGTTGATAATCTTCGAAAAAACAAACTCTTAAAAGTTGGGTGATAGGACATTGGGGAAGCCATGCGTGGTGATCTTGAGACCCTCGCGTGCAGCGCCACCCGCCAGTTTTCGTCATGCTTACCAACGTAATATAGACCTCACCATGCCACCGAGGTTATGCCACTGAAAATGGTAGATGGCCGAGGTGTGAAGGTCCCGGGTTCGGGTACCATCGCGCGGCTCTCGATCTAACGGTCTGGAGTTTTGGTACGTTTTCTCCAGATGTAACGTGAATACGCGTTAGAACCCCTTAGAAAGTCCTCCTACCAAGGCACCCCCCATCGTAGGCAGATACCCCGCGTGCAGGTTTGCCTTAACACACAACATACATCGAACGTAATATGTTTCCCTTTCGCGTCTGTCTACCGCCCTTCCAAGTAGTTACGCGAAGTTCCGGAACACAATCCCAGACAGCACATAAGCTTAAATCAAGCTTGGCATTTCTTTAAATTTGACGTATTAATACAAGCTTGACTTTTCAATTCATTTTAAGCTTGCAGCAAGCTTAGAAGTCATTTCAACTGTCAAGCTTGAATACAACTTGATGACTGCTTGATTTGGAAAGACACATCCACATAAAAAATAATTTATCATCAGTCATAAATGTACTTGACCATAGAATTAAAAAAAAAAGATTCTATACTTCCAAATATGGAAATTCTTCAAAATAAAATACAATTATACTACGAAATTGATTTCAAAATCAGTCGTTTGTCTCGATTTTGGCCAATATTGCCCAACATGAGTGTCGCGATATTGAAAGTTTTAAAACGTGTGCTGCTTTTAAGTTTATATTATGCTTATTTCCCTACTAGTAGAGTCTATAAATCACTCATAACATTATTTTAATTTTGATTCATCCCATGGAAAAATAAAAGAAAGAAATCGGCATCTGGCACTGATCGATCTCGCCAGAAAACGGCGTGACAACCATGACAGTCACTTCAAACATTAGTCGACCTAAAGCGAGGCAGATTGGCGGAACGGTTAGGACGCTGGACTCCCAACCCTTAGGTCCCGAGTTCTATCCCAGTCGCGGACGCTTGATGGAAACAGATTAAATTAACTTGAAATTTCAGCATAGAGGGGGAAAATGCGTGGAAAAATAAAATATGTGGGGCGAGTTCGCCGACGGGCGCCCCGTGTATTTAAGAAATATTTTTTTAGAAAAATTTTTTTAAGCTTGAAATTAAGCTTGCTATGTCAAGCTTAATTCAAGCTGGGCAAGTGTAATTTTAACACTCGATTCAAGCTTGCATTAAGCTTACACGCTTGAAATTTTCAAGCTTAATTCAAGTTTATTGACTTGATAAATCAAGCTTGCTGCAAGTTTGATGCAAGTTTTCTGTGCTGCCTGGGCTGTAGATATTAATATTCGGATTAAAGATATTAAGCTTTTTTTTTTGGGGGGGGGGGGGTTGGCTATTTATCACTCACTAAATAAGGGAAATTTGTTAAATTACACTTTAGAAAATTTTCATTGATATTTTCCGTGCTAGCGTACCATCAGTAAAAATATAAGCAGTCTAGTTCGGCTTCTGCGAATACTGATCAATCTCGCCAAAAAAAACGGCGCGGCAACCGTAACAGTCACTTCAAATTTTAGTCATACTTGCGCGAGGCAGATTGGCCGAATGGTTAGGACGCTGGCTTCTCAACAGTTAGGTCCCCAGTTCGATCCCAGCCGCGGACGCTTGATTTAAACAGATTAAAATAACTTGAAATTTCAGCAGAGACGGGAAAATGCGTGGAAAAATAAAATATGTGGGCGAGTTCGCCGACGGGCGCCAGGTGTATTTAGGAAATTTTTGTTTAGGATAATTTTTTAAGCTTGAAATTAAGCTTGCTATGTCAAGCTTAATTCAAGCTGGGCAAGTGTAATTTTAACACTCGATTCAAGCTTGCATTAAGCTTACACGCTTGAAATTTTCAAGCTTAATTCAAGTTTATTGACTTGATAAATCAAGCTTGCTGCAAGTTTGATGCAAGTTTTCTGTGCTGCCTGGGCTGTAGATATTAATATTCGGATTAAAGATATTAAGCTTTTTTTTTGGGGGGGGGGGGGTTGGCTATTTATCACTCACTAAATAAGGGAAATTTGTTAAATTACACTTTAGAAAATTTTCATTGATATTTTCCGTGCTAGCGTACCATCAGTAAAAATATAAGCAGTCTAGTTTGCTTATTTTATGTGCTCTTTATTTCTTGCTTTTACGTGGTAATAAAAAAAGGGACTGTACAGAAGGAAACATAGTATTTCCTGAAAGATGGCGTAGTTATTTCATTTTTGGAACAAATAGTTTTTACGCAAACTAAAAACTACTACCTTAATTAAATCAACCTGCATTTCCAGTTTAGAAAATTAAGAGTAGATATCTATCTACATGTAAAGACCTTTTTCGATATATCCATGACCCCCACAGGAAAAGAAATAGAAAATCTTATATATTCATTTATAAAAATGGAAACGTTTGCATGTTTTTGTTTTAAGTTTCTTTTAAATATGAACTAAGGTAGAGTTGACTTTGATCAATTTTCAGAAATTTCGTAAAACCATACTGAATACACAGACAGTATTTGTAACAATAATACACAGAGAACTTTTTTTAGAATAATTTTAGCGTTTACTATTAATTGACTTATATTAACTAGCTACTTACTACATTTACTCACGGAAAGAATATATTTTTTCCTATTGCCTATACTCATGTACAAACACTGTACTTGCACGTTAAATATGTGGTCCGTATATTATTTCTTAGATAGATGAGAATAGTGGATAGAGAGAAGTAACGATTTGGAGGAAATAAACCCCTCAACGCTCATGCTTCAAACTCCGGGTCCTCCAGGAAGGTACATAGCCGCAAAACCAAACAGGTCGACTCTCTCTTGTAGGTATTACGAACAGCACATTAACCAATGAGTGAAGGTGCACTCCCAAACTGGCAATTAGCCAGTTCTACATCACAACTAATTTTTATTGTTTAGTCTTTCCCACGGACTTGAATATGGAATGATCATCGACTATCAGCGGATGTGTAAAATCGTGTCAGCCTCTCAAAGTAAAATACCTGATCCCCTTTCGATTATTAACTGCACAAAGGGCCCTCGAGCGACGAACCTCAATAAAAAGTATAAGTTTTATTTTCATCAGACAAAATTGGTTGAAATTTCTAGTAAATGCTACAAATATTAGAAAGATAATTAAAATATCTTTCTAATATAAAATAATTCATTATGATCTATTTTCTAATCATACTCTCTACTTATTATAAAAGAAGATGTCTGTCGGCGGCTTTACGGAGAAACGGCTACACTAAGAAACACCAAATTTGGTACTCGGGAAGTTCTAAACATGAAGTTATGCACCTAGAAGCGATTTTTTTTAATTCCACCAAGAAATGTTTTTATTTTATGTTTCATGCGATTTTTGGCATTTTTTTTCTCACCTAATTACGTAATAACGGCGGTAATTACGCTTGCAGCAAAACGGCATTTGTATCATCGGATAGAGGAGAAAATTTCCCTTTAAAAACAGTGGTTCTGAATATGTAACATAATTTGCAGATTTTTAGGAATTTTTAAAATGAGTATCTTTTTTGACGATTTTTTTCGTAAAATAATTTTAAAATTGCCGCATCTTAAATTCTATCAACCATAACTTTTTGATATTTTGAAAAATCGTGAAACATTCCTTTCTCCCTTTTTTAGATTAAAAACGAAAAAATTATATAAATTAGGTGATTTTTTACGAATTTTAAAGGTAACATAATAATTAGAATTGAACAGCATCGCCGATACGCCATTATATAAATAAATTATAGCACGAATTTATAACTAAGGTTGCCACATTAAGGATTAGAAAAACTGTGTTTTTTCAACCTATCGATAGAGTTTTTAAACGGGGCACCAGATAAAATTTCTCATAAATCTTAAATGAAATGAGCGTCATTTTGATGTCATAAGTTTAAAAATGCCTTGGAAATCTTGATTATGATTAACATACTTTGACAAACAATAACACCATAAGCGAAATAAAAAACTTTCACATTATCAGATGCAGTAGAAAAGTAAAATATCGTGAGGGTTTTTTTTTTCCTCTTTCACTAATTCGTGTTAGATATTGCTACTGAGAGTGACGCGCTCTTGACGTCATGAGTTAAAAATCTTGCAGCAAAACGGCATTTGTGTATCATCGTATAGAGGAGAAAATTTTCTTTTAAAAACAGTTTGTTCTCATAAGTAACATAAGTTGCAGTTTTTTAGGATTTTTTAAACTAAGTATCTTTTTTGACGATTTTTTTCGTAAAATCTGTGTATATATAAATACGCTAAGCAAGTCCTTTGTGTCCCTTTTTCAGCCCATTGAGCGAACGGACGAGCGCGAAATTTGGCACAGTTAAAGTTCGAATGGAGGTAGCTGTGCGAATGTTAAAATGTTTGTGTAATATGCTAATACACCTTAAAAAATTAGAGAAGTAATTTGGCACGCAGTATTTTGCGCCAAGTCGGGCACTGGTTCCATTCTTGTGTCCATTTTGAAACAAGAATACTTCAGTTTCAAAGTACTATACGGTTATAGTATTACAACAAAATTTCCAAAAAGTGAAATTATTCGCCCGTTTACTGAAAATATTTTGAAATTCGTCAAGCATCAAAAGGAGATGAAAATAACATTATGTTATTAACTAGCTGCTATGCGCGACTTCGTCCGCGTCGGTTTTAGAATTGGGTCCCGAGAGAAATGTAGCATGTGTGCATAACAAATATTGTTGCGACAAAAGAAACTGCATTTAAATATTATTTGCTTTTTACTTGTTTCAAATGAATTATATTGCATGGTATAGTATACTTCATTTAAAATAATAGAATATGCAGAGTTACTAAATTTAGATTTTTTCAGGCATTTGGCGAATAGAGACAGTTATGACAGTATTTGCGAACTGTTTTGTAAAAGAAATATTTATGCTATATGCATTATCCCCCCACCATCCTAACCAATAATTTTTAATGCCCACTCATAATTTTGAGTATTCAGAAATCGAAATTTTCACTGAATTAACTTGAATGATATGTTTAAGAAGAAATTACTGTGCAATTTACAAGGAAACCTAGTCATTAAATTTCCAAAACATACAATGGAAAACTAAATTTCAAGTACAATTTAATTTTAATGAAGGATTTTTCAATATTATTTTAAATATTACGTAGACGTTCAATTTAATTAACTTGTAACAATTTTAAGTTTCCACGTTTTATTGTATCCAACCGAATTCTTCTTCTTAGCAGTAACTGATTTATAATATTAAAATTGCATGAAGCTAAATACGAAAATGCCAACGGTAACAACAGTTGTCTTGCATATTTTATGGCATTTGGATACTTGATTATGGTTTCCACACAGATCCATGCCATTTATCTTTTTATGTTAAATAAAGATTTAACTGGCTCATATTTTTGTATTTCTGCGGGCTCTTCGTGATACTGCATATCTGAAATAGAAGACGGATCCAATAACATGGGCTGTACCAACCGAGTTGGAAAATTAAGGTCAAATCACAAAATCTTTCTCTTAAATCAGTCAATAAAATTTTTAGATCATGGATATTTACTTCCCATTTTTGGTCCCATGAAACTTTTCAAGAGTTTTGCTGTACATATATATGTGCGTCTAACGTAATTCAATTAAATATCTTCACTTTTCGACCACCAAGAGTTTTATTCGTTAGTTACAGTGTTTCGGGAAAAAAAATTTCTTTTGCAAAACAGCAAAAATGGAGAAAAAGGATTTAGCAAGATGCTAAAATGCCACTTTACAGCTAAAAATAATAAATAACAGCATTTTTTAAAGCGGATTAAAAACATTAACGGGGATCTCATGTCCGCGAGGGTTTGCGCACCCATCTCTGCCAGCCGCCTGCGAGCGGTGAGGTCTCGGGTTCGAATCCCGTTAACCCATGGTTGTCATTTCCACCCCCTTCTTCTGTGTTTGTACATCTGTTGTGCTCTATGTTATTAATAAATGTTATATGGAATTCATAAATGTCAAAACGGATATTCAGGGGTATAAGACCATCCTCGAGATTGCAGTCAGAAACCTCAAGAACAATTCTCAATTCAAACAAACAAAAACAAACAAACAAAAACATTAACGAAAACAAACAACAACAAGAATGAAAACAATGTTAAGACAAATACTTTAATTTATTTTTATTCAAAACATTTAGATTTGGATCGAACCGAAGTGGGTTTTTAAGGGACTTCCGTAGCAATAGGCTTTAACGTCCAGTGTGTATTTTTGAGTGTGTTTTGGAATCTTGTCGTAAGGACCCCTAACTGACCGGAGTAGATGTATAGGTTACGGTCCGTTGGACCGCGGGTCGGGTAGCTGGCAGTAGGGAGATTGAAATGACTATATTGGGTTTCGCTATTAGGAGCGCTTCATTGTCAGTCATTCTTATCAGTAGCAACTCCGTTATCAGTTGAGCGTGTGTTGTGTCGTGTGTGTGTCAGTGTAGAATATAGATTTAGATCTACGAATCTTTCTCAGTTTTATACAGGTTCACTTTTGAAAAGTTTTTCAAAATTAATTTTTTCCCTTCTGGGTTTTTTATCATGGGAGCGTTGTAAACGTGACATATTTAAATTCTATTTCTAATGTCAGTTTTAATGAGGTTTAACGGGCGATAAAAATCTCTTTCAAAATCTACTATGTGCAGTGGGATAATCCTATCATTTTTAATAAGAACATCACTGGATATTGGTTTGGCAAATCATTAATTTGCATAAGCTAAAATATGTGATTTAAAGTCATTCCTTTTATTTATTAGTGCATGTGTTTTACGATTCAGGCATACTCGGAAAACTCACATTAAGTAAGCTTAACAGTACCTTCAATCTATACTTCGAAAATCTATGAACTATCGTATTTCTCGTGAGCCTCTAATACAGCTGGTATGTCTGGGAAGTTTCTGGGCAAAAAGATAAAAAAAAATATATTAGCTTTGTCCATGTCTCCCAATCTATCTCCAATATTCCTGATTATCGTTGAAAGAAATTGCTTCACAGAGACTTTATATCTGTTTGTCACATTCAGAAACAATGTGATATTCATGTATGAAATTTTTACCAATCTTGTTTGAATTTATGCAGGAAATCCATTAAGTAAGTTCCAGTTTTATTTTCCGTCTCTTTTAAATTTTCTTTTCAAGCATTTACACAAGTTAGAGTAAATTAAAAATCGTTCTCAAAAATGCGTAGTTTCTGCGTAATTCTAATATAAGTGCGGAAAGTTATGCTTAAAATGATAAAAATAAATGATGTTATTTTACAAGTTTAACCATAAAAATATGCATCACGTGCAACATTGTATCTCAATGTTGCATGATTGCTGATGCATTATTGCTCGTTCCTTTGTTGCTCGTTGTTATTTATTATTTATGCATTTAAAAAGTGCTAAATCTTAATACTAAAGTCGTTTACAGTTAAAAATATTTCATTGTTAGTCATTTAGCAGTTATTTGTTATTATTACAGGTGACATTCGCGGGACAAAAGAATTTTGCCTCGCATTTTAGCGAAAGTGGCTTCTTTTCTATCACATTTTGCGAAGAAAAGCTACTACTGCATAATCCCTGGTTCCTTGAAGTTATTTATTTAATTTTGTCAATTATATCGGCTAAATAATTCACAAATGCCTTACCATTTACCACAATATATAAGGGTTAGGATTTGAACTTTATCTTTGGTAAGAATTCTGGACGAGTCCATTTTCAAATTATCCATCTTAACATGTCTCCTTTTGCAAGCAAACTTCCTAACTCCTCGTATGGAGTAGGCCCCTCGTTGGGAACACAGTACTAGGCATTACTACTGCTACTTAAAGTAGCAATTAGGATACCGTATGTAAGTATTGATCCAATTGCTGATAATATAAGATTGTTGTTCAAGGAAATGGATCCAATGAGTTTGAATTCAGCCGAGCTTTCTTTTACGTACAAAGGGCGCGGTAGATCAGAACATGTTTTTAAAATTTCAAGCTTTATCTCAGAAAATTCATAAGTTACCGATGAAGAAAAATAGCAAACGAACACAAATCTCAAAAAACAGTTCACTACAAAAATATTGTTGTATATTGCTATAATCGGGTTAACTGCATTCATAAACAGAGTAATGTACAGTGATCTAAATGCAATTCCGAGTACCACAATGGAGTCTACGAGCCAGATTGACTGAAATTCAGTCTGTATCAACTTTATAATGTGAACTATTTCTTCGAAACACGTTTTTAATTTTTCATCCGGGAAAAACTCTTCAACAGAGTTCAGTTTTTTCTTAAGCTCAAACATTGCGATCTTGAGGATGTGACAAAAACAACAAAACAAGGCCGAAGCACCCATACAGCCTCCTGCCAAGTATATTAAAATCCTTCTCATATAATGTAATAGCGCATTAAAGTTAAAGTATGAGTTTTCTTCATAATTAACTGAAAAGTCCAAACATACTGCGCACATGGATACAATAACGTTCAGTAGCAAGACAAAAATTAGCACAGTCTTAAATTTTAAATTGTAATTTTCGGTTGTCCACGAATACATGATTGCTAGCTTGGTAAAAAGATAATCGATCCTGTTCCATTTGATGTACAGCAAAAGCCTTGAAATTAAAATCATCAAGAAATTTATAATAGTAGCCACAGTGCTTTTATTTATATTTCCTATTGCATACCAAATAATATGGTAAATTGTGTAGATAACACTAATATCAAACATAAAGGCTAGAATTACTGACGACAGAGCAAATAATTTTATTTGGCAAATTTTCTTTCTATCGAATTCTAATCCATGCAGCCAGAGATAAATCTTCAGAGGCTTGATTTCGTTTTTCAATTTATCTTGAAATAAGTATCGCTTCCTTTCAGATTCGCCTTCAGTATCAAGAGAATGTTTTATGGTAAAAACTCTTTGGTTCTTTTTAATCATGACTGATTCGCATATACTGTCGAAATTATCCAATGTATATTAACGGTGAAGATGATTAGCATGAAGTTGCTATCTAAATTTTCTTAAAATTTACGTGCTTTCTTGTCATGTAATATTTTGTCAGAAGAAATATCATTATTCAATGTTTTACCGCGGAAATCCTAAAATTAGGTACAATTGTATCATTTTATGTGCGTTTAATAATGTGCATGAAGTACCGTTTTGCATATTGTGCCATAACGAACGGCAGTATCTTATCATTTATGTAGAGGCATAAATAACTATTTTACATATTTTTGGATGAACTTTTTTTTACATTTATAGATGTAACTAATTTAATTGGTGAATCCTTTTGTATTCCTTTCCAAATAAGGACACCCGGTAACTGACAATGGAAATCAAATGACATACGCTCGATTAAATTATGTCAGCATTTCTACACGATGTGCGAACTTCTAAACTGCACACAACATATCCCTACCATGTAAATGAAAAAGCAATACCAATATTGGAAGTAAGATGTTTAGTATATTAGTTCCTTCATACACTGTTATGCTATTTTTATATAACATTTCCTTTTATGCTATTTTTATTTTTATAAAACAATTGCTCTTTAATGCCTTGGAATTCAATAATCAGTCTGTAAAAATTTCACTGTATTTTCATGGACTATTAACAGTGATGTAAACGTAGCGTGGATTAGAAAAACGCAAACGCTGCACAAAGAATCAAAATTTCTTATGTTCAGCATTGATTAGTACACCAGCCAAGTTTCATTCAACAACAGCTTCGCCCGACGATTATTTTGAATGTGAAAACGACTGCATCCCTCGGATTTCCCGATTAAAGTGAATTCAGTTTCTTATTTTGAGAAAAAATGAACTGTCTGCTAAGCGTGACTAATGGAGGCACATTTTATATGAAGTAAATTGTCATGGATATTACTGGTACGTTACACGCAACTAAATTCATTTTTAAAGTAGAATAAATAATAATATCAGTTTCTGCGTCTTTCAATAGCAAATAATATTTATATACAAACACACAAACACGCACACACAGATAGATATATATATATTTATTATGAACGTGTTATTCTTTCAAACACATAAAATTTACGACAACGATATGTGAGTCTAAATTTCAAAGGAAAAGGAGCTAAAATCAATTACTGTTTTATCAAAAGGGAATCACTTGCAATGTAAAATATGTTAGCATCGAATAAAATAGAATAACTTACTTTACTAAAAAATGCCCCAAAGATTATAGAACAGATCTCATAGAATAGATGTTTTATATCTATTGTATCATTTTATGTGCGTTTAATAATGTGCATAGATGTTTTATATCTATTCTATGATTTTTTTTTTGCTATAATATCAGGACCAGTGGCAAATCGCTTTTGTATTTTAATGTAATAAATTTTAAAATAATTTTAAAATATCGTAAACCATATTTTTAATGGATCATTCTGCGATTTGTGCACGGTATTACACAAATACCGTAATTTTAATTTTATATGTGATATTAATTTTCGGATTAAAGATACTAAGCTAATTTTATTGGTAATTATTTTCTGCTAAGTAAGGAACATTGTGAAAGTACGTTTTAAAAATGTTTTATCGTACTTTAGTTTATGTTCACATAACAGCAGTTCTAATATATCAGCATTGTTTCTATTTTTATTTAGTACTCTTTATTTAGTCCTTGTATGGTAATATACTACGAAAAAAAGTACTTACCGATGGCAACAAAGTATTTAACGAAAGATTGAGTAACTATCTTAGTTTAAAAAAGAATAGTTTTTGCATAAATGGAAAACTATTGCTTCAATTAAGTCAACCGTCATTGCTGCCAACAATTCCGGAATACAATGAACCACTTTTTGGCAACAGTGATTCTAGTACAAAAGTTTTTGTGATAAAATGCAACAAAATTTCTGAGTTTGCCGGAGGACGTGGTTATCTCTACTTATTATAAAAGAAGGTGTCTGTGTGTGTGTGTGTGTGTGTGTGTGTGTGTGTGTCTGTCTGCAGCGTTACGGACAAACGGCTACACCTAGAAACACCAAATTTGGTATTCGGGAAGATGTAAATATGTAGTTGTGCACCTCGAAGCGATTTTTTCAAAATTCGACCTAGATTTTTCTTTATTTTATGTTTTATGCGATTTTTGGCATTTTTTCTCAACTAATTCGTAATAACGGCGGAAATTACGCTCGCAGCAAAACGGCATTTGTATCATCGGATAGAGGAGAAAATTTTCTTTTAAAAACAGTTTGTTCTGAATACTTAACCTGATTTACCGATTTTTAGGAATTTTTTTACTAAACATCTGCTTCGCGATTTTTTTTCGTAAAATAATTTTAAAACTGTCGCATCTTGAATTCTATCCGTCATAACTTTTAGATATTTTGACAAATCGTGAAACATTCTTTTCTCCCTCTTTTAAAATAAAAACGAAAAAATTATGTAAATTAGATGATTTTTTACGAATTTTAATGCAGCCTAATGTTTAGAATTTAATAGCATCAACGCGATCTTACGCCATTCATTACATTGCGATCACGGCACGAGAATTTATGTTCGGCTGTTGCCACAGAAAGGATTAGAAAAAAGGGTTTTTTCAACCAATCGAGTTTTTAACTGGGATATCAGAATTTCAATTCGCAAGTGAGGATCTATGACGTCAAATGCTTTAAGATACCTAAACATTACGCCATAATTTTAACTCATTTATTCCAGCTCTATTTTCAACACAGGGAGACGATATTTTGATTAAAATTTACTGTAGAAATTAACTAAGAAATTCACGATTATTATTATTAGAAGTGGTATTTTAATCCGGTGCTTATTTAAAAATTGAAATGTTTTCACGGCGCTGAAAATGTTCATTTTAAAAGTTACAAAGTTCGTTTCAAAGCGCGATATATTAAAATTTTTCTATTTAATATTTTTATTTTTGGCATTTAATTTAGCGCAGGCGTTGCCTAACATACGCATGCAGGTTGCGAGTATAATTTTATTTTAACGTTGAATTACGTTCCTCCATAAAGGTCACACAAAGTTTTAATGATACCGTTTGAAAACAATTATGCGAAATATCGAAAGTAACTCCGAAATTAATCTACCGGGGTATCCTTTACGGCAGTCAAACAGTGACGTCATAAATTTTAAAAAATGTGTGAAATTTGTAAACTCTGCAACTCTAACGCCCTGTCACAATTAAAATGGGAATAAGTAGCTCCTCGAGATTACACAGTTTGATGTTTTTCAGGAGACAGGACTATGGAGGATATAAAAGATATCGCTATTGGATATTTAAAATGGCACCCCTTGGATATTTTCTCCCCACAGTAAGATGAAATGGTTTACGGCGCTAAATACGCCAATCTTATAAAACTATGTATAAATTAAATATATATGGAGAGTTTCCTTAATGGCAACCATTATGTGAAATGATTATTATTTATGCTAATGCGTAAATTGCAAAGAATCGCCACAGAATCAAAAGATCCCACTGAGGCCAAATAATCTAAGCTGTTTCTTTTAAGGGAGCCTTGAAGAGAGAGAAGCGAGTATAGATAGTATTAATGTACGTAATAGGTAGTATTATTAGATTTGTAAAGATAGTATGAATAAATCGCAATGTACCACGTTAATAAATATTTCATGAAATTAAAAGTGTTTATCCTTTTTCAACGGTTGTCTTACAACCAACTAAACGAAAAGTAATTCTAATTTGCGTTAATATATCCCGCAGTCATTTCAACAGAGGGGATTACTTGAACTTTTTTAAAAATGAAATTCTTTTTTGTCACATGCAGATATGATTTTAGTAGTAAAAAATTCCCTTCTTCCCGTATGAAGAGCCGGTGCGCAGCTATTTTAAAAACATCTCTTGAAAATAGCATAAATGAATTCAGAAGACCACCTCAAAACGTGTAAATACACCAAAATCTCGAAGTCGAATTTTTTTCATGATTGCAATACTTTCCTTATATGGTACATTTTCGGAAAGAAATAAATGGTGCTCCATTTCATGTAGTGTCTTAGGTATTTAATGCTACAACTTGAGCCTAAAAAACAGTATGATGTAGAAATAAGACATTTTGAAAGCCAGGAGTTCTCTGCAAACCATTAAGCTTTCCACTTTTTTGATAGTGAATGACACTGACGTAGTTTTTTGAGTCATTATACTGCAATGATCAGGTTAGTACTCATTACACAAACTTTACATTAAGAGTCGAATAATTTTGCACTTTTTTTTTTTTAAATTCCACATCACGAATAATTTCGAATTACACATGTAAGGAAAATTTTCGTTTCCTACCGTGCGAAGAACGGGCACGCAGCTAGTTATAAATATATACTCTTAAAAAAAAGTGGCTAATTATATTACGGAATTGTTGGTAGCAGAGGCGTAGCCAAGCGTGGGATAGGGGGGTCACAACCTCCCATGAGAAATTTTTTGCCATGCAAAATGTGTATTCTTCAATTCCTTATCACACACACGTATGCATTTACGTAGGTTGCAGTAGTTGTAACCCCCTCCCATGAAAAATGTCTGGCTACGCCACTGGTTGAACTCTATGCCTATGGTTCCAGATTAGAAAATTAAGGGTGTATATCTGTTAGTGTGTGAAATCTTTTGTGATAGATTCAAGACCCACCGAAGAAAGAAAGTCTTTTATCTTAATGCGTAAAAATAGAAACGTTCGTATGATTTTACTTTTTTTTTTAACTTTTCAAATGCGAAGTAAGGGAGAGTTTATTTTGAAATTTTTCCATAAATTTCGCAAAACCATACTAAATTCACTGATAATATTTTTTACAATAAAAAACAGAAAATATTTTTAGAATGATTTTAGCGCTTACTATTGAGCTATAATAAGCTACCTACTTACTCTTGCCGTAGATACCTCAGGGGCTAGGTATCCAACGTGAAACTATTTTTTTTTCTTTTCCTCCAGAAGTCCAACAGTTTCCGACAGCGGAGTATTCAACCGTAAAAGCATCTCCTAAAGAGCCGTTTGCTTAAATTACAGCCTTTAGTTCGGATAGTGCTTACAACAATTGTTTTAGTGCAAGACTTGTACCAAAGCAATGGTATCACAGTAAAAGATGCAATCCACTTAATGCAACACTTGTTTTAAAGCAATGATCTCATAATTAAAAAAAACATAATTTTTTTAATGTAAGATATAATCCTCGCCTTGAAAGTCTGTTCTATTTGCTTGCATACAAAGGATGAAAACATATCGGAAAATGTACCGGAAACCGCTTTCATTTATAAATCAGACTAGCATCCGTTGTAAAAACATGTATCCAATTGTTCTCTGCATACTTAGCTACACACATGAGTGTTTTACAAGCTATTAATTAGTTTTAATCTCTAAGTAGTATTGTTTAGAGTGTTCTTATTAATAAATGGTATAATAGTGGACAGTTAGTTCCTCGTCTCGTTATAATTGTTATACATCGTGATAAACGATTCTGGCGTATCTGTTATATACTCCTTGATATTAATACCATGAACTGAATGCAATAATTGTTAAAGTTCCAAAATGAATATACATAAAATTACATTTTCTGCGATGGAAAAATAAAAGCAAGCAAAGTATTTTTTTAAATACATTTCAGGCAATGCGAAAAAATAAAAGCTTTTAAAATGAAATCTATCACTCACTCTAACTAAATGAAAATATAACTTAGCTGCAATAAACATAAAAGTTTGGCACAAGATATTATATTTTTATAGAGTTACACAGTATAACGAATTCACTGAAAAGCTCTCTTTGCTAACAAACCTCTTGCAGGCAAATTTCTGTACTAGAAAATGAATACTCTCTTTTAAAGCCTGCACAAAAAGTCTATCTGTATTCTTTTAGAGCATATTAATTCCAGTCATTAGAGAATTTCATTGACTTTTTATCACAATGATCTTTAGAGCAATCCAGTATGAAAGGCGCGACTATTCATTTATTCCGAACTGATAAGATGCTTAAGGCAGGCAAGGAATCATTAGCGCTAGTGTTGATGACTAGAATATCCAGTGTAAATATGTTAAGTTTTGAAAACTAATAAACATCTAGCATCTAATTCGAAAGAATATTTTTGTTTTTCAGGTCACTCATTTAGTAATCAAACAGCTAAACTGTTTCAGTTTGTCTCTGATTATGATTTCAAGTACTTTGATATTCATTTGAGTTGCTAGTTTGGAATTTTTGCTTTTGTTCTGATTGCTATGCACTAAAAACTTTGTGCAAATAACATGCATAAAAATGTACTTATAGTTAGCACGATATTTTGGAGCAATATAGAAAGATAAAATAAATAAAAATCTTGTGTAAAAACACACGCATAAAATGATACTTATGGGATGGGACGATCGTTTCAGCCGAAAAAAATTTTTGGTCTTCGTCAGCCGTCACACTTAGTTTCACGGAACAGTCGGAACTGAAAGATAAACAAAGGCAAAAGTGAACAGAATGGTTCCACATGGATAAAAGAAAAAGACGAGAAACCACGAAGATTAAAGGAAGGAGAAAAAAGCAGGTTGCCTTAAAAATAAAGTAGAATAAATATAGACAAACAAAAACTATAAAATAAAATAAATGAAAAAAATATCATAAGAACCCAAATATTAGTATACTTATTTTATTAAATACATACAGGACAAAACATTATACATTTTTTTATAACATTAATAATAAACATAAAGGAAAAACAGAGAAACCCACGCAATAATAAAAAGTAAATAAAAGAAGAAGAAGAAATAAATGAATAGGAAAACCTAGCAATAGAAGGAAATGGGAAAAGGGGGGTGGGGGTGGAGCAAAGGAAAAAAGTGAATAATGCGAGATAAAAAATAGTTAACATTTTTTAACTAAATCTTTCCAAGACATTACTCTGCGGCGTGTCACCAGTACATTCAGGATGAGACGCCGTTCTTGTGCGGGAGTTATACTTTTCCATATCCTAGACTATTAATTTGTTGTGCTATTCGGGAGTTTTTATGACGCGCAGCTATTTTCTGTTTGAAAAACAGAGTTGTCTGGAAAACAAAAACGATGGAAAAATACATAAAAAAAAAAAATTCTAAAAAGAATTTAAAACATATTAAAATAAAAAATTCTAAAAACTTTTCCTTCAAAAGAGATTTTTTATGCTCTTCACGCAAAAATCTTTCCGTAATTGTAACCCCTGTAGTGAAAATAGTGTGAAATAAGGATCGTGGTTGCCATGTGTGGCGATTTTGCCGAATAAAATATCGTTCGTATACAAATCCACAAAAATGGACCTATCGGCCTGAAATTTAGCACAGATATGTAAAATAATATAGAATAAATCGTAGTCCACTTTAAAACTTTGAAAGTCCACCCGTTCCCGGAATTTAAGAGATTTTTTATGCTCTTCACGCAAAAATCTTTCCGTAATTGTAACCCCTGTATTGAAAAAAGTGTGAAATAAGGATCGTGGTTGCCATGTGTGGCGATTTTGCCGAATAAAATGTCGTTCGTATACAAATCCACAAAAATGAACCTATCCGCCTGAAATTTAGCACAGATATATAAAATAATATAGAATAAATCGTAGTCCACTTTAAAACTTTGCAAGTCCACCCGTTCCCGGAATTTAAGAGATTTTTTATGCTATTCACGCAAAAAGCTTTCCGTAATTGTAACCCCTGTAGTGAAAAAAGTGTGAAATAAGGATCGTGGTTGCCATGTGTGGCGATTTTGCCGAATAAAATGTTTTAAATTCTCAAAGTAAAAATAAAAGAATAATAATGATTTTTTTTTGTTAGTTTATATTCGTAAGGTTATTTTTTTTTTAATTATAATATCGTGTGCATGGGAAATCAGAGCAGGAATGTAATGCTTTACACGCAAAACAATAAGAATTGAAGATTTCCGAGGCTAATAGGTAAATTATTTTAGTTTGGCGAAAAAATAAAATGGCTCAAATGCCGATTTTGTGAAAGTGAGTTCTAGCGGTTTGCACAGATTTCGGCTTGGCGCAATTTATTGAGAGCTTAAGGAAATAGATTTTTGAAAACAAGTGCAAAGGTTTTATTAGAATACAGCGTTAAATTTTAATGATCCGTGAAGAAATAATGCAGTTATTAAGGGATTTCAATTGATCTATCTCCAGAATTCTTGCCAAATGAGTACATTGATTTAAGTTGGGGGAATTTCGCCAAATTTCAGAAAATTGAAATCTTCTCATTTAGTACATCGGAGTAATGATGAATAAAACACGTTATAGTTGATAATTTTAAAAAATTCGGCTGTATTAAGGGATTCAACTTTTCAAATAAAGGCTTGCTTTACATTTTCGCACTCTAACCGTTTCCCATATATTATTGCTGCTAAGTCAATGCTTCGAATGATTTCCTGAAAAAACGCTTGCAAAATGGCGTATGTTGGCACTTTGGCGAGGCTTAGATTTGAAACTGGATTTTATTTGAGACTGGGATATATAATGGCACTGATTATAGATAAAAATGAATGTTGGTATGAGTGTATGAGGTTGAAAAACTCCAGCACCGTTGAGCACCGTTGCACCATGAAATTTGGTTCACCTAAGTCTTTTATCATGGAGAAGCTTTTTATGCTATCCGTTTTCCTCTAACTTGCCACCAGGTGGCGCAGCAGAACGTCGAATTCTATTCCGTTTAGCCGTTTGCTATGCGAATATCGTTCAACCGATTTCGATGAAATTTGGTACACGCGAATATTAGAACACGGAGAATATTTTTCACTATCCATTTTGCTGTAACTTGCCGCTAAATGGCGCTGAAAAGCATCAACTTCTATACCGTTCGACCGAGCGGCATAAAATTTTTTATACTTACACATTTGAGCACGAAGAATATATTCCAACTGCGTTCCTTTTGATGTTACTCACCACTAGATGACACTGCAATGCATTATTATTTTAAGTCGCCACTAGATGATGCTGCAGCAGGCCAAATTCTTGACCATTCAAACGGTCGCTATGAAAATCAGTATACATAGCTATTTGAACAATGAGAATATTTTGGCGTTATCCATTTTGCTATAACTCGTCACTTGACGGCGCTGTAGCAAATCATTACTTTATTGAACCACTGGATGGCCCTGCAGTGTATCACTTCTTGACTGTGCAAATGATCGCTATGAAAATAGGTATACATAGATATTTGAACACGGGGAAGAGTTTGGCGCTATCCATTATATTCCTATAACTTGCCACTAGATATTCCTATAACTTGCCACTATAAACTTACCTAACTTGCCTTGCCTTGATAGTTATTCCTATAACTTGCCACTAGATGTCGCGTCAACACATGAACTTCAGGACTGTCCAGCCGATAGTCATGAAAATTCGTATACATCGATATCTGAATGCGAAAAATATTTTTGCCGTATCCGTTTTGCTAAAACTCGCCACTAGATTGCGCTACGCCGCATGGCCTTCTGCACCGTACAAACGATTACCTTGCAATTCGGTATGCATGATTATTGGACACAATATAACACGATATCCACTTTGCTATATCTGTTTATTACAATGAATAGTAATCACCACAAATCGTAATATCAAAAAGTCCATTCATTCCCGTGCGAAGAACGGGTACTTCAGCTAGTAATGAATAAAAACGTTGAGATAAATATTCATATCTAGATTATATTTATCTTTTTAATAAATAACTCGGCTGTTTGAGCCTCGTCAGGGGGACACCCCCCCCCCCTGAACGCCTCAAATTGTTTAGTTTCATTATTGCCATATTAAAACCATATTAATTGACTATGCCATTTTATCTCTCACCCTTTCTTTTACCCCTTTCACCCCATTTTATCTCTCACCCTTTTCTTTTACCCCTTTCACCCCATTTTATCTCTCAACCCTTTTATTCTTCATTTACATTTATTTCATCGACTGGAAGTAGGAGGGTTGATCTTCACTTGCAATTGCAAACGTGGGTCGATGATAACTGAAGTAAACTTATATAATTTTTGTATCTATCTTAACTCACCAACAATTTTGCTTTTCGTTATTTGATATTGTTGAGAGAGCTTTAGGCGAGTAGGGTTGTTGTATTTCGCCTGGTAACCCTATGTTGAAATTTTTAGGATTGTAACCTATTTATAGAAAAATACATGCGATGCATATTCTACAGCTTACGAAATATTGTAACAATAGATTGAAGCTAAGCTGTTTTGAACTAATAGTATTTAAATATATGTAAAATTATGTCACATACTTTTATGTCACAATTTTGGGACACATTTTTAGGACAATTTTCAATAAAGGGGGTGAGAGATAAAATGTCATAGTCATTAAAAATAGTAAACTAAATAAGTACAATGAGACGTACTAGTTTTTTATCAATATTAGCCTGCCAACTCAGTTCACTACTAAAGTTAAGTACTTCCTTTTTTCAACTGAATTTTCATTATTATTTCATTAACAACATAACATCAGTGTAGTTAAGAGTGGGATAAAAGAGTAAATTGGTGTTTATTTTGTTTACCTTGTTTTATCATTGTTTTATTCTGTCATAAAGTATGGGCGTTTCTAATAAAATCTGTAGACAAATTAAAATTTATCTGGTTTTTAAAAACAATATTTCAAGCTAGAACGTTAAATTGCAAAATTACTACAATTGTAGTTTACGAGTAATAACATGGCCGACTTGGTAAGTCTGAGCAAAATGAAAGGGAAAAAAGTTAGTAACACTTAATTAAATCCAGAAAATATACTCCACTAACATAAATTCAGTAATATAAAAAAAAATAAGACACGGAGAGATAAATTAAAATTTTACTAAAAGCGGCATCTAGTGCAAAAGAAACTGCGGCATGTATACCGGAATGGCAGTGCGGCATGTATCCCATTTTGTACGGTACAGACGTAATACATCACAGTGGCCTGTCTTCGCAACGGAAAGTGGCGTAACACAATACTCTATACATGTGCTAAACTTAGTTTTGACTTTGAAATGACGCATGGATTCAGTAAAAATACTTGAGCGTAACGTGTTTAAAAGTTTGGAAAGTGAAATCATGCTCTTATCTCAAAGTAAGGATTGCATAGTTGCAGTTAAAGCATTGAAAAGGATTTCTGCTATAAACTAGTTAAAAAAATCTCACTGCACACCTTCGCGTGTGACTGCTATTTATCGACAATTACAATAAATGTAAGGGGTGCGGCATCTGTCTCGGATGTAGCGACACTCCCGAAGTCACCCTATGAAAAGGATGAAAAATTTTGAAATGTCTAAGATCCTATAAACTGATATTTTCTTTTTTAAGTAGAACACTTATCTTGAAAACGTAGTAAGTATAATCAAGCATTGTTTCTTAATAACAACTAAACTATCTCTGAGCCGAAACGCAAAAGATATTATGCATTCCCGGAATTTATTTTCCTTCAGCTTTTGTTCCTTTTCTGTAAACACTCGAGTTTTCATTATACTGATGTAAATGTTCTCGTTTATTTCTGTACAAAAAATGTGTTTTTTTCCTTAAAAGAAGTACCAGAAGATATACACACGAGATATTCATCTATTTTTCTTATCACCAAGATCTAAGAGCTGCGGCTTTCCCCGAGATTGGGTAAGCATAATTTTCTCATTTCATTTACTTCCTATTCCCTTAAAAAAGGACGTCTAAGCAAGTAAATGTAAGTAAAGTGTACTCCACTCTTTTTATTTTAAGAGTATAAAACTGATTCGATGACAATGCTTCTCACATTTTGTTAAATTTTTGCTTCTTTTCAAAATTAAACCTCGAACACTATCATGCCATATCAAACAAGTTAGAAAAACTTGTTTTCTTTATTTAAATTATTTTTAAACATATTTTTTTAAAAGAAAATTATTCGTTTTATTCTGAAATGAAATTGCAGCCTATAACTTTCTGTATTTCACCTGAATTGACATGCAAATAGTTTTCTTTTCATATAAATGTTAAAATAAAGTCATTACAAAAACGAATAAAAAATTCATATAATGTATAAATTTAAAAGCCTACTTGTACGTTCTGGAGGCTATTTAAACGAGTTCACCTTGTTGGATCGAATGAAACAAAAATTTGCTTGCATTTGTAAAAAGAGACGCAGAAAAAATTTAGCGACAAAAATTATACGCATCCATACGAATCTTTATCTTTAAACAGTTTTTTTTTTTTTTTTTTTTTTTTTTTTTGCTATTTGTAACTCAAAGGGGAAAATAAAAATGTCTGATCTTTAGTAAACCAGCTTGAACTTTTTTGTGACGATCCAAAGAAAAAACCTAAAGGAAAATTTACTGTGAGTTTTATTCCGATTTTATGCAATTTTCAACTTTTCAAAAATACGTATATGATATTGTTCTACTTTGTATTGTTTCAAGTCCAATCTGTAGTCTCTGTGACCTGGACCAGGTTATGGATGTTAACCACCTCCCCTTTTGCCAAGCTTTAACTAAGTCCTCACTTATGGACCGCTACTGGGAGGCCACGGCCGTTTCGATACATAGACTATTTGATACAGCTGTGTTGTTTTTCTGTTCTTGTGTTTTCATTTTTTTTAACATCCTTTTGCTGTATGTCTTCCTATCTTGCCTTTGGAAATAGAGACAAAAATATCGTTCTACTGCTGCACCTTCAAAAGAGACATGGAGAAAATTTAACAGTATAACCAGAAATGATTGCCGTTATTGAAAACATATTGCTCCTTTCAGAACTATTACACATTTTACAATAATTGATGAACGAAATTTAACCCATTTATGCCTAGCGTCCCTTTTTTTGGGACGGCATTTTCGCTATTATTCGAAAACGTTATTTATTTTTCCTAGTCTTTATTCATGAGTATTGAGCCTCAACTCTGCACAATATTTTAACATGACCAAGTAGGATGTTGATATTTCGATTTTTATGCAAAATGATTTTAAAATAAATCATTCCTTGTTCAAGAAGTTGACATCAGAAATTTATCTATTATTTCTGTTATCAGTAAAAATCGAAGAAAGTCGCAAAAATATCCAAGCACAAATGGGTTAAATGCGAAGTTTCTTTTTCTCCAAAAAACGATCGATATTTATAATGTTAGCGCGTAGGGAAGCGAAACTCCAGATGAAATTATGCAGATGCAAAGAGATTCATCATGAGTGTTTCCTGATCTATGTGCTAAAAAAAGATAGTTTGGCCCTTTTTCCTTTGCTGAGAAAATAGTAGTATGTAGCAGTTACCTGGACATGTAGCGTATTTGGTTATTTCCGCAACTAATTCTTTTATATAGAAGAAAAAAACCACTTCTGGTGAATTTTTTTTTTTTGCATCTGTGCAATTCTATGGGCGTGTTTTATATCTCCCTACCCTAAAATTGCATGTTCATTAATGGCGGCAAAAAGTATATTTTTCTTTTATTTTCTTTCTTGTAATATGTATAATAGTTTCAAATGAACAGGGTGATTCAAAATTAGAGGTACAAAATTTTAGGAGGAGTAACGTTTGCCAAGACGATTCAGAATCGCACAGCAATGCGGGGAGGAAACGTCGTCTTCATGTACCTGTTAATAACCACTTTGGAAGAAGTGTTGAACACTTAACGAAGTTTAATAAACAATGGGCTCTTTACCGACATCTCAACATCACCACCATCATATTTTTGATTTATGAATGTAATAACATAAAAAGTAATTTATAATTTTTATCAAGTACAATCTGCGAAATATGTATTAGCGTTTGAAATAAGCGTAGTCGGAAAGTTCACTATCACACGAACACTTCTTCTAGAGTAATTATTAATAGGTACATAAATTTTGCACAAATGTATTCAAAATATAAAAACATCTATAGATTATGTATAAACCACTGAAGAGATTGAAATAAAATTTAGCATCGTCATTAGTGGTCCCTTAAACTAAATGCGTCAAAGTACTTTAAAAATGTTTCAGAGATTTAGAGATTTTGTGAAAACTCCGTACATATTAATTCCATTTCAGAGAAATGGCAATGAAATTGGGTGAAGTTTGGAATTATATTAGAAGCAAGTTAATTTAAACTGTAGATACCAATACTTTTTAAATATTTCATAGACCTTTCATGTTGGGCAAATCGTATAAATGTTTTTTCTTACGTCCCTTAAAAATGTATTAAGCGGACACAATGAAATTCAGCAACATAATCAGCAACGACTGAAACAACAAATGTTGGAGTTTTTTGAAAAAAAATGAACAAATTAAAAACTTTATAATTATTTTTATGATTTTGTGAAAACTAGGCAATTTTTTTAATCATAATGTTAAAATATCTACACTGAATCAAACTAAATTTTGTTACAGCTTAGGAAATGACTTCTTGATGTGTAAAGCTCATTCAAACAGAACAAAACTTTATTCTTGAATTAAAAGGAAATTCTCTATTATCAATTTTACTCATCACTTTGATTACTCTCTAACCTGGAATCTTGTAACACTACACAGAAAGTATAAGTTTACTACTATTGTCAGTATGCTAATTCCATTTATTGTACGCTTACAATGTTGAAGAAAATTCTGGCTGTTTGGAAATTTGCATTACGCTCTAAACCATCAACAAAGGGTACTTCAGCTGGTATATATATAAATAAATATATATATATATATATATATATATATATATATATCCCATTTACTCTTTTTGTCATATTCTCTATTTTTAGTTACACTGTTTCTGACTACAATATCATCTGGTTGGTTATTTTTTCTCTCTTTTCAACTACAATATCATCTAGTTGTTTAAATTTTCTCTCTATTTTACTTCTTCGATTATTTTTTTCACTTAAAATTCTATGCTGGCATCACCTTCTTTTCGAGTATTGGCATCATCTCTGAGCGTTTTCCTTTTGGATCTTTTCCACGTTTGTTTTTTCTTCATTAGCTATGGTCGTGCCCCTGGGTTACTTTTATGACTCTTTTTGTCATGTAACCTGCAGAAACCTAGCTATTTTTGTTATTCTATTAAATTGAAACATGAATGCGGTGGCACCTGATAGGGAGTATTCCATTTCAAGTTTCCATTCCAACAGCCACATCTTTGATTTGTATGGGCTTTTGTTGTTAGGGTTAGTTCTCACGAGATATCACTGGTTATATAAATCCAAACTTTTTTAGCTTTGATAGCTCTTTTCTTACAACATCATTGGCCTACTGTTTCCATTTTTATTCTCTTTTTTTTTCTTTTTACATTGTTCTTTTTGTTTTGTGCTATCACTCGCTCGAAGGACTAATACGATATCCATACTACATAAGTTTTGATGTTTTATATTATATGTATATGATACGGTCATGTATTTGTGATAACCTTGCATAATGAAAGATTTTGAAATCCACCTGTTCTCGAATTTTCTGGCATTTTCGCACTTTTTAATTATGAGGGAGAAAAGACCATCCGCGGCTCCCTACTAGTTTGCACAGACCAGGATAACACACAACACGATAAATAATACATCTTGCATGTTTACTCGGCGTGATTAGATTCATATCTATAGCTTAAAATCATACTATTAAAAAAATTCTATATCTGCACTTACATAATATTTGTAGATTCCCGCCGTTTAAATTAAATCGCTCCCGTAAGAAGATAAATATATGAAAAAATATATATTAGTTCGTATAAATAAACTTTGTTAAGTAAATATTTGCTTTTTAAGAATCGATTTTCTTCAACGTCACTGTGTTCAGTTTATCTTTGTCAAAACTTTTAATCCTGGAGAAAATTAATATTTTCTTTTTCATTTCTGCCAGCGAATGAAGTCATACAAAAACAAAGTGCAGCGAAATAGAAAAAAGGACAAATAGAAGCTTTAACTAATTTAAGAGTATATGCAATGATTAACATTAAAAGAAAAGGAAAACAAAATAAAAAAGTCAAATTTTAACTACAGTTTAAAATAATAAATTTTTTTTAAATGTATCATTTTTACTCTAAATTTATCAATTAGAACGTCAACAAAAAGTCTAACAATTAAATGTGAAAACATACCATAACACATTTTTTCATGAAGATTATTTTTTTATTTTGTATTCTCAAAACAGAAAATAAAATAAATACCGCTGCACGATATTAATCACGACAACTGGGCTTCCAATGTAGAAATAGCCAGGTTTCTAGTCAAGCCATACAGCCGTGCTATTATAGAAAAAAAGTTATCTAACGCGCGTAATCTAACACATCAAAATATCATAATAGCAGTACTTTATTCCAGTTATAAAAAGAAAAATAATCATAACTACTAACGTATACACAAAAAAAAATATTGGCTTCAGGTAGAAAACGTGTGAGTACGTGGACTAGCAATGAACGAAACTATTTGAATTTTCGTAATTTCGTTAAATTTTAGTAAACGATAAGTTAACAATGAAATTAAATTCGGTTCCTGATAATAACAGAGATGTCGCGACGTAGTACTAACGGCTGGTGCATAGTAATTCATATTTACAAATTTATAAATACAGGGTATTTTGAAGTGATTTTTCACGTACGTAAATTTGTTGAGAATCGAAAATTCGTTAAAACAATCGAATCGTTTTATCATCACTATGCAAAACTCTTCTTTCATCATCACTATTAATCAAAATCGCTTACGATCTTATTACCTTAACGATATCTAATGGGTTATCTTTAACGATCGCCAATTATTTTTGATTTTTTTGTCTTCAAAAACTGCACTGAACCAACACCTCCTACATATACAAAACCTAACAACTGAAGCTTTGACGTCACCACTAGGCCTTCTATTAGAGACATCATCACAGTTTTATTTTCATAAAGTAAAACTATTTAAATTTTCTGGTGAATTCTACAAATATTAGAGACTATCTGAAGTTGACGATAAAAAATTAAAATACCTTTGTTTTGCAAACAATTTATTATGATCTATTTCCTTATTACATTACATAATTAGTTCCAGTTAAAAACTTGCCCTTCGCCGTAAAATTCAATTTTCTATCTCAAATCAGTAAAATACTGTTGTGCGTGAGTAAATTCACCAGAAATTTTAAATAGTTTTACTTTATGAGAGCTAAATTGTGATGACGTCATTCTTGAAGTCCTACTGATGACGTGAGAGCTTGGTGACGTACCAGTTGTTAGGCTTTCTATATCTAGGAGGAGTTGACTAAACCCTCACAAACCGCGTGAAATCACCGCTTTCTGGAAACATTGCCTGTCAGATTGGGAAGAATTCAATGTGAGAGGTGAAGCGGTAGGCGGAGCCACTTGCGTACCGTATTTATCCAAGGTATAAATTAATACTCTTTATTACAAGAACTCTTTACAAATACTGGTGTTGGTATGCAAAATTGAAAAAACTTTGTATAATAACACACATTGTTGATAAATACCATTATGATGTTTCATAGATGTTTTCCTCTTCTAAATCGTTTTAAAAAGAATCTAAAAAAAATATTGACTCTATTTTGAAAAAAATTTGTTTTCAATTCAAGCTTTCTCCACTTTTAAATTTATAAAGACTTAAAGTTCTGCAACTAAATCTTTATATATATATATATATATATATATATATATATATATATATATATATATATATATATATATATATATATATACAGAGCTTCCAAGTCTCCGGCTTTTTCCGGGAGATTTCCCACCACAATTTTTAGACAGTTTTATTTTACATTAAATATTCGGACTTATTTTAACCATGAATTTGAAAGTAAAAATTAGTGGTGGGAAATCTCCCGAAAAAAGCCGGAGACTTGGCAGCTCTGTATATATATATATATATATATATAAAGATTTAGTTGCAGAACTTTAAGTCTTTATAAATTTCAAATAAGAAAACAAAGCTACTAAATTTACCTAAAACTCATAAATTAACAGGTGACTATGAATACATCAGGTTATTTTATACGCTTACCATAAAAATACGGACATTAACATTTCCAATATATTTTATTTAAAAAGAAAGCATCATTTTAAGTTTCTCATGCACCCTTATCATGAGCTCTAAATTTAGAAGATTTGGTTTTTCATTTGACAAGTGTTATCATACGTGTGTGTTATTATACAAAGTTTTTATCACTTTTACATTCCAAAATAGTATTTGTTAAGATTTCATGTAATAAAAAGTATTAATTTATAACTTGGATTAATCCGATACGTAAGTGGCGCCACTTATCGTTTTACCTCTCCCATTGAATTCTTCCAACACCTCCTAGATAAGAAAGCCTTACAACTGCTACGTCAGCAAGCTTTGACGTCATCATTTGGCCTACATTTAAAAGTTCGATTGTGACAAAATAAACCTATTAAAATTTCTGGTGAATTTACCCATGATTGGTAATATTTTAATAATTTGAGATAAAAAATATAATTTTACGACAAATGGCTGCTTTTAACCATAACTAATTAGATAATGTGATAAGGAAATAGATCATACTGAATAATTTTGTATGAGAAAGATATTTAATTTTAATGTTTAATATAATATATTTTCTAATATTTGTTGTATTTACCAGAAATTTTTAATAGTTTTATTCTCTGAAAAAAATAACTTTTAACTGTAGGCCAAATGATGACGTCAACGGTTGGTGACGTAGGAGTTGCAAGGCTTTCTATAGGTAGGAGGCGTTGATTATTCCCAATCTGACAGGCAGTGTTTCTAGAACCAACACCTCCTACATATAGAAAGCCTAACAACTGAAACTTTGACGTCATCACTAGGTCTTCAAGTAATGACGTCATCACAGTTTTACTTTCACAAAGTAAAACTGTTTAAAATTTCTGGTGAATGCTACAAATATTAGAAAATATCTTAAATAAAAAATTAAAACTAAAATACCTTTCTCATACAAAATTGTTCATTCCGATCTATTTCCTTACCATGTTATCTAATTAGTCATGGTTAAAAACTGCCATTTGATAGAAAATTATATGTTTTATCTCAAATTATTAAAATATTGTTATTCATGAGTAAATTCACCAGAAACTTTTTATACTTTTATTTTGTGAAAGTTAAACATTTTACTGTAGGCCAAATGGTGACGTCAAAGTTTGGCGACATAGGAGTTGTTAGGCTTTCTTTATCCAGTAGGTGTTGCTAGAACGTGGTGGTTGAATTCTTTGTACTTTTTATTTCATTGTAAACGAATCTAAATTGTTTAAAAGAGTTTGAATACTTTGAAGCCTAAACATACTAATAAGCATAAAAGCGTTCTTAAAAAACTATGTATTTGTGTGTTGTTTAGTTCCTAATAACTCTCTAAAATTTTTGGATTAAGTGATCTCGTAGTATTTCGTGACTTGTCCCTCTGGGCGATGAGTTATTTTGGAGATTAGTGGCTCGGCACCTTTATCTCCGTTGTTCTTGATTGAGTGACCCATTACTCATGACAAAATTGACAAAGGGATCGAAGTATTTCACCAAACCGGAAATTGAAGGAATGATGCAGTGTCCAGTGCTCTGAAGTTAGAATCACAGGCCTCGGGGGTGATATATTCAACGATGATGCAAAAAGTATAATTTTGCCAAAATATTTAATTATTCTTCTAAAATATTAAATTATTGTACTACTTATAAAACGCATTCATAGAATAACATCACCACAATTTTTAGATTGTAAAATTGTAACATAATTTTAAAAAATGATGGCGCACCGGATGTTAGGTTTTTTCAATAGCGATGTGGTTATGTTAAGAAGTACTGCTCTTTGACAGGGTGGCAATGGTAATTGAAGGGTGGCGGCAAAAATGAGGTATCTCTACCCTAGGATAGTTTGGATTCAGGTGTACTGTTCTGCAGTAAAAAAACATCGCTTTTATTTAGTACTAGCTGAACTACCCGTTCTTCGCACGGGAATGAATGGACTTTTTGATATTACGATTTGTGGTGATTACTATTTATTGTAATAAAGAGATATAGCAAAATGGATATCGCTTTATATTGTTTAGAAGGATGTAGGTCGAATCGTTAGTTGTTCTGTTACTCAAGATATGGAGCTGCCTATCTCGCTAGTTTGTTAATATCCAGATGCTTTTTACAGTTTTCTACAAACTTGAATATTTGGAGCTACTTCATTTTACCGCGAACCCATTCACTTTTAGTTAACCCTTTAAGGCGCAGTGATCCCGCTCTGGGAACACCAAACTCTGACGTTTTGACTGTTGCCAGTTACGGAGAATAGATATGATTTCTATAAAAATAGTTGTGGGTGACATAGCTCCACGAGTATCCTTTACTTTTTAGCACGTCATTTACCGTAAAAAAACGGTCACGATTATTTTTAACAGCACTGACATCTGCTGAAAAACGGAAGAATGCGAGAACAGTTGGATAGATTGCCCAATGCTGAAAAAAGGGCAGCCGTTGCCGTTGCAATCGCATCGACGTCGACTTCAAGCTGACCAGCAAGATGGCGGCGGACGATTCGCAAACGGTTCATCGCGCGTGCCATCTTGATGGTAGTTAAGTCGAGCGATGGCAACGGCTGCCCTTTTTTCAGCATTGGGAAAGGGTTGCGCCTCAAAGGGTTAACCAAACTAAGCTTCAAATATGGATTACTTTTTAATACTGTTGCCTGCTTTGGCCGAGCATTTCAAACTCATTCTGGAAGATCGTAAAATCCTCATTTTCGCAAATCATAAATCACTTGGGTTTAACTTTCCTAAAATATGACAGTTTCCTCCATGACAATTGAGCGCATTTGGTTAATTGTCATTAACGAGTAATTTGAAGGGTATCTCGGATGAAGGGGTACCGGATGCATTGTTTCGGTTCTTGCGAATAGGCGCTTTCGTTCCGATTTGTTATGTTGCTGCGGCTTCTGAACAGACAACGGATGAGCAGTCTTGAACATCCGGATCTTGTAGTTCATGATGACGTTGTTCACCACCGCTTCCTCAATTGCAATTTCCATTGAATCTTTTTTTTTTTTTAATGTCCAATGGCAGATTATGAACAGTTACAGAAAACAGGAACAGAAAAATAAATAAACAAATAAAATAAAATGCTGCATCAAAGTTCATTAATCTAATAAGTCTCTAGCCACCAAGTATTGCTCAGCGGGAGAAGTCTTGTGAAGCGCAAGACAGTGGTGTAAATGTGCGTAGTCCATAACTTCTCCAGAATTGCACAGAGAGCATGTCGGTGAAGGCAGGAGACATAGTGCCAAGTTGTAGATCTTCTAGCCTCTAAAAAAGTATTACCAGGTGCAACACGGGGAAGTAGATCTACAGTGCACCCAAATAGAACTTTTTAATTTTTTTTTTTTTAAGTTTGCTAATTTTCTGATATTTCCAAAGTTTATTGCAATTGAGGTATTTTGGTTAGACTTTGAAAATGTCAGCTACCCCATCATACACCCATCGTAATACACTTTAAAAATTTTCATGAAATTGGAGAACTGCAAAATTAGGCGTTGAGTTGACCAAAGAGAGACAGTCCAAATTTTAACTGAGGAAGGTGAAAGAAGTTAAGCATGCTCAGATTGTCGAGGGATGGCACAAAATACTTCGGAACGAGCAGAGAGAAGCTACTGACAAGACGGATATAGATCAATCATAATGAAGTTTCTAAATCCTGGGGATGTGGGGATAGCAAGAACAAAAGAACTTTTGTCTACTGATGTTAATCTGAGTCAACGCATCAGTTTATAATATTTTGTATAATTGCATCAGTTAATATTAAATTGCATCAGTACATTAGTTAATCTTGATTTGGGTCGATACATTAGTCAATATCAGTTTGAGCCAATTTAATTATGAAACAGAAATATTAAGTCGGTGTAACAAAATGTAGTACTTTCCTTATTCAGCCTCAATTATGCCCATTAATCGCACTCCTAGGGATGTATGGACAGATACACTCATGTAAAGAATAACTGTTATAATTTAAATTATATCTTCGTTTATGGACGTTAGTATGTAACTGACTAGATTGAAGCGTACTTATGAGCAATATTGAAAATTTTAAATTACACATGGCCGATGTTATTAGTTAAAACATGAAAATTGTCTCAATCATCCTCACTAGCCTCTACACAGGAAAGAAAAAAATATATTTTTTCATAATACCTATTTCTTTTCTTTGAGCATGAAATATGGTAGGGAGTGTATTTCATTCATACAGCATCTAATCTTCAAGTAAAAAATTAAGATGAAATCATTGCTGTTATTTTTTGTAAATGTATAATTTATCCGACTATTTACATTTACACTATTGGGTATGTTGAAGTTATAAAAAAGAGGAAAGCAATTTGTTATTCTGAATTTTCTTTAATTCAGCAGATTTGGACATTATAAGTTATTGGCAAAATACAGATGCTTCCAGGCACAGCAAGAAATATCGGCAAAATTAGCATCGAATTCTTCGGATACACGCGTAAGACTGCAGGCAAATTAGCATTAAAGTATCGCCTTTTCCACTTGAGTTGGAAATGAGTTAGATTAAAAATAAAACTATTGTTGTTTACAAAACTGTGGAAATGCAGATATGAAGCAAAATAGCAGATATACTGAAAGCAATATAGACAGTCTTATCTTCAGATACAGTGTGTGCATGGCTATAAAGTTTTAAAAAGTATTTTCAGTGTATCAGTGTAACTGTTGTAGTTTTCAAAATTTACATATTTGTGCATTGATTCTAACACAGAAATAAGAATAGTTGTATTCGAACTCAGCTAAGAAATAATTTACTTTGTCTTTAGCAGTTGTGCACGATTGAGAAGTAATCCTAATGGAAAAAATATTAATGTCATATTTTCAAAAATCGTTTTATACACATTACACATACATAAATCTACATATTTCTTTGTGCACTTTCGCATTTACATGTGCATGTCTCCCTAGAATAGTTTCTCAAACAAAATTCCTTTAATAAATAAAAGTAACTATTAAAAGGTAACTATTTTTAAAATGTTGCTGTTTAAAATCAAAAAGTTTTAGTACATATTTTTCAAATTTCTCTTTTCTTAATTTTATTCCTCTTAAATTGGGTATTTATCACAATAAATCTCGACGAAGTATAACTCCTAACGTGCTGCTAAACTAAAAGCTTTGTTACTGTACATTTTTCAATAGATTACTCAACGAACAAGTTTCACAACATTGTATTAAAATATACATATACTGCATGGATTGTCGCAAAAATGTTGCAATATGACGTAGAAACTTGTAAATAAAAATCATCCTGTATTTTCAATTTCAAATGCCTATAAACTTCTATATTCGTGCTTTCATACAAAAGGATTTCTACGTTTCTTATATATTCAATTCTGTGCCAATAAAACATAAAGGCTCTTGTCTCTTGACATAAAGAAATTGATCAGAAATTACATAAACTTCAATGCAGCGTATACGCTTGGGATAAGTAGGAAACATCTTCTTTCGTGATAATGTATTAAAGGGAGGCGATAAAAAAACGTTTCCATCTTGGGATAACTTTGCTGAATATTTTATGTGTTGCTTGCTACGATCCAAGGCCTTTTCACTTTTATTTAGTTGAAGAAATACGTGAACTCAATGTAAAAATATTGATTGTAGAAATAGATTCGCATAGTATTTGGCTCATTGAAAGTTTTCTTTGTGTCTGCTTTCTGTAAAATTACGTGAATATACAAATTTTTTCCCGTGTTGCGCACTTTTTATCTGACTGAAAAAATTCGGTAAGTCCTCATCACGAACAAATATTGTGCCCTCGAAGAAAAAGGAAATCTGCAAAACATACAAACAAAAAAGAAAAGTTCTTATACATAATTTTTTTAAATATTTCTTTTAATGTTTCTTGCTTTAGTCATTTTTACAATTCCCTCACTGTGTTTAAGAATTCATTGATGAAATTTTTTAAAAGCTTCATATAACACATATATGTTTAGTTTGTATGCATAAGTGCATTGTTAATGGTATGTTTCTTACTTAGTATTTATGTTCATTACTTATTTTACGTTATTTTATTTATTTACTTAATTTTTGTAGTTCTCTAAATTTAGTGAGTTTTTTTTTTGTATTTATATATTCTGTTTTCTTATGCTTAATCGTCTTTCTATTGAATTTCTATATTTTTTTAGTGTGCTCAAACTTACTTTAAGCTTATTTTTATTAATTAATTATTTATTAATGAATTTTGTTCTTTCACACACACACACAATTACATTAAAAATCTGTTTACTTTTCTTTCTCCCTTTTTAAAAGCAATACAGGAAAATGAAGAACTTGAAAAAAGTCTGAGGCAAGAAAAAATAATTTCACAAATACTACGGATTAAAAAGATTTTTTGAACGTTGCGATATTCCGCTAAATGTGACACTTAAAAAATATCACGATAATCAGTTTTTCTTTTCCTTTTGAAATTCTTCGAGTCGGCTGTAGAATGTTTTTTTTTTCCTTCAATGTTTGTATTTTTTAAAGCAATAACCTTAAACAAATGTTACTGCACTCTGACTATCCTAAATTTATTTCATACTACACTCACTGAACACCATTGACCTAAAAATTAACATATACAAAGTATTTAAAATTAAACTGGTGGTACTGAAAAATGTTTAGACTCGGTTGAATTAAGAGGATCAAGTGAACGTAATATGTGTTCAAATATGTGTTATTCAGACTGAAGGGATGATATTTAAGCTATATTGAATGTTTGAAATTTTGCCATCAAATGATAATCTCCTTAATATCACACATGGTCTCAAAAGCGTCGCTGTGACGTCACAGAGGGCCGCAGTTTCCCATAGGACAGTCATAAACTAGTCATATTGTGATTGCGAGTGATGTGACTCCACTACATGGTTATTCGAACATTTGTGACAAGCCGCCAGGAAAATGTCACTGAGAAGTCACCTTGTGACGGAATGTGTGACAGGTCACTAAGTGACACCATTGTGAAGCCACTGCATACCTTCTTTGTGGCTTCTGGTGATTTTAACCCATTAAGGACGGAGATTTTACCCTCCCTCCCCCCCAATCTTTCCCCTGAACAGCAGTGGCGGCTCGTGACCTGCTTCAGTGGTGGGGCCCGAAAAAAACAGTGCCAGTTCAAATCGGGAAAATACATATACATAGAGCTGTGGTGGATCGTCACCCATTTCAGTGGAGGGGGCTTTTTTTTTTAAAAAAAAAAGCTCGAAAAGGTAAAACATATGAATCGCTTTTCTAAACAGTGTGAATACATAAAAACTTTCGAATAACAAGTTATTAAAGGCGTATTGATTTCTCCTTTAAGTTTTCATTTAAAGACAGCCAGGGGCGTAGCCAGAAATTTTTCATGGGGAAGAGGGGGGGGGGGTTACGACTACTGCAACTCACATATTGCATACATGTGTGTGATATGGGAGTGAAGAATATACATTTTGTATGGCAAAAAATTCCTCATGGGGGGGGGGGTTATGACCTCCCTAACCCCCCCCCCCTTGGCTGCGCCTCTGAAGACAGCAGATTTATTTTGCACCAAAAAACCTTTTTCTCTATTTTTCTTTCTCAAAAAGGTACAATATCAATTAAAAAAAAAACAATATCAAAAAAGTATGATTTTCTTGAATACAATATTAAATTCAACAGTTGCATGTGTACATGTTGAAAAACGAATTGGTCCATAATGTTTCATCTCCAAATAGCAAACAATAAAAACGAAAAAAACAGAATTTTTTGCTTCACTTATTCAACGTCATGGTGCTTTACTGTACCATTCAAGTTGAAATGATCGTGTCCTTTTGCCATCTTTTTTGTCTAAGGACAAAATTTTTTGGTTGATAGAGTCCCAAGCGTTTTATTTCAAGCTTTTCTGCTATTTTTAATCTGCTGAAAGGAACTTGTAATAAACTGTCAACATAATTCATAGTCGTTAAATATATTTATAATTTGACAAAATATTTTAATCTACGACCATTTCTCACTCAATTGATACTTTCAATATATTTGAAACCGAAAAAATATTAAAATTAAGTCTGTTTTAAATGAGATAAATAAAAATTCCTAATTCTTAAAGATGATCAGCGATAAGAACAAAAATCACAATCAGCAGCTTTTTTCGACCATGAGAACAAAACTCGCCAAATACAACTGTTTCCATGGAAACACTTTTATTTCTCCTATCGGGCCAATGCTAAGGCGCCCTAGATTGGTGCTAAATTAACTGTGTTTTCGCATTCTTTTTTGTGATAACCAGCCAAATATGTTCATCTTTTGAGAAATGATCAATGTTACTAACACTACTGTGCTGAGCTTGGCGCAAATATATTCGGGCTTCATTTCTCCGGCCCCACCAGAGTGCTTCAATGGGGAATACATTGGAGATGCCGCGGCGCGACCGTAGGATTTGAATGATGGCTCGCTTTACATAATTGGATTAAGGGGCAAAGCTGGCATAAAAAATGCTCCTTTAAATATTCCTTTTATCCATTTTAAATCAAAATAGAATAAAATACACGCAGACACATTTATTAAAGTAAACTGATTTTAAAAGAATACAAATTTTGCATTATAATTAAAAAAACTTTTGAAATATCAGGTGGGGCCAGGCCCCTCTGGCCCCTAATGACGAGCCGCCACAGCTGAACTGAATGTCCTTTTCTATGTTTTTAGATGTCAGATGTGAGATTTAGTAAATATGGTCAGGTGACCATATGGTCACGGTAGTCCTTTATGTGACCATACTATAAACCATTGTTTGCTGTTACCATACGGTAACCCTGGTACTTAAGGAGTTAAATTGATGTCACAGTGGCCGTTTGTTATGACTTTGTAAACAAACTATTTTTTTTAATTTAAGACCGAGTAAGGTCAGTTTGATTTTTTTCTGTCCTGTTTTATATAAAACGTACGAAACGTTTTTAGCATTAAAAAGATATATATCTCAAATAACACAAATGTCGATTCGAAGCATTCGCAGGGGTGAAATAAAAGAAAATCCTCACTGTAAATCTAAGATAAAAGTGACTGCCTTTGGAGAATTCTTTAGTAAATATTTCATGCCCAGTTACTTTACTTGGTCAGAAACATGGAAACGGAAATTGTGGCGTTTATGTAACAGCAAACAACTTGCTTCAGTTTATTTTATGCTTTTTTAAAATTTCTTGATTCTTTATAGAGTTCATTTGGAATGCTTTCATTTGTATATATATTTTAGCTCTAAAACGGAACTTTAGTACCTTTGACAGCACTTGTCTTATGATATTATACTCGTTTTGATAAATTTTGGAAATTTGAAAGCTCTCTATTCACAGCTAAATTCGATTTTTGGTCTTTCACGTTAACAGTTTTTTCTTAAACTTTGCTATGGAGAATAAAACGAATTTAGAAGAAATTTGGAATATTATTGTTCTATTTGAGGCTGTACCATAATAGGACAGATGATCATAAAAGAGTCCCTGTGACGTCGCAGAGGGTCACAGTTGTCACAGGACTATCACACACTAGCCACATTATGAGTTCCGAGCGATGGCCCTCAACTGTGTGGTACTGTGACGCTTTATTTGAGATCAATCACCGGGAGATGTCACTGTAAACTCATCCTGTCACTACTGTGTAACCAGTCACTAACACGCATGTGAACATCATTATTCTATTTTAGTGCATTCACTGTAATTCTTGCTTTATTACACTATGAATGAAAATTTTGATTAGGTATCTGGGAGCTGCATCATATGCTGATTTATCTGTTTTTTTTTTACCCGCTACATGATCATTGTTGTAATTAAAAGTGCAAGAGAGTTACTGGTTTTGATAGTCTTCAGTGCCAAAGTCAATGTGGTGAGCAAGGGGTTATTCATTGATTATAGATGTTTACAATAAATTACAAAATCATATAAAAAAGGAACATGTAAATTCATTGCATACATTAAAATTTTCAGGATAAGAAATCTAATAAAAACAAAATTTAAGTTTTTCAAATGTGATGTACAAAATTTTAGCCTTTCATTAGCCTTCATTAGGCTCACAGATATGGAAATGAATGTACGTTGACTTAAATCACTTTTCGATGGTTCTTGACGAGAAAAAATCACATGGTATTTTGGGGACTACACAAATTACGACATGGAGGAATGTTTTTGTTGTCGTGCCTATGTTGTTGTCGTGTCCATGTTGTGCAAAGGGAAACCTCAGATCACTCCGAAGCTTTCGTAGACAGCTTCGGAGTGATCTGAGGCTTCACTTTGCACAGGACAGGAATGATTGCTTCGGACAGGAATGATTGCTATTAATACATAATACTTTCGTGATTATTGGTATTATGATTTAAACTTATGATTAACTTTTTTATATTTTTTGAAACATGTGTCCTCTGAAACTTTTTATGATAAAGAGTGAAACTTTGTAGTCACCTAATTAATGTATAGGGCACATTTAACACTCTTCGTTTGTAAATTCTTTTCTTTTAGAGCCGTGTAAAAAGAATTAAATTTTGCATTTATTTAGCTTTAATATCTTGAAAAATTTAATCGATATCATAAAATTCTGCACTTTTACTTGCATAACTTTATAAATCATTATGTATGTCGTTATAAATTATTATGTTATTTGCCAGCAATATTTAAGGAATAACAGCTTACGTCAGTGTTTTGGGGCTGCCCAGTCTATTAAATAAAATAACTGAAATCCTGTCATTTAAATCTCATGACTTAAAATGAAAGTTCTTTCTACTTGTATAGTTTTTTTTTTTTTTTTCATGACTTCGATCATTTTACTTAATCAACTTTAATTTGAACTTTGTAGTGTGTAAAGTTCTTAAATGTATAAAGGAAAAAACAAATAAAGAAAAGACTAACAGGAAACTTTCTAGCGTCAGCGCAACACGTTCTCACATGAGTAAATTGGAAGTATCCTCTTAGAGAACATAAAGCTGAGCGACACGAAAGATTGCATCTTCAGATCACTTCCGTGAATATTTTATGTGTATCGCAGTCGCCGTTTCAAAGGTTTATGACTTTACCTTATTTCAAAAGTAAACTACGGTTTAGCAGTATAAAAAATGGTAAAACTGGGAATAAACTTTTTCTTTTTACTATTCAAGTAAAGTATGTGTTAAAAAAATGAAGTAGGTATGACGTATTATTTCGTACCTGAATAAATTAAATTTCTGTTTAATAAATTCAAAAATAGATGTTAATCATTTTTGTGCAATTATTCAATAACAAAAGCCACATTTCCACAGTATTTACTGAAAGTTCACTTAATAATCTGGATATTTTGTCTAAGTACTTTATGTGCATATTAAATGGACATTTAACGCTGTTAAACTACTTTTCTTAGCATATTGTGTGGCAGTGAATGCTGGCCACTAACAAAAACAGAGAGAAGACCGATTCCTAACATTTGAATGTAAAATAGTACGAAAAATACAGGTTGTGCCACAATTCCCTCCCGGGTTTGAAAGGCTTATAAAAAAGTATTTTACCAATACAGTAACAAAGTTGACTTTATTGGATAATGAAATGTTACATGTTTTCTTTTCATACATATTCAATATGTGAATCTATCGTAATGTGGCAGATGTCAAGTCTAAAGTAAAATTCTTCCCTCGCAATACTCGCTCTAACATGACAACGGTAGCGAATGCGGTTGTGATTCTTTGTAGTAAATCTTTTAAATAATGAAGCATAGGGGGCACAAACCCACAATCTTTTATGTAACCCCATAAAAAAATCGAGTGGAGTTATTTCCGAAGAACAAGGTGGCCCTGAAGAAGGCGATTGTCGGGTGACCGTTAAATGGGGGGGGGGGGTTGAACATATATAAGGGTGACCGTTACAAATGTAGAGTGTACTCAAGATAGCTGGATTACATAGAGGCAGATCTTGAGTTATTACAAGCCAGTCTCTGCGGACAGTCAACTGATCAGGAAAGTTGGAAGAAGCTTGTTGAGAAGGCACTGGCCTGCAGTGGTCCTGTACCGTAGGCTGTAGTGCAGAAGAAGAACGTATTTCTTCTAGGATAACAGAAATATCTTCATTTAAACTCGCGCGTGATTAGCGATATAAATGGAATCTGAGAAAAAGTATAACCATTATAGCATTTCAATTGTTACGACTTTGCTGGGTGATCTGCTTTTTTAAGAAGTAATTTAGACTGTAATTTAGGGCCGACGAGATATATAGTAAAAGTAATTGAAAATCGGCTATCTTGGGTAGCACGATTTGCGATACATCTTATTATCGATATCTCGCGAAATATGCATGAGAGTGTCAAGCTGAGATGGAATTTGACTTATATTTGACTTCAAATTTGGGGATATTTCACTAAAAATAGGCGATTTGTCGACCGTTTGATTTTAAGCCTCATGAATGTATGATTTCATGTTCAGTATCACAACGTTATCGGTTGACTTTCAGGCATTTCCAAGTGAATCTTCTACGACTTTTTGACAATTACAGTAACAATAAAGCTTGTATTTTTGTTATTACAGTTCAGCCTTAATTTTTATATATTTTTAGTGGCATTGATGTCTTATAATCTAAAATTAAACTTTTTACGATCTGGCCAAAGCTGAAATAGCAAACAAGCAACGTTGATCATCGAAGGGCGATGGTTTATATAAAATCTTTCGTGGCTCCAATGTTCTCCAAGTAGATGCGATATTTCTGGAGCTAGAAGTCAAGTTCTGGTCTCTCATCTGGAATTAATTCAAAATTAGGAGACCACGTGATAAGTCCGTCTTCTCTCACTCTGTTTCAATAAAATGGAAAATGTTCAGTTTCGCACATGGCAGTCCTTTATGGAGGATCTGGCTCCGCTATACAGTTAGACTGAAAGCATCGAAAACAACAACAACAAATCAATGCGTTATTTAAAATGGGTAAAGAAACTTCGACACGTCGTTCTTAAAGTACTTCTCGAGTACTCCTAATGCTACGTATATGTTAGTTCATCTATATTCATTATCCAGTGCAGCATCTACAAGCATGCCAAAGGTAGATAATTCAAAGTGATCTCAGACCAGATCATCAGTATTCTGAATCTTGGTGCGACAAGTGAAAGCTAGAGACACAAATATCTGAAACATCTTACAACTGAAAAAAGATGTAATATATGATAGAGTTACATTTCCGAAACGTATTCGTAAGTTGAAAATAGCTTACACATATATATATTCAATAGATACGAATTTAAATTCTGACAGTTGTCATTTTCCAATTGAAAATATATTTATCACAAACATAAATTTCTTTTCACAAGTTGAGAAGCATTTGGCTTATTTTTGAGAGAAAGGACATTTTTGTAAATAATTAAACAAAAACCACTCAACTAAGAACAAATGAATGCAATAGCTAACAACAATTGAAATATTTTCTGTTGTAGTTACTTTAAATTATTTATTTGTTGAAATTTTCTATTTTCAACTATGCAAATTTGCTCACCAGGTTTCGATAAAAAAATGTGTTTTCTTAAGATTGAATAAGTCCAAGAGATATAATACGAATTAGAAATAAAAAGAGTGACACCTGCTAAATATTAATAACTATCATTAGCAAATTATGGCAATAAGTATGAAAAACAATTAAACATTTTATTACCACAGAAGATGAATAAGTGAAGATAGTTTCCTGTTGTATTTTCCGGGGAAAGCTTAACATAACGGAGCTGCAATGAACGGAAACAAACGGATTCAGCAGTTTATCGCCGTCTGTTTGCGAATCAAGCTTATTTTTCTATCAAGCAAAACGAGAGACGGGGGAAACAATGAAATTGTTTTTCCAACACTAGTTTCATTAGTCACGTGACTCATAGCTTGTTTTAGTATAGATTACAGTTACTCTTTCCACCAATTCCTGCTCTAAGGTTGCGACAGAAATATCGGATACGCGTACTAGTACCTAATATACTAGTATCCTTGCAAGTCTTACATCCGTTACATTAACAGCTAGTTATAACGAAAAAGTTAAGGGGAAAAAAAATTCCACATTCAGATTTAACAGGCACCCACATGTACAGGCATGTTCGATCGTGAGTGGCCATCCGGAGATAACTTTTATTTCTTCATTTTAATAATTTTTAGTGATAGAGGCATTGATTCTTTGTTCACGGAAATCTGCAGTAACCCTGCTAGTAAATGAATAAAACATACTCTAAAACGTAATTAAAAGTTTAACTTTTCATAAATAATATTCTTTAATAAATAATACTTTGTTGAATACTTTAGAAGTTAAGTAGTAACGTCGACGAATAAAAATGTACAAATAGAACTGTTATAAAAATTAAACAACAGTTGTTTATAATTTAAAAAAAATATATGTATCGGTAATAACATTAGTAAGTGCAGAGTCGGAATGATCAGTTTGAGTTGAGTAAACTGCAAACTGCATGAGAAAATTTGGAATTTAATATCTATATGTGTGTCGGCTCATGCACTGCGACGAATGCGCATGCATGGTTTTGTAAGACTCTTCTGCCGTTTTTTTCAGATTCTTTTTTCATTTTGCTGTATAAAATACAATGAAAATAACTAAATGCATTTGTTTTCTTCCACCATCCGTCTATCACATTCTTAAACTTTCGTGATTTTCATTGTCTTATAGTTCTCATTCAAATTTATTTTGCAATAAAATACATATAGCAATACTAAAATCTAGTATATTATGTTTCTTGCGAATTATCTTGTAAAGATGCAAAACATGCTATGCCATTTTGATGCGGTATTTTGTACGAAACACATAGTAAACGAATTTAAACTTTGTTGTAACAAAAAAAAATAAATAAAGGTACTACAGTTATTACACAAAGATATAAAAAGAAAGCATTTCAACCCCGTAGAAATATGTTAAAGAGTTTATACTGTGAGCTCGTTGCTCAATATGTACTTTATTTTCAACTAGTAAACACAGTGTACTAAAACAGAAATAAGATATTTTTCAGTTGAAAATGATACCAAACATGTTAGGAATTTATTTCGAAAAGCATCTCCTTTTTCGAAAATATGCATCGAGGTGCTCAGAACATAGTTTAAATGTCTCAATCCGAAATGTTTCTGTACTGGTAATATATAAGGCGTGGGGATATTCTTCTTGAAGCATTTGATTCAGTTTATGAGACGAATGATTTACCACAAAACCATACACATACAGAGCTGCCAAGTCTCCGGCTTTTTCCGGGAGATTTCCCACCACAATTTTTAGACAGTTTTATTTTGGATTAAATATTTGGACTTATTTTAAGCATAAATTTGTAAGTAAAAATTAGTTACGTTTAGCCAAGTCTCCGAAAAAGCCGGAGACTTGGCAGCTCTGCACATATTTATCGGGGTAAAAATATTTATTGAAGCCTTCAGTATAAAGTGTAACTACAAGTTACATTGAGTGAGGAAAAGATTGAAATTCACTTAATGAAGTATGCATTTCATGAATCTAGGCGTTTCCGTAACAGCTTCAAATGTGATACGGTTTTCATTATACGCCAATTTTATGCGTTTAAGGCCAAAAAATGTTACACGGAACGGTTCAAACATAAATTCAACATTAAAAACAGAAATAGATGATCCATCTGTTGGAAAAATTATGGGATCATTTCCCTTCTAGTTCACCTTTGACAAAATAAAATATAGTTTTACATGGGAACAACAGTGTCTATTGCTGAAGACAGCCTGACCTTGGAGTTTTATTTTTTTGGTATATTTCGATCATGATGATAAATTACGTCATCGACGTAATTAGAACTACTATAATCATCAAACACTAAGTATATCTTCTTATTATTAGAACTACCATTATCATTATTTGTTGTTGTCGGATTAAGGCCAATTATCTGCACGAAGGATCTAGGCTTATGGGTGGGGTGCCCTCCGTGGGGGTGTTTTTAATAGGTCCTAACCCGTATTTACATTAAGTTTCGAAGAAAACCACAGAAAACTCTGAACGGCTAGGTCGATGGACGCGCGATGGGATCCGATCCCAGGACCTTCGCACTTCGCCCGTCTACCATTTCCAGTGACATAACCATTGTGCCAAGGTGAGGACATTATTATTATTTTAAAGCAAAAATTTGAATTTTATCAGTAATCACCTTAATGCGTTTTATCTCCCTTCTATTTGGCTGCCGTACCTTGTTCTACGTATTATTTGGTTCTAAATAATCTTCTCTAGCTCTTAAGTTGTAAAACAATTTGTGATAAAAACATTTAAGTTACTTAATGATGTAGGTGTATTGAAGGGCGAAATTGGAGGTCTGTGAATATATTTTTTTATTTCTCAGCTCTCAGAGAAGGGCACAATTAAAATGTATTTGATTCAGCTTATGAGACTCGCACGCTATTTGCATTGTGCTACACAGTGGTGACTTTAGATATGAGCTTTTAGAGATATCAGACACCCTAAGGTCGATATTTTATTTTAAAATACGAATTTTAATTCGGAATACTAACTACCTGTAAGTGTAAATGTAAAGGTATATTAATTGGAAAAAGTGAAGCTGTGTCATCATATTTTTGTTCTTTTTTTACAACATAAATATGTCTATGTATGTATGAATACATATATGTATATATACATAACATAATAAATCAAAAGCCTGCTGAAATCCAAAATTTCTCAAATGCTTTTAAACTGCGTAGTTAAAGAACAAAAGAAATTCTCTTTCGAAAACCGCAACTACTACACAGCAGTTTCTTTCTAAATTTGTGCCTGTCCCCGCTGTTTAGTCTGACTGACCCCTATTTGAACCAAAACTTCCTATTGCACAGATATGGGTTTGTCCAATCATTGTAGGTTGCAAGGTCACGTGACAAGACATACAAGTGTTAATAAGAAGGCTGACAATGGCCTGGAGAGTCCTTTTTTTGCGTGGCTGCAACTGCCACAAAGATCTCTACCAAAGCTGTTAAAATGAAATTATGTAAACCCATTAGATTCCTCTCTTGGCCCGACTACGGGTTCCAGCAGCGGGCTGCCGGGGGCTCTAAGCCAGGGTCCCTAACTAACCACGCCGCCTCTCCTGCTCAACCCCACAATGATATTACTCCTCTCCTGCTCTGCCCAACGTTTATATATTTCATATATATAAATATGTATTGCGTGTCTAACTAGAATTCTTATATATATATATATATATATATATATATATATATATATATATATATATATATACGTATAGCTGAATTTTAATTAAAAATACAACAAAATTACAGTTGCTTCACATGTTATCCAGCGCTTAAAAAAGCAGCATAAAAGAAAACATGCGTTTAATAATATATAGAAAATTTATATGTTTAATAATATATATATAAATTTATATAAATATATATATATATATGTATATATACGTATATGTGTATATATATATATATATATATATTACGTATATGCGTGTGTGTGTGTGTCAGATACAACAGAAATGAAATCCGAAAGTGATCCAACAGATGGGAGCACCATTCAGACCCTTGATCTAGTCTTAAGAACTTGACCCACTAACGAGGGGATGGGAGGCCCTGATGGGTTACTTCTGGTTCATATTTTTAGTTTCGCTTCACGTTTGTTGTAGTTTTGATTCATTTTTAAGTTCTAATTCTAGCCTTTTGAGGCGACATTCAGATGCTACATTGTAACAAAGATGTCAACTGACTGGCAGTAATAGTCTGTTCCTAATATGTTAGAATTAAATTCAATATTCACTTATCCATATGCGTATTTCATGCAACTTTAACTCATTGTCTCACTTGTTCATCCTGTTGGATTTCAGAAGTGTCCAGAATCAAGGAAAGGTAAGCAATTACCTTATTCTATTTTCACAAAGATCGAAGCTAAATCATGAAGATAATCATATTCTATAATTATGCACGATATCCTACTTATATTCGATATTATACTAGATATTCTACATATAAATTATACTAGATATTCTACATATAAGGAATACAATTCTAATTTATTCCACACATATTTCTGGTCCGTCGAGCCGGAGTGACTATCGAAGGATATGAATGACATTTATTAAGTGTATGAAAATAACTCAGTTTATTATTCATGGTATTATTATTACATTTCCATTAAGATATATTATTCTATATTTAGTCAGTTGGAAGTTTCTCAAATATTAAGAGTAATTATGCCTCCTAAGCAAGCTAAGAGTTCTTTCAAATTCGAATTATTATTAAAGGAAATAAGTGCATTTGAGAAAAATGTAGAAAAGGCTGATGAAAGTAATTATCGCGCAATAGGAATTTTAAAAGGCAAAGTAGAAAAGTTTGAAAAGGAATTGGTAGAGAATTTTACAGAATTATCCCAAGATGAAAGCGCTGATTATTTTGATAGTTATATCAAAAGTAAAGATTTACTATTAAAATGGGTCATTGACCTCGAAAATAAAATTCCGATTAAAATAACCAAAAGCGAGAATTCATCAGGAAAAGTATCTTCATTGGTAGTGAAGTTGCCCAAATTAGAAGTTCCACATTTTTTCGGAAATAGTGAAATGTGGTTATCGTTTAAAGAAATATTTAAATCATCTATTCTTGATAACAAATCTTTAAATGATGTTGAAAAGCTGACATATCTTCAGTCGTGTATCCGCGGTGATGCAGAAAAATTAATTCGAGGTTTCGCAATTACGCCAGAAAACCTTACGCATTGCTGGGAGATTTTATGTCAGAGGTATGAGAACAAACGACAGCTGGCAATAAGCCAAATAAATAAAATCTTTAGAATGAAGATAACGAAAGCAAATAATTCAAAGTTACTCTTAGAGGTCATTGACATTTGTAACGAAGCCGTGAGGAATCTGAAAACATTGGGGTTGGAAACTAACTCTCTTACGGATTTAATCATAATAAATTTCCTTACGTCCAAAATCGATGATGCGGTGATACAACGATGGGAATTGGCTTTGGATAATGAGAGCTGTCCGTCTCTGGATACGTTTAAATCATTTATTGAGAAAGAGGCTAGAAGTCTACAAGAAAATAAATTTTCTAAACCGGAATTCAAAAAGGTTCAAGCGAAATCAGTTGTAAATAACGCAGTAAAAAAATCTAATGTACATAATACAGTAGTGAAAAGAGAAAATGTAAGTAGTGAAGTAAAATTTAATAATTGTATGCTATGTAAACAAAATCACGCGTTATTTAAGTGTTCCACATTCCATGCGATGAATATAAATGATAGATGGAAGTGCGTTAATGATAATCATTTGTGTACAAATTGTTTAAGAAGTAATCATTTAATTGATAATTGTAGAATAGGACTCAGTTGCAAAAATTGTGCAGCTAGGCACCATACATTACTGCATAGTTATGTAAATAATGATCAAGTGCCTCAATCTCAGTCAGTAAGCACCGTAGCAAATAGCTACACAAAATCACAAGAACAGAATCATGTTTTGCTATCAACAGCAATAATTAAAGTTAAGTGTCAGACTGGTAAAACAATAACTTGCCGGGCATTAATCGACAACGGCTCACAAAACACGCTAATTTCAAAATACTGTGCAGAACGACTACAATTGTCGATGAAACGAACTACGCACCGTTTGGTGGGAATAAATGAAATCTATGCTGAAACATGTTTATATTCTACCAATTTCGAATTTTCTCCATATTTCTCAGGAGATACATTTCAAGTGAATGCGTTAGTAGTAAACAAAGTCACAACATCTTTTCCAAATTTCAATATTAAAAAACAGGATTGGCCTCATCTAAATAATTTATGTCTTGCTGATCCATCATATTTTGTGGAAAGTGAGATCGATATTCTGTTAGGTGCGGACATTTTCTTATTCTTAGTCACTGGTTCTCCCATATTGGGACCTAAAGGTACACCCTCCGCATTACCTACCAAGTTAGGACATTTGTTGTCTGGTAGTGTAAATACACCAGCCACTCAAAATTCATCTGTGGTATGTCACACTCTCACAAACATTGAAAATAATCTAAGGAATTTTGGGAAAGCGAAACAATCCATAAACCTGTTAAACCTAATGATGAAGACGAATTGGCTGACGCGATTTTTGACAAATTTCATACTCGAAACTCCAAGGGTAGATACATCGTAAAGTTACCCTTTAAAGAAGATTCAAACCTTGGGGACAGTAAAGAAGGAGCTTTAATGAGATTTTTTTCTCTTGAAAGGAAATTACAATCAAATGAACAATTAAGGCAAACATATATTCAATTCATGGAAGAGTACCAAAGTCTTGGTCATATGACTCCTCTCATATCTGATGTAGCTTCCCAAAGTTATATGTTACCCCATCACGGTATAATAAATGAAAATAGTTTAACAACGAAATTACGAGTTGTCTTTGATGGATCGTTTAAAACGAGTAACGGCAAATCACTAAATGATGTATTATTGAAAGGGAAAAAACTCCAAACAGACATTTTCGCGGTCTTGTTAAAATTCAGAACTTTCCCTGTGGCATTTTCTGCTGATATTACAAAAATGTACCGCCAAATTCTGATAGCTAGTGAAGACAAGTCATTCCAACAAATTTTCTGGAGAGAATCTCCAAATGAACCTCTCAAAATTTATACATTAAATACGGTCACTTATGGCACAGCATGTGCGCCGTATCTCGCAATCCGTACCATACAACAATTATGCAGCGATGAGAAGGGACGATTTCCACAAGCAGCTAAGCTAGCTCAAGATCATTTTTATGTAGATGACTTGTTAGCTGGTGCTGATTCGGTCGATTCAGCAAAATCCATAATCCAAGAACTCTTAGATCTTATGTCTGCTGGTGGTTTTGAGCTCAGAAAATGGTCATGTAGCCATCCCGAAGTCATCGCACAATTTCCAGATGCCCTAAAGGCTACTACCTTTACACACTCATTTCAAGAAGATTCATCTCAAAAAATTCTAGGTCTCGTTTGGGATTTAACGATGGATTCATTTCAAGTTAGAGCAGTCCCTTCAGATAATGTTTCAACGAAAAGACAGTTATTATCCATCATTGCGCGCACCTTTGACCCTTTAGGGTTTGTCGCACCTTCTACGATAATTTTGAAAATTATTCTGCAAGATTTGTGGAAGGCCAACATCGGTTGGGATGATCACTTACCATCAGCCATTCTCGATCGATGGAATAACTTCCAAGCCGAAGTTCATTATTTTAAAGAGATAAAGATTCCTCGTTACATCCATGTTGTCAATTCAGTAAAGATAGAAGTTCACGGATTTAGTGATGCATCTTTAAAGGCTTATTCTGCTGTCATTTATCTTAGAGTCATTTGCAATTCATCTCGTATATTCTTAATGGCAGCCAAAACTCGTGTTGCACCTTTGAAAGCTATAACTTTGCCCAGATTAGAATTGAGTGGTGCAGTCCTGCTCGCAGAATTAGTGGACACATTCAAAAAGGCTGTAAATTTCCCCATTCATAACACTTATTTATGGTGCGATTCAACAATTGCACTGTGCTGGATTAACAATCCACCAACTAAAGGAAATCAATTCGTCCAGCATCGTGTATGTAAAATTCATTCTCTAACCTCAAAGGATTCATGGCATCACATTCCTGGAAAGTCGAATCCTGTTGATTGCGCAAGCCGAGGCCTTTATCCAAAACAACTTATGGAGCATTCAGAATGGTTAAATGGCCCACAATGGCTCATTGATTTTGATCCTACCTCTGTAGGAGTAAATACCCCAAATCAAGACATGTATGATATATCCTCTGATATTCATTTTAATTCATCGTTCGAAAGCACATCTCTTGTCACTCAACTCAATCCTTTCCTAGATTTATTTGACATATTTTCATCATACATGAGGCTACTGCGAACTGTAGCATGGGTATTTAGGTTCTACAATAACTCAAAATCAGATCCTAAAACTCAAGGACCTTTGAAAGCCCATGAATTAGATACAGCTACCAAGACAATAGTTAAATTATTACAAAACGATGCATTCCATTCCGATATCACCCAACTTAACTCTAATCAACCCCTTCCAAAATCCAGCAAACTCATAGCATTAAATCCTTTTCTTGATAAGGAAGGAATTCTGCGTGTTGGAGGGCGTCTACGTCACCAACAAGAATTCACTTTTGATCAGAAATACCCCATGTTGCTTCCCAAACATCATCACTTCACAACTCTTGTTATTCGGCACTATCATCATGCAAATCTTCATGCAGGCCAAGAATTGGTCTTATCTCTAATAAGACAGAAATTTTGGATCCCAGACGGAAAATCAACCGTTCGAAAAGAACTCCGGAAATGCATCGAATGCTTTAAATCATCTGCAAAACCAATTACCCAGATGATGGGTGATCTACCGAGTGCACGAGTCAATCCTTGCCGTGCATTTGAAAAGGTGGGCATGGATTTTGCAGGGCCAATTTCCACGAAGTGCCAACACACTCGAAAATCAAGTACCTTCAAATCATATATCTGTTTATTCATCTGTATGAGCACTAAAGCAGTACATCTTGAATTGGTATCTGCATTATCTTCAGCGGCATTTCTGGCAGCATTTCGAAGATTTGTAGCTCGTCGTGGCTACCCATTGCACGTTTTTAGTGACAATGGAAGCAACTTTGTTGGAGCCTCAGCGTACCTAAAATCATTATTTAGAATTCCTCATGATCCCTTAATACAAGATTATTCATCCCAACGTAATATAAGCTGGCAATTCATTCCTCCATATGCACCAAATTTCGGAGGTATTTGGGAGGCCTCTATTAAATTAACTAAACAGCATTTAATCAAAACATGTAAAACAGCACTCCTCAATTTTGAAGAACTTACCACCCTTCTTTGCCAAATTGAAGCCATCATCAACTCTTGGCCTTTATATCCATTATCAGCTGATCCCAAAGACTTCAGTGTATTAACACCCGGACATTTTCTTATTGGTGGTCCTTTGCTCGAACTCCCTGAACATAAATCTAATCTTATCTCTTTAAGTTTTAATTCTAGGTGGTCCCTCCTACTACAACTCAAAGACCAATTCTGGAAGAAATGGAGCACCTCATACCTAAACACATTGCAGCCACGGACAAAATGGATGAGAAACAACTATCTCCTGGCTGTAGGAAGGTTAGTCCTCATCAAGGATCCAATCGCCCCTGCCACCGTGTGGAAATTAGGCCGAATCTCCGCTCTCCATCCAGGCGCTGATGGCATCAGCAGAGTGGTCACCGTCCGGACTGCCAGAGGAACTGTCACACGCCCAGCCTCTCATATAGCATTCTTGCCACTTCCAGATGTTGATACTGAGTCTGCGCCCCCACCCGGAATCTGTCAGATACAACAGAAATGAAATCCGAAAGTGATCCAACAGATGGGAGCACCATTCAGACCCTTGATCTAGTCTTAAGAACTTGACCCACTAACGAGGGGATGGGAGGCCCTGATGGGTTACTTCTGGTTCATATTTTTAGTTTCGCTTCACGTTTGTTGTAGTTTTGATTCATTTTTAAGTTCTAATTCTAGCCTTTTGAGGCGACATTCAGATGCTACATTGTAACAAAGATGTCAACTGACTGGCAGTAATAGTCTGTTCCTAATATGTTAGAATTAAATTCAATATTCACTTATCCATATGCGTATTTCATGCAACTTTAACTCATTGTCTCACTTGTTCATCCTGTTGGATTTCAGAAGTGTCCAGAATCAAGGAAAGGTAAGCAATTACCTTATTCTATTTTCACAAAGATCGAAGCTAAATCATGAAGATAATCATATTCTATAATTATGCACGATATCCTACTTATATTCGATATTATACTAGATATTCTACATATAAATTATACTAGATATTCTACATATAAGGAATACAATTCTAATTCATTCCACACAGTGTGTGTGTGTATATATATATAATATGTATTACGTGTCTGAGTATAATTCTTCAAAAAACTGGGTTTCATCATATCACTTATAAGGTAAGCTCTAACTTTCCTATTTATTCAGAAATACAATCTTTAATGTGCAGAAATATGACTTCGTTTACTGAACACAGTATGTTTTTAGATGTGAATTATGCTTTGCTGTTTGTTATGTTTCTCGGCGCGTTCCAGTAATATGACCTAAAGTGGGAAGCCACATTGCCGGGTAAAATGATCCTTCCACTGAAAAAATTCCAGTACCGGGTGCTAGGCGTCAAGGCAGTCCTTTAACCGTTCTCAAAATGCGTGACTTCTCATTACATTATTTAATTTATCTCTGCGTTTATTGTAGGCCATAATTTTTTTAATTATAATTTTTTAAATATTCCATTCTATTGTCTGTGACACTTTTTTATTTTAAAATTTTCATAAAATAAATCGTGCATACTTAATGATTCTAAAATTTCTTTGATTTCGTTATGTGTAGTCATGATTACTTTTTTATCTTTTATTTTGCCTATAAAAAACGATTTAAATTATTTTCAAACTAGCTGCGTGCCCGTTCTTCGCACGGTAGGAAACGAAAAATTTCCTCACATGTGTAATTCGAATTAATTCCAGTGATGTGGAATCTAGAAAAAGCAAAATTATTTCACTCTTGACTTAAAATTTGCGTCATATATGTAATAACCTGAGATCATTGCAATATAATGACACACACACAAAAAAAAAATCTATGTCAGCGTCATTCGGTATCAAAAAAGTGAAAATGGACCGTTTGCAGTGAACTTCTCACTTTCAAAATGTCTTATTTCCTCAGACATGCTGTCTTTTAGGTTCACGTTTTAGCGTTAAATACCTCAGACACTACATGAAATGGACATTTTTTTTTAATTTTAAAAATACGTCACCCTCTCTTGCAACACTTTACAAAAAGAAAAGAGATAAGAGATAAGGCTGCGCTATTTATATCAGTTTCATTTTTCTTCTCACAAATAAATCCAGTATTTATAAAAGGAAATCGAGCCAAGCAAAGAAATCGTCTGCTCGCGGGACCCGTTTTTATTTATTTTTTTCAACTGGCAATTTTAATCATTGTTACTGTATCCATGACAACCAAACCGCAAGATATCAAACCAAACCGCAAGATATCAAACCGAAACTCATAAGCAGGTACTACTGAAATGAAAATCCTTCTTTACTTAAAAATTCGTAAAAATTCTCCTAATTTATATTTTTCCCCCGTTCTTCTTTTAAAAGTGGGCGAATTGTGTGCTCCATCTTTTGCCCCAATATAAAAAAGATGCAGAAGAATTCAAGATGCAGCAGTTTTAAAAGTATTTTTCGAAAGTCAGCGTCAAATTTCATTTTATTTGAAAAATTCCCAAAAATCTGCAAATTATGTTACATAGTCCGAACAAAAAGTTTTTAAAAGAAAATTTTCTCCTCTATACGATGATGTAAATATCGTTTTCTTGCGAGCGCAATTACCGGCGTTATTATGTATTACGCAAGAAAAATCGCTAAAAATCGGACAAAACATAAAATAAAACATTTTCTAATTCGAATTTCGAAAAAATCGCTTCGAGGTGTGTCGAGACCCGTCTAGGAGAATTTCCGTACAAAATTTGGTAGGTCTACGATCACCCGTTTCGGAGCTACGCGAGACACAGACAGACAGACAAACGGACAGTTTACACTCTGTTTTATTTATATAGATGAAGGATCATTTTGCCCTTGGGTGAGAATAAAATGATCCTTTAGACACTTTCTAAAAATTCTATTTTTGTCATTACTCATTGCGTTTTTAAAATATTATTAAAATATTTTTATGATGCAAAATATAGCGTAAAATATGATAGCAAAGGGCCAAAGTTCTATTTAACATTTATGATATTTTGTGAGAGCGCTCCATTAAGGGGATCATTTTGGGCCACCTTCCCCTACGTTCATGCCTTGTTCGTTCCCCTATGTTCTTGCCTAGAAAAGCAAAAAGATTCCTTTGCGTCTGGTGCAGGTAAAGAGTCATCGCACTTTAGTAGTTTCAATTGTAAAAATTAATTAGAAATATCAGTATTTTCACTAGAGCTCTATCAATGAATGAATTAAATTCTTGTTTCGAGGTATTACAGATATTGCATATTTTGAGGAAGCTATGGCAAAAATTATATAGACTAATAAAACAAATTAAAATAAATGATGAGTTTTCAATAATTACGCTGAATGTTTGATTACAGAAGTTTTTTTTTTCAACAGTAAAAGGAGACGACGAGAGACACACAGAACTTAATAGAAGTCTTGGGACAAAATTACAGGTTTTCTTTATTCCATTCTCGTTCTATTGGGTTCAGACACGTATTGGAATCCAGATTTAAACTAATCGCTCAAAAGCATTGCAAATGTATCGCTTAAATATCCTTTGCTGGATAGAGTGGAACATTTAAGAACTAGATCCAGCAGAAACGGGAGCACAGTCTGGAAATCTTTGCGTTTAAATCTTTTGCAGGTTGTAAACTAAAATTTAATTTCTAACTCAAAATTAAAAAATAAAAGCAGTTTTCCACGATTGATTTTTTGGAAAAATTTGCAATGAGGTTCTGAGCATAGGCACTCTTTTAATGAGAACAACTATGATTAACGAAAAAATAGCTATGTTGTTATTATTATTTTAATGTGGTTGCATTGTAATAAAACAAAAAAGTTTATATTAAAATCCTAATACATAATAGTTACGCTCATCGTTTCCTGTTTGGAACACTCCAAAACTAAGTCTCTACTGTCATTGCTCAAAAAAAAAAAAGCTCCATAAAGTAAAAGATAATGCCATTTATTTAATTGGCATTAAATGTTTCATACTTATGTAAAATACATAGAAAAAAAATTTCACTACTTTAAAAATATGAAAATATACTCTTTCCCTAATTTTTAGCAATGTTTTGCTATTTTCACATTTAGGTAATTTCTCTATTAGGTTAGAAAAATTAGAAGCTTTCGCTTATGCGTCTTGGCTGAAATAAATTCCCAAATTTCACAATTTATGAAAAAGTTTTACTTAAAATGCGTAATAAAATTTACTCATAAAATTGAAGATATGCTTGAAAATTTGAACATTTATATAAAAATATACGGAAAAAATAATTCACCTTTAAAATCTGAAAAACGATCCATTCTTCGAGTTTTAATGATCCAGATAATTCTTCAGGAAATCAAACTTCAGAAGCTTTCTCTAAGTAAAACAATCAACACTATTATATAGTAGAACATTTAAAACTGTTATTATATTCTACGTCACAGTCTAAATAGATTCGCATTTGTTGCAATATCATCTATTAAAAAACAATGTTTTCCTAGCGTCCACATCGGGCGTCATATACTAGTGTTATAGGAATTTTATTTCATCAGTATTTCATAAATATAGTAAGTAATAATGATTTTGGTGTACATTTATCAGCATAGCAAAACGATGTTCGATCCTTTTATACATATCAAAGTTGAATGCCCCTCAGCTCTTAATTCATTGATATTCGTTCGACATTTTTTGAGTTTATTCTGTTGAAAGAAATATTCTTTGCACACGCCTTCAGTTCGATTATTTTTACTTTCCAAAATATCTATACGTTAAAATAACTCTATTGGACTGCCTCCTCTAAATAAAAAATTATTGGACTGCCTCCTCTGTATTTTATGTATTTGTTTCAACAAGTATGTTCTCAGCAGTCAGAAATCTCCTATCATTTTCTTGGTGGAAATGACATCCGATATGACACAGATCTGTATCCGAAACATGTCCATTCTCACAGAAAATGTCTTTCATCCCTTTTAAAAGTACATAAAATAAATGTGTTTTGCAGAAAACTTTCTCAGATAGGTATATGATTCTCAAGTATTTTTCGTCTATAATGCTTGATATCACAGTTACAGTTTTCGATTCAGTGTAGAAGGCGAAGAATTTTTTGAAAACCATGAAAACATTTACCAATAGGAAAATATTTAATACTGCTATTACAGAAAACTTTGAGGCGAAAATATTACAAGCTGTATAGAACAAAAAAACATGTTTATACAGTAGCCATGCTATATTCTTAGTTTACAGTGATTAATAGTTTTTAAAAAGCGGTGATTTTAAAAAATGACAACCAAGTGGAAAGAACCATTAAAAAAAGTAAGCGGACCACTATTAAAAAATTAAAAGCGGAATTTTTAAAAATGGCAACCAAGTTGATAAAACCATTAAAAAAATTAGGCGGAGACTAAAAATTGTTCAAAGAAAGTATCTTGCGGAAAATGGTTAACACAGCAAAGCAAAACTAACATAAAAAAATGTTCTGTAAAGTTTTTTTGAAGAGTCAGGGAAATGTTTCTTCGGTTCCAATTAAGCACAGATACGATACTATCAGATTAAAATACTAAGAATAACAACGTACATTCATGATTTGCTATGAAATCCTGTAAATAAACTGTGGATGCGAAATATTGGCAAAATTGCTTTATCCCATTCTTAGGCGATATTCGCAGGTAGAAGACGAAGTTAGGAAGTACAAAGCTATCCCTTGGAAAAATATATTTCACTCATTACATCCCTGTTTATTAATATTTTGTCTTGTTTTTCGTTGCCATCATCTAGCTAGTGACACGCAAAATTTACCTGTTCTGCAATTTTCATATTTTTTTCTGCCAGTATTTTGTAGACTTCCCTGAAATTTGTAGAACTGGTTCTGCAAAAAATAATTGAATAGTTTAAAATATTGGCAAAGAAAATACCAAAATCCCACAAAAGACAAATTGTGCATTCTTTCAGTAGCTGGATGGGCGAGTAAAATACCAGCTAAAATACTGATAAATGTGTTAGCTATGCGGAATTTTTTTTCCAGAGCAAACCATGGAAATCACCAGCTTCATTTCGTCAGGCTGGTATCACTTTAATGGTCATTTTTGATTGTCTGAATCTTTCTTTTCTTAATAGACATGGTTGCATTGAAATATGTAAGTCATGTCATACATTTCATTGTTACAATAGGGTGGACACTTCATTTGTCTAGACTAGAAACCATTTTAAAAATCAACAAAAGGAAAACAGAAGGCGATATAAATGCATCGTTTACTGCATTATTCATGCAACACCAGAGAATTTTATATACCTGATATTCAAATTTAGCTCGAAAGGTCACAAAAGAATGCACTGCTCAACGAAAACAAAATACAAGAAGATGCACCATTTACTATTTCTTTAACCAGTAACGATGTTTAAAAAATTAACCATCATTTTTTGCAAAGACAATTAAATTAATAAGACACTGAAGAATGGCTGATGTCAGAAGAGTGAAGGTACATGGTTCGGGTTGCCGATCTAAAGGTTTGGAGTTTCGGGCTTTTTTCTCCAGATATGACGTGAATACGCTTCAGAACATCTTTAAAAGTGGTCCGCCAAAGACGTTCCTCCATTTGAAGACAGACCTAGTGTTCTTTGCCTTAGCAAACAAAAAAACATTTCCTGTAACATCTTCCTCCTGATATGACGTGATACATTTTCTCTAGCAATGTTCTCCAAAATTATGGGTCCCAAAGGTATAGATTTTTGAGGCGTTTTTAATTTATTTCCAAGAGAGGAATCTAGCTGTGCAGAGTCAACGCCTCCTACGTCACCAAACTTTGACGTCATCATTCGTTCGAGATTTGTTTCATTTAAAAGTTTTATTTTCACAGAATAAAACTATTAAAAATTTCTGGTAAATACTAAAAATATTAGCAAATATCTTATATTAAACATTAAAAGTAAAATACCTTTCTCATACAAAATTATTCTATTTCCTTATCACATTAGTTATGGTTAAAAACTGCCATATGCCGTAAAATTATATTTTTTATCGCAAATTATTAAAATATTACCAATCATGGGTAAATTCACCAGAAATTTTTAATAGCTTTATTTTGTCCCAATCAAACTTTTAAATGAAGTCCAAATGATAACGTCAAAGCTTGGTGACGTAGCCGTTGTAAGGCTTTCTATATCTAGGAGGTGTTGGCAGAGTTTATACGATCTTTAAAGCTCATCCTGTATAAGAATTAATATTTGAAATATCATGGTGAATGCTAAAGTTTCACTTTCGTCTCGAGTTAACGAAAAAGTTCATATAGAACAGTTATTTCTATAGAAAGTGTATGGAGAAAATTACTCTGTATGTATAGGAAATGACATGGCGTTTTCAAAATGCGATTATCTGTTAGCACATTTTACTCAAGCTTATTTCTTGTTATAAAATTCTTAACACGCGATTACAAATTTCATGGTCGAAATATATTATTCATCATCAAAACCCAAAAATGATTATTCCTTCAAATGAAGCAAATAATCAAAATGACAAGTATTTCAGAAGAAAAGTAGCCAGGGGCAGTTAGTTATCGAATTAGCATTTTTTAAAATATTTTTTAAGTATATTGTTTAGCACATAAATGAATTTCAAGAAAATTTACCCGATTGCTTAACAAAATATCCCTAAGCACATTTTAAAGTATTTTTCTCTGAAACTGACGAATTCAAGATACACTTGAATTCATCAGAGTATGGTAAAAATTCAGTATTTTCAATGATAATAAACATACATAATGTGGCTTTTTTGGGATTTATGTGGTTAAGTAATTAAAAAAAATAAGAATTTGTATGCTTAAGTAATTAAAAAAAGTTTGTGAGTTTGCATGGTTAGGTAATTAGAAAAATTTAAGCTGGTGTGCATCATTTGATAACAGAAAAAACTGGAAATATCTCTTTTCTCTTATTGGAAAAAAAATGTATAAAAATTGAACACTGGAAATAAACTGCTTATTAAGTATCTTTAATTTTAGAATATTTTCCAACGAACAGCAACAACAAAATAAATAAATAAATAAATATTCGCATCAAACACGCGTAGAAATTTTCTTCGTAGTCGACTTGAAAAAAAAATCTTCCCATAATATTCGCTGAGGGAGAATCCTCAGTATCTTCTTTGGAAGCATTACCATCAAAATGTGATGTGGTGAGATATTTTATTCCAGAGTCTCGCTTGTGCAGCTTTCGAGATTGCATGCTGTAGTATGGCAAAATAAAGTACGATATTAGGTCTAGAAGGAAAAAAAATATTACTTTTTCAAATTTCGTTTATTTTGAAGTCTGGAAACTGATTTGCAAGATATCTTTCTTTTTAAATTCTAAATATCTCAGTATGAGATATAATTCGATTAAGTGTAAAAAATATTTTATTAATTTGGTGTATCGAACATATGACTGGAATTACCGAATAGATAACAAAACTTAAAGATATATTAAATAGAGTAAAATACTTTCAAACACTATACCTTTGAATTCTCTATAAAATGCAGTAAAATTAATCATTTTACACATAAACTCTAATAATTTTCAGCTTTGCCAGTTATAGGAATTACATTTCGTTTGTTCCATATGATTGTTTTCAACTGAGTAAATTTTATTTTAAACGCGCTGATGCCATTTTAAATTAAAAGAAAAACTTCATTTCATTTATTAACAGTTTATTTTATTTTATTTCAAAAAGTAATAATGAAATTTTAGAAAAGGCCAAAAGTAATTAATTTATCTGAAGGGCAGTTCGTGTATATGCACGGGTATAATTTCTTTCCCGACTTAAATGACGATGTTTAGCAGATACGGTCAGTATAATTTATTTAAACAGAAAATTGTTGAAATAAGTAATAAAATAAATTTTGCCGAATTTCTTTATTTGTAAATTTAACATTTACTTCAAATAGAATGTCCAAAAATAAATCGTAATGTTTAGACTTTGTTATTTAGAAGAGATCATTACATTTAAGAAGAAATATGGGATAAACTTGCAACGACAAAATTATTCCCTTTAAAAAATAAGTTGAATCCAGAAAATAAATTCCCACTCACTTTTTTTTCCTTTTTCACAAATTTCTATAAAAAGTGAAATTTATAATTTCAAATTTCACTGACAACTATTTTTTGTAACCAAATCTATCAACATATGAATATAACCAAATCCATACCACCATCAACACATGATGTAAAAAAAAAAAATCTGGAGTGACTCCACTCGACTTTCCGAACACTTACGATTAAGATCATTACCAAGCACTTAAATAAATTTCAATCGATGAATAATTCAAACATATATACCAAATTGAAACTCAATCGAATGCACCGTTTAAACGCTTGCGCACTTTCAAGAATTTCTCCCCATATGCCATTATGCCATAACATAAAAGAAAGTTTTGTCGTAGCCCTTTAGGAGAACTATAAGTCCTATACACACCAAAATCAATACCGGTCTTAGGATGGTGGTTTATAACATGTATACCGAATTTGAGCTCAATCGAATGTATCGTTTAAACGCTAGTGCACTTTCAAGAAATTCCCCCCATAGGCCATAATGTAAAAGAAATCTTTGTCGTAACCCTGTAGAAAAACTATAAGTCCTATACACACCAAAATCAATACCGATCTTGCAACGGTGGTTTATAACATGTATACCCAATTTGAGCTCAATCCAATCTACCGTTTAAACGCTAGCGCACTTTCAAGAAATTCCCCCCATAGGCCATAATGTAACAGAAATCTTTGTCGTAGCCCTGTAGAAAAACTATAAGTCCTATACACACCAAAATCAATACCGGTCTTGCAACGGTGGTTTATAACATATATACCCAATTTGAGCTCAATCGAATCTACCGTTTAAACGCTAGCGCACTTTCAAGAAATTCCCCCCCCATAGGCCATAATGTAAAAGAAATCTTTGTCGTAGCCCTGTAGAAAAACTATGTCCTATACACACCAAAATCAATACTGGTCTTGCGACGGTCGTTTGTAACATACATACCAAAATTGAGCTCAATCGAATGCCCCGCTTAGGAGCTGTGGTGTTCACTCACATACACACAAACACACAAACACACACACACACATACACACACACACACATACACACACACGCACATACACACATACATACATACATCTCGTAAAAATAGCATAAATGGATTCAGAAGCCCTCAAAACGTGTAAAAACACCAAAATCTCGAAGTCGAATTTTTTCATGATTACAATACTTTCCTTACATGGTACATGTTCGGAAAGTAATAACCAAAATACCTATCCGAATATGTTGCATATTAAAAAGTATGTAAAGATAAAGTGTCTTATTAGATTGTCAAGAAGACACAAATGTTTGATTTTTGACTTGCAACGTTACTATAAAAAATTGCGCTCTGGAAGGTAATTGCAGTATTGAATGCAGTGAAATTCCTGATATTTAATACAGTGAATACGTTTATTATAAACATCGCTTAACTTGAAATAATGCTGAGGGCTTAACGTTTATACTATGCAATTTTATACAGTGACTTATTCTTCTAATGAAAACAAAATTGCTTAACAGGAAAAGATTTTATTTTAGTAAGTCTTTAAAAAATCTAAGAAAATATTTTAGTTTTTTTATTATTGTTATTAATTATGTTGAAACAAATTCAAGTAACAGGAAAGCGAGCAGGTCCACAGCATAGACTAAAATCAATGCCTTTTATTTAGGAACAGGAATTAACAAATTAACGTAATAAATGAGTCACGTTTCTTCACCAGAATCTGGATAACATGACGTGGGCTACAGCACGTCAGAAAAGACCCAGGTGCAGCATGCAACGTCGACGAAACCTCGGAGACACCGCCGCTTTTTAACCCTTTAAAGCGCAACCATTTCCCAATGCTGAAAAGAGGGCAGCCGTTGCCATCGCTTGATTTAACTACCGGCAACATGGTGGTCGATCAAATCGTTGATTGTGTGTCATAGATCTAGAGACCACTTTTTGTGTAAAAAAATGGTCTCTAGATCTGTGACACGCGATGAGCGATTCGATCGACCGCCATGTTGCTGGTAGTTATATCGAGCAATGGCAATAGCTGCCCTTTTTTCAGCATTTGGCGGTCTATCCAGTTGTTCTTCGATATCAATGTATTCCCATCGTATTCTCCATTTTTCAGCAGACGCCCGTGCTGTTAAAAAAAATGCAATTTTACAAATAATGCACAATTTTTACGGGAAATTATGTGCTAAAAAGTAAAGGATTCTCGTGTAACTCTCAAGCATTTTTATAGAAAATAAATTTATTCTTCGTGAATGGCAACAGTTGAAACGTCAGAGTTTTGTGCCCCCACGTCGAGGACAACGTGCGCTAAAGGATTAACTCTTATCCTCCCGATAGCCCGCTCCCCTCTGGGCAGAGGAGCACTAAGAAACCGGCCAACATGGCATTCACCGCTCACTTAGCGATTCGGAACATGTGTATTTTCAATATTATATTTTGAAAGCGGAAAGATTTTCAATGTATGTAGCTAGCTGTTCGAAATTTTTTTAGGGTTTTAGGAATATAACAAAGAAGTTATTGATTCTTCTGTATCTATACTAATAGTATCTTCACATACCTATATTTTTTACAGATTTAGATTTCACATGAGAAATCATGTGAATCGTTTGAGTTTACGAATCGCAGTGAGACAACATCCAATCTGCAACCAGATCAGGAAGAGCGAGGACCCAACTTGAAAAAAAAAATTTGAAAGGTTTAATATATTAGGCTAGGAGTTAGATACATAAATTATTTATTTAGTTTTTCTTTCACACATTTTCTTCATTTTTTATACATACGTGCAGCAGCTTTTTTCTGTTTTTAATATTCTCAAAGCAAAGGCAGGTTTTAACAGTCACTATTTTGTTGCTTTTTTTCGCAAATTGCTCAAATTTCGAAAATTTCGGTATTTCCTTTATCCAAATTCTCTTTTTCTCTATGCTTTTATTCAAGCATTGTTTGTTGTGCAAAATTTTAAGGCTTTTATTTTTTATTGTCACTACTAAATTGTCCTTATGCTAATTTGTTTAAATTTATTAGTTTAATTTTGTTGTATTTTTACTTAGGATTATTTTGTTTTTGTTTTAAAATTCAAAGTAGCTTTCAGAGTACGATTATGTGTTTGTGAATAAGGCTGATTGACTGCACTAAGCCTATAAAAATAATGCCGTGCGTTGTGCAATTTTTAAGGGATTGTAGCCACCACCTCCTAGATACAGAAGGCCGGAGAACTAAAGTTTTTACGTCATCACTAGGTCTTCTAAGATTACGTCATCACAGTTTTCATTTCACACAGTAAAACTATTTAAAATTTCTGGTGGATGATACAAATTTTAGAGACTATCTTAAGTTAACGATAAAAATTAAAATATCTTTCTGATAAAAAATTATTTATTATGATGTATTTCTATATCATATTATATAATTAGTGATAGTTAAAATTTCCTATTTGTCGTAAAAATAAATTTTCTATCTTAAATCATTAAAATGTTTTATGCGGGAGTAAATTCACCACAAACTTTGACTAGTTTTATTTTGTGAAAATAAATGCGTGATGACATCACAGTGGACCTACTGATGACGTAATAGCTTCTTTTCTAAGGCCTTGTCTATCTAGGAGGCGGTGTTCTAGACCGTATTTACGCTTGGTTTCGGAGAAAACCCCGGAAAATTCCACACGGTTAAGTCGACAGGCGACACCGGGGTTTTGAACCTGGCACTTCCCACCTTTCAGTTCCGAGAATAGAATCTCTCAGCCACTGGCCGGGCTTAGAGTACGATTAAGAAAGCCCTGTGTGTTTTTTTTTCCTTTTTTGTCTATTGCATTATTTTAATTTGTGTTAATTCTTTTAAAATTTAAAGGCTTAAAAAGCACTCCCTATAAGTATAAATGTAAGCAGAAAATAGTATTAATGAAATTTGACAACATTAAAAATACTGGGAAATTTTATCGTATACATCAAATATGGGCAACTTAAGGCCGGCGGACCGGATGTGGACCTCCAACGCTTTTGATCCGGCCTGCAGAACATATAAAAACCCCGTATGAAACTCATATAAACAAATAAAAATCCCATATAAATCCCCATTATACGGCCCTTGGCTGTTTTTTAATTTAAGTGTAAAAATTATATTTTGATTTCCTTCACATGGTGCCACAAAATGGCTGCAATAATTATATAGCAGTTTTGAGATTATGCTTAAAACAGTAATAAACTAATCAATAAACAAATTTCTCGAAAAATGCTCTTGTGGTAAAAACGTTTAATAATCTATGTCTTTGGCATGATTTATCATTCTTGTTTCCAATTGTTACTTATGAAATTAAAAAAAACTGTGATACGATATTAGTTTATTCGAAAGGAATGTTTATTTGCAGAAATGGATTTAAGCATCTAAAAATTCCATTAACTAAATATTTTTACTAAAAAAAATATTGTTTAAAAAACCAAAAACCACGCTTTAGTGATACATTGAACTAACAAAAAGCGAAAAAAAAATTCTTAATATAGAAATAAATTAATGAACGAAAAATAGTAGTATTGTGAAAAAAGCGTGGGGCGCTTTGTGCTATATTTTTTGCATCATTTCTGTACTAATCGTACCGATCGAATATTCTCAAGAACTGATATATGGAGCACACCACGCTTTTTTTCACAATAACACTATTTTTCGTTCATTAATTTATTTCTATATTAAGAATTATTTTTCGCTTTTTGTTACTTCAATTTATCACTAAAGCGTGTTTTTTGGTTTTTTAAACTGTATTTTTATTTTTCACTTTTTAGTTCGATTTGCTATAAATGCGTGTTTTTTAGTTTTTTTTAAACTGTATGTATTTAAATTTTATTTTTAATTTTCGATATCTCTCATAAGACACTAAGGAACACTAAGTTGTAAAGTACAAACTGTGAGATAATTTATTTTCACTGTGCACCAGTGGCGTAGCCAGGATTTTATTTCGGGGTGGGCTGGGTATCAAATTTAAAGCTCAAGTTCAATTGTAAGCTAAATATCAAATTGTAAGCTAAGTAAAGGGTCGCATTTCAGGGGGGGAGCAGCCCTCTTAGCCCCCCCTCTTGCACCAAAGCCCCTGCTGTGCACCAAAGTATTAATCAACCTGCAGTTAAATGCTACCTTCCTCACTAAAAAGGAAAAATAGGTCTCTAATCAACAAATAAAAGGATGTTAAAAAGAATGGCCTTAATATGTTCTTGTACTCAACTCTTCCATCAGATCGTGATGGAAGAGTTGTACATCAACTCTCATCCTCATGTATCGTGATGGATCACGATATTTTGTAAAAATGAAAATATTGCCGTGCCCAGGTTTCGAACCTGGGTTATTGCGGCCTCAACGCAATGTACTGACCACTATACGATCACGGACACAGTAAAGTTTGTCTTAAGATTGTAATCTTTGGAAGTGCTCTACTTTCAATCAGGATAAGAAATGAGGAAATTATTTAATCCTGGCGATCCTGATCAGCTGAGCCTGAGATAAGCTGATAAGCTGATGACTCCTGAATGAGATAAACTTATAAAATTATTGTATTTTCACAGGTTCTTCATAAATGTACAAAGTTTAAATTAAATCTGACCATTTAAAGTGTGCCAAATTTGAGTTCAAAGGAGTCGGTTAAAAACATACATACAGGTGAAGCTAATAAATAAAAGCATGTTAAAATCAGAATAATGGGATAAACTTATCAAATTATTGTATTGTCATTGATCCTTGATATATCTACAAAATTTAAATCAAATCTGACCGTTTAAAATGAGTCAAAATCGAGTTCAAAGAAGTCGGTTACAAACATACAAGCATACAAACATACAAACATACGTAGAGGTGAAGCCAATAAAAGCGTGTTAAAAAAAGGAAAGAAAAAACAAAACAGCTGCAGTTGAAATTTCGAGAAGCTGTTCACATAAGGTGGGAAGATTATTTATAAAACGAAATTCTACTTTATATAAAATACTTTTTACACAAGCGCAAAATTTATGAAATTGTATAATGTTTTATCCGAATATGTTTTCCATTTCTCAAAAGATCTTTAAATCATGATATGAGAGAAAGAAGAATGAATTGTAATTGAATTTCCTTATTTGGTAGCAAAGATTTAGACGCAAGAAGTTGTGTATTCTACGGAAAAAAAGTTCTCTCGACAAGGAAAAAAACACAACCATTGGAAATGTGTGAAGAAATGAGCTTTCAAGTCGAATATAGCGAAACATCCTTCCTATATTCGCCGAGGGAAAAACACAGTGTATCTTCTTGGAAAACATCACCATCAGAATATGATGTAGGGAAACATTTTACCCTCCAATCCCTTTCGTTTATATTGCTTTTGGAATTGAACATTGATAGTGCGGCAAGATAAAGCATGATATTATCTTGGCATGGGGAAAAAGTGTGGGATTTTCGAAATTTCGTTTACTTAAAGCAGTTTTAGAGGAAGCATGTAAGTTGTCATTCGAAAACCCTGATAAATGTTGAACACATGCAGAATGTATTTGATATTTATAGCCAGAAAAAACGAAAAGAGTGTTGTATGCCAAAGAAATTACATACATTGCTTTGGATAGACGCATCAAATGGAATTGAGCTCACGAGGAATTTTTCGATTTCGTTTGACTAACCCATTTTTCCAATACAATAATGAAATCAGAGGTCAAGTCAAATAAAATTTTCATTATTTTTTTACCGTAGAGTCTGAAGCTTTTGTTCAAAAAACCCTTTATACATGGATAAACACGTGGTAATTTCGTGGATAAGATGAAAAATGATAGAATTACTCATAAACTTAAAAACTGTTTTTGAAATTTATCAGCATGAAAATATCATGGTGAAAATGGCCTTCAGTCTATTTGGAAATTTCTAATGAAAAGCTTCAGTCATTTACAACATTTTCAGTAAATCATATTGTATTCACTTAAGATCTTCTCGAAAGTGATAATAGATAAAATACTAAAAAAAATTTTCAACATTAATGTATTAGAAAATATTTTTCAACTATGAACTTTTTATAAATTACAAATTTTCTGAATGCCTTCGGGTTAGCTTTGTTATTTCTTAACTAGGAGCTTGCTCGTTCTTCGTACGGTACGGAACGAAAATTTTTCTTACACGTGTAATTCGAACTGATTCCAGTGATGTGGAATCCAAAAATAAGCAAAATTATTTGACTCTCGAAGTAAAGTTTGTATCATGAGTACTAACCTGAGATAAGTGCAATACAGTGACACAAAAACTGTGCCAGAGTCATTCGCGATCAGAAAAAGAAAAGCTTGATGGTTTGCAGAGAAAACTCCTCAATCTATCAAATATCTTATTTCTACATTATACTGCTTTTTAGGTTTAAGTTATAGCATTAATAACTCACACAATGTATGATATGGGCAACAATTTTATTTTATAATTAAAAGTAATAGGTGAAATGGTAATTGAAGTATCAAACATTCTTTATTTCATCGTGACATCCGAATAAGGATAATGACAATTGCTGCCATGGGAAATCATGTGCACTGATGTCGTCTGCAAAAATAATGTGCTGTTGTTTAACTCTTCTAATAAGTAATGAACTTAAATTGAATAGTTCATATTCAATTGAAAGGAACCCTGGAAAATAAATCCAGACTACTATTACTAAGAGAAAAGGGTCTGGATTTGTGAATTTGAGCGAATATACGTTTCTCTGTAAAAAGTTAGCACCGTTAAAATAAAGTTCTGAATTTGTAAATGACCCATAATCTTAAATTTTAATCAATGGCTTCTCGGTTAATATTTCTAAGAGAATTTGCTCAATTCCTTCATGGTGTGAACTTTTAAGGTAGAATCTGTTTATCTGAATGGATTTCAAATGTGTGTTTAAACCCGTGACATCAAAGTGATGCAGATCGCACTTACCATTTAAAACTCGGAACCACACGGAAAATATTGTTTTTTTCTCTCTCAAATGCAAAGTTTTCACATTTGCATTTCCGAGGTGACGAAAAACAAAATGTAATTTGTAAATAACGAAACTTTTACGCAGCAGCTAATTGAATTTAAAATGCTATTTCTCTCTAAAATTCATAGAAAATCCCCAAATTTATATAAAGGGGGTTGAATGCGCATTTTATAATTTGACCGAATTATAAAACATTCTGACATTAAGAGGCGACGATTTAAAATTGATTTATCGAAAATTTCTGGTAAATGATGAATTCCTTTGAAAAAATATCCTGAGGCTGCTGCATTTTGTTAAGCAGGATTTAATTTCAGATATACGTATTTACGTATTAAGTACGCAATAAAAAAAGTAGATTTAATAGAAATTGTGTAACTAGGTGAAATGTTCGGAGATAAAATATATTTACTTCCTTTCAAAAGTTTTATAATGTATATATGTATTTATGTGTATGTAATGTGTGTATGTGTAATATAATTTGAGAAGTTTCGTTCGCGTTTATGTTTTACAAGTGCAATTTTGAGGATTAATATTTTATTTTCCTACTCCAAGACGCTTTGCATTGTTTAAAGAAAAATCCATTACATTAAAAGTAGAGTAAATCTATCTAATGCAAATCCAGATTAATTGCATTTACACACACTCATAAACATTTCAAGTTATTTCAAACGAATATCTTTAAGGACTTAAAAGCCATTGCAGGACATATCTAGATAATTTTTAAATTTTGCCTGACTACCACGACATATCAGCCTTACTAGAGTTAGAACGCCCTTTTGTGTACCTCCATTGGTCGTTGTCAAAAGAATTCAGCCACGAAATGCAGTAAGATATAGCTCGGGTTTAACTTGATTTGTGTCAGAAAAAGCCGCGAAAACTTTGGCAGATATGCATAAAATATGAATACGTTTGTTTTTCAAGTAAAATTTTACTGAGAATGAAATGTCTTTTTAAATCGTTTGCTTTTCAGAAATGTTTAAAATGCGCATATAATATTATTTAAAAAAATATGTTTTGTGACATTATATTATCCAAAAACTTTTAAAGGAACCAATTTCTGAGTTCAGCGAGTTTTTGCTCTAAAAATGTATTTTTTTACAGAAATAAATGATTTTATTGCATTTGATAATTACAATGCTTTGATTTACATTCCATTCGATATACAGTAAAACCTCCCTTAGCGGACCGTTACACTTTAGTTAATCTCCGTTAGCGGCCACTCCCTGTTGACGGACGTATTTTAAATTCTCAGGTCCTTGATATAGGATTGTAATGTATCTTATTCCTGTTTAACGGACAGGCTTTTAATGTTTCCGTCCTAAAATGTCTCAGTTTACTTTTTTTTTTGGACAATGAAAAAATTCTCCAAGTAAGTCACTTCGAATTAACAGAAGTAAAAAGCTGAATTTGTGTTTTACTCTCACACTCACAGAAAGGTTTCAATCTTATTGTGATGCAGTTCATCACATCTTTTTAATTAGTCCTGATGCTCCTTTCCCTATTCTAAATTTAATACTCTCTGACATTTTTTAATTCCCATCTCCATCCGTTACGCTTTTTCAATTCCGTTATGTAAATTATTTTGGTCTTAACCGTAAACATGTTTTTTACGGTGGCATCATGTCGTGCAGATGCTTTTTCCCTTCTGTTTTCCTACTGGGCTTCTGCAATTTTCTTCTGCTAGAATTAACAGTTTCTAATTGAAATGCCAGATTGAAAAAAAAAAATCCGAGTAGCCTGTTAGCGATAACGCAGTAGTAGTATTATTAAAATGACGGCTCGCGAACAGGGGATAAGCAAGGAGAACTTGTCCCAAAACCTCTCAAGCCATCCCCATACCGTAGGCAGATAGCTTTTAGGTTGCTTTAACACAGCAGAAACAGCCATCCCTTTTTCTATGTTCACTGGGCAGTTATTCTCTCAAGAAATAATATAAAAAATGTTTAAGAAGGTTAGGTGTTGTTCCTTGCTGTCACTGTCTAGGTCTACCTTATAATCAATTCATCAAAACTATTCCATGAATAGTAAAGATGAGCAAGAACTAAATTTATAAGTAATATGAAAATCCACTTTGAAAAACCCGTAGATAATATTTGAATACATGCAAAGCAAGCGCTTATTTTTTTCAAAAAATTAAAACAATCTGCCAAAAGCACTTTTTTTTATCTACCTCTAATTAATTTTTATAAAAATGCAGCTCTTATATTTTATAAATAAAGTTCTTAAATGCTGCCGGATTTCTTTATCAATTACCACATTCCTCCTTTGCGGACACCCCTCCTAAGCGTACCTAAATTATGGTCCCCCATACTATCGACAAGTTTTACCGAGCATATATTATTTTAAAATGCATCACCTTTTGTGTTAGTCAAAGCACTCAAAAATTAGAAATTGTTGCGAGAGAGAGAGACGGGGATTTGCAGTTGCTAAGAGATACGAGAGGGGCATTTTTCTCGTCTCGCTAACATGTGTCTTCACAGTACGCGTTTTAATCAGTTCACTGATTAAGTCTTTTCCATAACTTTAAATTATTCACTGAATGGGAACAACAATTTTTCTTTGTAAAATGAATTCATATTAATAATGCAGAGTTACTCTTTAAGATATCACAAATGTTATATAACTTTTAATGTTATATAACTGGCTTGTTAATCAAAATTCATGTAAAAGTATCATCTGAATAAGAACGTTCAAGAAGAAATTATTTATTGAAACATATTCTCATTACTGCGCTGGTAGAACTTTCAGATGCAATTAAGAATTGAGCTAGAATATTAAAACCAGACAAATGTGCGAATATGCTGCACTTACATCATTATATTTCATGGAATAGCTATTAAAAAGATACGAAAATTTTTAAACGAATTTAAGATTTTGAATGCAGTATTTCATACTTTTTATCAAGAAGTGGAGTTAGAAGTATGTTAATTAATTTTAAGAACATCGAAAAATCTTTTAAACGTTACTATTTTTTTTCCATAAAAGATTTTCTAAGAATACAGATAATGTTATTACGATGATTTTTGCTACTGTTATTGTTGTCGTTCAAAAAGTAAATCGCAATAGCGTATTTTAGTTATTTGTTAAAGTTTTATTTTCGCTATTTTAATTGGATAAATAACGATATTTTTATGTTCGCTGAAGCCAGTATCAGAAGAGGAATTTTCCAGGATTTAAATGAGATACTTTTATCTTTCAACGAAGTGTACATTGAAATTAAAAAGATCCATTTAAAAAATGATAATTATAGTTCTTTTTGGTGTTACTGTGCTATTCAGCAAAATTTCCAGAATCCCATTTTATTTAGAGAAGTGTGTTTGTTTTTTATAGCTTACTAGCTGAAGTACCCGTTCTTCGCACGGGAATGAATGGACTTTTTGATATTACGATTTGTGGTGATTACTATTCATTGTAATAAACAGATATAGCAAATTGGATATCGCGTTATATTGTGTCCAATAATCGTGCATACCGAATTGCAAGGCAATCGTTTGTACGGTGCAGAAGGCCATGCGGCGTAGCGCAATCTAGTGGCGAGTTTTAGCAAAACGGATACGGCGAAAATATTTTTCGCATTCAGATATCGATGTATACGAATTTTCATGACGATCGGCTGGACAGTCCTGAAGTTCATGTGTTAACGCGACATCTAGTGGCAAGTTACAGGAAAATGGATAGCGCCAAACTCTTCCCCGTGTTCAAATATCTATGTATACCTATTTTCATAGCGATTATTTGCACAGTCAAGAAGTGATACACTGCAGGGCCATCTAGTGGTTCAATAAAGTAATGATTTGTTACAGCGCCGTCAAGTGGCGAGTTATAGCAAAATGGATAACGCCAAAATATTCTCATTGTTCAAATAGCTATGTATACTAATTTTCATAGCCGCCGTGTTCAACTATCTACGTATACCAATTTTCATAACGATCATTTGCACAGTCAAGAAGTGATACACTGCAGGGCCATCTAGTAGTTAATTAAAGTAATGATTTGCAAACAGCGCCGTCAAGAGGCGTGTTATAGCAAAATGGATAACGCCAAAATATTCTCATTGTTCAAATAGCTATGTATACTGATTTTCATAGCGACCGTTTGAATGGTCAAGAATTTTGCCTACTAAAGCATCATCTATTGGCTAGTTAAAATAATAATGCATTGCAGCGTCATCTAGTGGTGAGTAACATCAAAAGGAACGCAGTTAGAATATATTCTTCGTGCTCAAATGTGTAAGTATAAAAAATTTTATGCCGATTGGTCGAACGGTTGATGCTTTGCATCGCCAGTTGGTCATCAGAAGTTGATGCTTTGCATCGCCATTTAGCGGCAAGTTACAGCAAAATGGATAGTGAAAAATATTCTCCGTGTTATAAAATTCGCGTGTACTAAATTTCATCGAAATCGGTTGGACGATATTCGCATAGCAAACGGCTAAACGGAATAGAATTCAACGTTGTGCTGCGGCACCAAGTCGCAAGTTAAGGAAAAACGGATAGCATGAAAACCTTCTCCATCATAAAAGACTTAGGTCAACCAAATTTCATCGTGCAACGGTGCTCAACGTGCTGCAGTTTTTCAACCTCATAAACACATACCAACATTCATTTTTATCTATAACCAGTGTTATTATATATACCAGTCTCAAATAAAATCCAGTTTCAAATCGAAGCCTCGCCAAAGTGCCAACATACGCCATTTTGCAAGAGTTTTTTCAGGGAATCATTCGAAGCATTGACTTAGCAACAATCAAAATGGGAAATGGTTTGACCGCCAATAAGTAAAGCAGGCATTTATTTCAAAAGTGGAATTCCTTAATAGCCGCATTTTTTAAATGATCAACTATAATGTGTTTTATTCATCGTTACTCCGATGTACTAAATGAGAAGATTTCAATTTTCTGAAATTTGGCGGATTTCCCCCAACTTAAATCAATGTACTCAATTGGCGAGAATTCTGAAGTTAGATCGCTTGAAATCCCTTAATAACTGCATTATTTCTTCACGGATCATTAAAATTTAACGCTGTATTCTAATAAAACCTTTGCACTTGTTTTCAAAGATCTATTTCCTTAAGCTCTCAGTAAATTGCGCCAAGCCGAAAACTGTGCAAACCGCCAGAACTCACTTACTCAAAATCCATATTTCAGCCATTTTATTTTTTCACCAAACTAAAAAAATTTACACATTAGCCTCGGAAATCTTCAATTCTTATTGTTTTGCATGTAAAGCATTACATTCCTGCTCTGATTTCCCATGCACACGATATTATAATTTAAAAAAAAATAACCTTACGAATATAAACTAACAAAAAAAAATCATTATTATTCTTTTATTTTTACTTTGAGAATTTAAAGCATTTTATTCGGCAAAATAGCCACACATGGCAACCACGATCCTTATTTCACACTTTTTTCACTGCAGGGGTTACAATTACGGAAAGATTTTTGCGTGAAGAGCATAAAAAATCTCTTAAATTCCGGGAACGGGTGGACTTTCAAAGTTTTAAAGTGGACTATGATTTATTCTATATTATTTTACATATCTGTGCTTAATTTCAGGCCGATAGGTCCATTTTTGTGGATTTGTATACGAATCAAATCAACAAACAAACAAACAAACAAACAAACAAACAGAATTTCATTTTTATTTATAAGATTTTACTTTTGATGAATTTTTTCAGAATACTTTTTGCTTTGTTAAATAAATTTTAATAGGAATAATTTGCAGTTTCCCAGAATTTCAGCAGTAAGTAATCAGTAATGAGCGATTCAGCTCTCAATAATCTTTATATATTGAAAAAGATCTTTTTTTCTTTTCTTTCTTTCTTTCTTTTTTTCTGTTAGTGTGTGTGGAAGTAGAGATCAAAAGTTCCTTATACTGTAATTTGAAATGAATGATATTTGATGAACTATTCTCACAGTGCTTTTGCATGGAATTGATTAAATATAACGTTTGGTACGATTTGTTTTGCAGCGAAAACATTAATTGGCTTTTAATTTGAGAGTTCACTAAAAGATTTAACCACTTACGATGTGAGTGATCTAATAAGAAACCTCCTTTTCTGTTCCTTCAATATAGATGATTCCATTTTCTCGAAATTCTACCGCGGAAATTTCCCAATGTTCACTAACGAATAAAAGAAAAGTTATGTTTTATTTTAATTTAGTTTTTTTTAATTTAATCACCCAGATTACAGGCTATCTTAGTTCAGTAATTGGAACGGAGCTCAGCATTTTTGTTATGTTGTCAGCATCGCATTTTTCTGCCGTTTTGCGAAACCACATCGTTTATGGCAGGAGTGGCTATCCTTTTGCATATCATGCACCATTCTTTTTCCCTCAAACGAGTTTAGTTGTGCCATCTCAAACGTCTTTTTTACTTCCTTACGTTCTCGGTTAGAGTTGAAAAATATGAATGCAGATAGGCTTTAGTTCAGGGGAAGAAAAGTAATAATGCGTTAGCATGAGATTGAAAGTGTTGTTCTAAGTGTACAAATGCCTCCTTTTGGCGCAGCATCATACTTTATAAGAACTTCAATATTTCCAGATGCGAAATTATTTCAAAAGTCTCCAGCGTGTCTGAAAACAGTAAGTACGGAGAGGAGGATGCAATGCGCCACTTGAAATCTTAAAATGCACCAACTTTGGCTCATACTCCACGATTTGACCAATTTTGGTTTATGGAATGTTCCTTATGTATGGGAAATGCAGTTCCTAAAACTTCATTCAATTCGACTGACAATTATCCATTGAATTACAGTTTGCAAATTCTTGTGAATTGTCCTGCGAACTGTTCGACGACTTGATAGAACCAGCAAAGTTGGTCTTTCTTCCTGAGAAGTCGATTAGTTCCTTCAATTTTCCAGACACTTTGACACGGTACAGAAAAATTAGCTTATTGCAGAAAAAAAGTGTGTGCGTGTAATCTTTACGCGCGATTGAAGTAAAACTTCTTTGACGTTTACGACACATATCACTGGAATGATTAAACTTTAACGTAAAATAAATATAATATTATAATTTTATTATATTTATTATTCATGTACTTTTCAAAGATTATATAAATATTATTTTGTTCTTAAACCCTTTGCAGCCAGTGTTTGTTTCTTTGTGGTGTTACATACCCGTATTCTTAAACCGTTGGTCCGTCTGGATATCGGGTTAGCATCCAGGAAATATCCGTGTTGAACTATTATTCTTTCACATTTTTCTTAAAACGTTTTGCGTAGGGTTTGAATCGAGAGAATGTCTATGTTGTGGTATTTTTCTTTAACTATGTTCCTAAAGTGGTGTTTTCTTCTGTTGGTCGGTAACGAATGCACGTAGGGTCTATTATTGCGTTTTTCTATGGCAGTGTTCTTAAACCTTTGCTTTCCTGTGCTGGTTTTGTTCAAAGTATTATTCTGTTTCCATGCTCTTAAAATGAAGTTTTCGTCTACTAGTTTGGCTCGATTGCAGGTTCCATTTCTTCATGTTTTTCTATCACCGTGTTCTTAAGCTGTAGTTTTCGCCTGCTTGTTGGGTTCGATCGCAGGCAGCTTCCATTCTTTGTGCTGTTCTTTCACTTTTCTTACACTGAAGTTATCGTCTGCATGTTGGGATCGAAGTATAATCCTCCAACAGTGTTCTTAAACGAAAATTTCCCACTGCTGTTTAGGTTCGTTTGCAGCCACTGTCCCTTTAATTGTGGTGTTCCATCCCCTTGTCGTTAAACCGTTGTTCTGTCTGGAAGTTCGGTTAGAATCCAGGAAAAGTGTTCTTAAACTGACGTTTCCATCTACTGTTCCGGTTCGATTGCAGGCAGGTTCCATTTCTTTGGGCTTTTCCAAAACCATGTTCTTAAGCCGTTCTTTCTTATGGAAGTTGGGTCGCCGCCAGTAACAACAGTGAGAGACAGTCAGCAGGATCGCCGCCTGTTCAGCGAAAGGCTTCCCACAGTGGCTCAGCAGGATCGCCGCCTGTTCAGCGAAAGGCTTCCCACAGTGGCTCTGACAAGAGCCGGGCCACTTATCCACGTAGGAGGGAGCGAAAGACATTATTTCTCGAAATTCACATTGCCTGAGTCATTAAATGGTGCTAAACTGTTAAGAACAAATTGTCTCCAAATTTCAGCTCATAATATTGCTATCTTCAGGTTCCACATCTCAAGCGAATATAGTCCCAGTGTCTTTTTTAGTCTTTAATGAATTTCTATTGAAATAATTACGTTTAATTAATTAATTGTACAATTATACTCCGATACCCCTGCTCTATCAAGAACAATGGCTAGTTTGGGCATTTGGTCTGTCTTGAAGGTTTATGGAATCTTATCGTCAGTCGTTTTCCGACATTTGGCTTCCTGACTAACGAAATCGTCATCATTTTCTGAGGTATATTCCATTTCTGAATCAGATCCTAAGTCCTCTTTGCTTCTAAATCTATGATTTCCAGCACTGACATGAGATAATAACGTATTAATAAAGAAATTTAATTATAAAAACATCACTAATTATTCAATTATTATGATTATTATTATTAGCTCGATTGATGAAGGGAAATCAAAGCATTAATTATTCAATTAATTAATTAAACATTATTATTTTAATAAGTATAAGCTAGAAATATATTCGCTTTAGTTGTGGATCCTGAAGATGACAATATTTTGAGTAGAAATATGGAAACAACTTGTTCTTATCATTTTCGCACCATTTAATGACTCAGGCATTGTGAATTTCGAAATAAAGTTTTTTTCGCTCTACCCTACACAGTGTCATCAGACGAGATCTTGCTTCAAAACAGGTAGGGAGTAATGTCGAGGCGCCGGGAGCACAGTCGACGTTCGCAGGAACGAACGCCCGAGAGCTGTTCCGCAAATGAAGGTAACAGGGGGAAAAAGAAGCTTGGAGTATATGACATATACCTCACTTCCTTTAAAGAGCGTTACTTCCGTCAGAAAAAAAATCTGAGTTACTCTCTAGTCGCGCCTAAAGAAGTTTTAGTTCAAAAATGCCGAGAAGCAATTTTTGCAACAACATATTTAATTAATCGTTTCCCGCATGAACATTTTTAAATTCTTACACTGTGCGCAAAGAGAAATGAAGTCATTGGTGTACATATATGTTCTGCCGATTTTGACTAACACAGCTTTTACGGGCCCCACCCTTAAAAAGGTAACAAAGTCACAACTCGAATTGGTTATTTTGATACAGGCGTAGTGTAGACCCTTTGCTACCCGTCAAAACGTAAGTACAGTAGGTAAAGTTCACAAAATGTCTTTATTTTTTAATTTGTGGTTGATGTCACTTTTATGTTTTTAGTAACATACGGCTTTGTGTGTGTGTGTGTGTGTCACTTAACCGTTAACATACCAAGCTTTTTACGCCAACACTGCTTACCAAGCATTTCTTATATCTCTGGGGTCTTCCGACTACCCCCTTCAGTATGTTAAGGGTTAAATTAAAAGGACTACCTGTATTTATGTTCCAAAAATGAGTAAGTTAGGTATTTTACAGTCTTCGCGAAATTTTGCCAATTTCTACACAAAAAAAAAAAAAAACATGCTTGTTGATAAGACATATGCGATGTGTTTATTATCCTTAAATTTTCGAATTCTTTTACACATAAAAAATCATCTTTATAACTTACACAACCATAACAAAAGCTCTACAAATCGATGAAATCCGATACCTTACTTTCGCTTCTATAATACTTACTTTAAATGACTGAGCATTTCTTCCATGGAAAATATTATTTAAGCTAGAAACGCAACCAAAAAATGTAAAAAAAAGGTAAAAGGTAAAAGGTAAATCCAGTATTCATGAATAAAAGTAAAACCTATATAGTAAAAATTTTATATGCTGAAAGCGAAAACAGAGAAAGCACACAGAGAACTGTATTTATTCTACGAATAGAAGGACGAAACTTTTTCTTGTTAGCTTTTCTTCACATTATAGCGGAAAGAAAAATATTGAAATGTATTTCATTAAAATAATCCAAGAATTTTTATTGCATTGCAGATATTTCTCAGGTAAAATTTATTTAAAATGACTCTCTTTAGACGTAAATAAAATAATCTTATAACAGCATGCAAATGTTACTCACATTTTAATTCAACCATTTTCAGACAACAATATTGAAAAGGTATGACTAAATTTAAATAAAACATACTTGACAGAGAGAGGTAAACGCCGTAAGCACAGTTCAAAAGGTTCCCTTTCTTACAAAATCTCCTTAAACGTTCATAAATACAGCATGAGTCAAAAGTCCATGTAAAATTGAAAAATTCATTAAAAATCAGTAAGTAATATCAAATATTTACCGGTTACACGAATAGAATTAGAAAGAGATGGTATGTTTAAAATAACAGTTCAGTTCCAAAAGTTTACGATAGGTGGGCTGACATGTATAATATAAATTATGTTTCCGATAAAAAAATACAAAGCTGAAAACACTTTCATATTTTAAATACCCTCTAAACTATATTAAAACCATATCATAATCCATGTGTCCGTCTTGTGAGAAAAACTACATCCTGACTAGATATCTAATTTTAATTTTTAAAATCAACCACACTCTCATCGTATTTCCGATCACTGCCGCCTTCCCACCGTAAACTTTATTTGTCTTTCTTGTTCCATTATGTTAAGAAGTGCATCATAATCCGTGGTTGGACTCTATTTGTGGTTATTACTTCATCAGTTATCTCAATCTACGTGTCGGCCTTATGTGTCTTCCTTGTTCCATTATATTTAAAAGTGCATCATAATCAATGAGTTAGCCTATATGTCTTCTCTTTCCCATAAAATTCTTCTTCAGAATTGAAATCCATACTATATTCGACTATTAAAACTGTTTCGCAATCTTTGTCAGGCATTCTAACATTACTTCTTCTTTATGTTTGAAAAGTGACGCGGGTGTTCACAACTCACGTAGATTTAAAAAAAAAAAAAAAAAAAAAAAAAAAAAAAAAAAAAAAAAGATCAGAAGGAAAAGCACTTTAGTGCTAAATTTCCGATCTTTTAAATACTTTATTCTACGTAAAATATCAGTTATTCTGTTCAAAATATAAGCTTCAATAAAATATATTTTAAGGTATTTCATGCTTATTACAGATTACCAGTCTATTTAACTTGAAAATTATTCCAACTTACGCTTATGAAATTGTTAATAAAAAAAATATTTTAACTAGTGTACAACCATGCCTTAAAAACTAAACTTTCTCTCCCTGACAGATTTCCATTGAATGCATTATAAATCATGTAGCACTCAAGCCACCGCAGAGAGCGATAAGAAAGTGTGCTCATATTGGAGAGGAGCTTTTATCCTGTTCCTCAATAGAATATAAATTGCCTAGATTTCTATTGTTAGGCTGTCATGGTTCCTTGGTTGAAATTTTCATATTTATATCCTGCATTTATCAAGATTTACTTTGTATCAAATCTTAACGTACTACTTCTGCATTTAAAAGATATACTGATTTCGGATGCTTGAAAATTGAATGAATGTTTGCGTATGGGAACATTTAACCCTCTCATCACCGAATTATGAAAAATCAGAGAAAACAAATCTTTCTAGCAATTAATGCATCTGAAATACTATTATAAATCATGCAAAAAATATTTTTTTCTAATGTCGATTAATATTTGTCGATAATAATAATTTTTTCTAATAATAATTTCTGCATTTTCGAAGCATTTTGTTATGCTAAAATTAATTTAAAAGATGCACATATTAGGTAAAGGTTGAGGAATAAGAAAAAAACTATACTTACCTTAAAAAGAAAAAAAAACGGTAAAAAAGCAGCGTAAATATTTTCTTGATTTTTCTCTTGAAACAATGAAGCGAAAACTGTAAAAAATTATCTAAATGGACTAGTACTGCAATCTAGGCACGATTTATGCATCTAGTTAAGAGCCTCATATACTTTCTACATGAATTAATGATATTGATATCACTGAAAGAAAAAAATGCTAAATTCAATTGTTTTCTCTCTAAATATTGCTATTTGAAATAGGAGCCTCATATGAGGTTCAGAGTGACGAGAGGGTTAAGAAACCCAATACAGATTTTAACATTCAAAACTTTATAATAGCCAACTGATAACTGGTAAGTAGGTGGTAACTTGCAAGGGCGTATTTAAGGGGGTAGCGGAGGAGGCGACTGCTCCCCACCGAGAAAAAAGAAATTAATGTAAAGATCCTATTTTACTCCCATAAAATGGATGTACATGTCAATCTTCTAACTAACCGCTCCCACTGACAAACTTGCATTAATCCGCCACTGGTAACTTGTTTAGTTGAATCATGAAATTGTGTATCGTTGCTATCGAGAAGCTATTGTAGTTATTTAAATAACTGTGAATTTGTCATAAACATAGTGAATTATTGATAAAAATAAGAATACATAATGTTTTTAATGTAAGAACATTATGAATTTTTCCAAACAAAAGTAAAATTTATTTATAAAAAATCAGACTTTTATTTGCTTAAAAAATATAATTCCATTTAATTTTCTCTAAAGACAATTAGATAAAAGTACGAACGTTTTTTTTTTCTCGTTTATGCATATACAAATACACACACATACACGAGTAATTTATTCCTTCTAAATATCTGTATATTTCCTATTTACAAATATTCGTAGAAAAGGTAAGGATAAACATCTATGAAAGACATTTCATTAATTGTCATCATTTAAAGATTAAGCAATTGCCCTAAAAACATCTTACGGCAATTACTTTTTTAAATTTGAGATTAAACTGGTTATTGCTTGTTATTTGAGACTAAACGATGTTTTAGAAACTTTTTCATAGCTATAAATTTATTTTTAACATTCACCATGTTATTTTTATGGAAATGCATATAAAATACTTTCTTTTTATCTTTAAAGTTAACCATTTTCTAATGATAAAAATAGAAACATGATGAATTCTCACTAAATCAAATAGTTTCATAAACTCCATTCTTATCTTTATGTTAATATAAAAGCCTCAAATGCTTTTCAGTCATTGACATGAATTTCTTCAGAATACGTGTGACAAGAACAATTGAATTAATTGAAGAAAGTAAGATGCTAACACACACATAAAAGGAAAACTATTCCCAGAAAAGTAGATTGGCCCTCGGCTAGCATAATCTTTGAAAAGTGAAGGAATATGATAAAGTTTCTTGCAAAAATTTCAGTCATGCTCTTTCCGTGTATTTTATGTTTTATTCCTGACTAATCTTAGAACAGCGAAAATTCTGGTAATCTAATTTAGGATAGACTGCCGTGAAAAGTTTTTAAAAAATGGAATTTTAAATTAAATATGACGTACTGTCCATAATAATTACAAGAACGTAAAATTTAAGCTTTCAACATGTGTCTGATTGTCTTTACTTTTTAGTTTGAGCAATAAATTTGACTCTAAAACTCTTAAGTATACTGAAGCATTATATGACAAAGCAATTGCAACAGATACAACGTTTTCTTCTTACACTTTTGTTTTGCTTATTATATTACTGATCATTAGTATTATTTGTAAAAAATATGTGCATAGTTCATATAGAAATTAAGTACAGTTTGGGCAGTAAAAACAGCAGCGATATGTTTTTAGATGGATGTTATTACAGAAAATCTACTCCTTAACCCTCTCGTCACCGAATTATGAAAAATCAGAGAAAATAAATCTGTCTAGCATTTAATGCATATGAAATACTATTAGAAATCATGCAAAAATATTTTCTTCTAATGTCGATTAATATTAGATTTTTCTAATATTAATTTCTGCATTTTCGAAGCATTTTGTTATGCTAAATTAATTTAAAAGGATGCACATATTAGGTAAGGGTTGAGGAATAACAAAAAAAAACTAACTTACCTTAAAAAGAAAAAATAATGGTAAAAAAGCAGCGTAAATCTTTTCTTAATTTTTCTCCTGAAACGATAAGCGAAAACTGTAAAAAATGGCCTAAATGGATTAGTACTGCAATCTAGGCACTATTTGCATCTAGTTAAGAGCCTCATATACTTTCTTTATGAATTAATGATATTTATATCACTGAAAGAAAAAAAATACTAAATTTAATTGTTTTCTCTCTAAATATTGCTATTTGAAGTAGGAGCCTCATATGAGGTTCAGGGTGACGAGAGGATTAAATTACTTTTTGATATGTCCATCATGCGAATTTAATACCGCTATTTTGTTATACCTCTCTCTTTTTTTCACTTATCTGACAATTAATACTAGCTAATAAACATTTCCTGCAGCAGGTGGTGTAATGGCTAACGAACCATTTTACCACATCTTGGGTCCGGGATCGACTCCCGGTTTTTTTTGTGGGTGTTAATTTGCCAGTCCCTTTAAAGGGGGTAAAGTTAGCCCCCAAATGGGTGCTCCCGTAATAAAATGGCCAGTAATCGGCCCTTAGTGGTGGTGAATGCTTGATGAGGAAGTGCCTGCCCTCTGGAGGGAAAAAAAAACATTGTCCCATCTTTTCGGTCGCTAGCAACATTTTCAAAACAATTTTATGCTGTAAGTGTTCATTTTTTCTCACTTTGAATCTGATATCAAACGTAAATCTATAAGCAAGAAGTTCAAAAGAGAAATTTGAACTAAAAAATCTAGAAATTGTTCTAAAATAGTACTATTTTAGAACTAGTAGAACAAAAAAGAACTATTAATTTTTATTTTTTATTTTACTGGGTGAAGGGGCGTTTTTCCCGACTATGCCAATTGCTTGCTGTCATCTTAAGCATCTGTCATCATTAGAATATTAGGCCTGCATACAACCAGTGCCCTATTGATATTGAAAGTTTGTCTTTTATGCGCAGTACGATAAAAATAATTCCTTTGTTGTTGTTGTTGTTGTTTTTCTAATTGACGAGCAGGAAAAAGATATCGGTTTTCTTTGTAAAATGCTTTCAATTTCTGTGTGTTCAAGTATATTTGACTTGGAAGAAATATCCTAAATGAGGTGTATTAAAACAGCAAGAACAACAATAATCTATATATCTTGAAACACATACTACAAACAGATGAAGACGCTGAGCATGCATGTACTCTTGCCGACCACTGAGTAACCAGAATGATCATTCTTTGCACATACTAATGGCATTTTGTAAGACGCTTTTCAACACTGTGTGAGCATGCGCTTATTCTCGACCCTAGCTCACTGGTAATTTGCTGGACGGATGATTAACGAGAAAAACCTGTGACTGAGAAAACCCTGAACGTGAATGGCGGCATTATTTTACCACTGAGTTTTTTGCTACACTATCTTAACATATATTTAGTACTTATGATTTTCAGTAAGTGGTAAATAAAACATGTCTTTACATGAGTCGTATAATTTTGTGTAGTTAAAAGGGGGTGGAAATTGTTTATTTAAGATATTTTCCGTATTCGTTTACGTAAACGAATCGCCTTCTAATTCGGCAGCAGGGCAAAATAATTGGCCAGCAGGTAGTTGATAATTGGGAGCTCGGTGATAGTTCGTGCAGTGTTACGATTTCTGATGATCAGGATTATAAAAAGACTAGGAAATGAGTGCATGTTATCATTTTGTTTCTGCATAGAGATTTTAAAAATTATGTTTTCAAGATTTTTTTTTCAGTACATCACATATTGCATTTCGTCGCTTTGCTTAAAAATTGGTTTGCATTGAAACCTGTTTCTGTGTTGAAAGGATGGTTTAGCACAACTCAACCCTCTCCTTCCCGTCTTCACGGTTAAAGCTTACACAAAATATAGGTTAAAGAAAGACGGGCTGATTGGTCTTGATATGACTAACGGACATCAGCTAACAGATTTTTTTCGGCAATATATACCTTAACGCCAAATGCACCGGTATTGGATTTTAGGTTGCACGGGTTCGGTCACGATGCGGTCCATATAAAATTTCCATTTACAATAAACAGCGCATACTAGCATATAGATTAATATTTAAGTACTAGCTGAAGTACCCGTCCGTTGACGGGTTAGTACTGAATGCAAATTTCTAAAAGCAAGAACTTTCGTCAGCATTGTAGGAGTACACAGAATGGATGTAGTATGTTGCCAAAGTAAAGAAAGCGAAGTTATAATTTTTATGTATTGTTAAACTATTACATGTTAGAGAGTAACTAAGTAATATCATTTCATTCGCTTTAGTCGTAATTAGGTGATGCGCGAACGAATATTTACGCATATTGAAATAATTTTCGCAAAATCACAAAATCTAATCAACATTTTTGAAAAATTTGAAGCCTAGAATTTAAGTTGAATGACAACCTATCACGTCACCCAATTTCGTTTCATTCCCTGCAGTCTTTATTTCGTGATGCTGGAACAAAATTTCTGCATTTTAAAACGATTTTCGCAAAATCTCAAAATGTAATCAAAATATTTTAAAAATTCAACGCCTATAAATTAAGATTAACAACTACCTATTATATCACTAAATTTCGTATCATTCGTATTAGTCGTTATTACGTGATGTTTGAAGAAATATAAACGTATTTTGAGAGAATTTTCACAAAACCTCAAAATCTAATAAAAATGTTTAAAAAATTGGACTCCTATAGTTTATATGTTGAGCAACCATCTATCGTGTGACCCAATTTCATATCATTCGCTTTAGTCGTTATTACGTAATGCGGGAAAAAAGATTCACTCAGTTTTAAACGATTTTCACAAAATCTCGAAATCTGATCGATTTTTTTTAATTAGATGCTTCTAGTTTAAGGTGAGTGACCACCTATCATTTCACCAAATATCATTTTTTCCCCTTTGCAGCTATTACGTGATGTGCGAACACAAATTTACGCAGTTTGAAATGATTTTCACAAAATTTCAAAATCTAATCAAGATTTTTTTTAATTCGACGCCTATGTTTTAAGTTGAGTGACCACCTATCATGACACCCAATTTCATATCATTCGCTTCAGTCGTTTTTACGTGATGCTTGAACACAAATTTACGCAGTTTGAAAGGATTTTCGCAAAATCTCAAAATCCAATCAGGATTTTTTTAAAATTGGACGCCTATGTTTTAAGTTGAGTGACCACCTATCATGACACCCAATTTCATATCATTCGCTTCAGTCGTTTTTGCGTGATGCTAGAACACAAATTTACGCAGTTTGAAACGATTTTCGCAAAATCTGAAAATCTAATCAAGATTTTTTTTTAAATTCGATGCCTATGTTTTAAGTTGAGTGACCACCTATCATGACACCCAATTTCATATCATTCGCTTCAGTCGTTTTTACGTTATGCTTAAACAAAAAAAGCGTCACGGACAGAATGAAAATGACAGAATGACAGACAGAAAAACTTTTTTTGAGGGTCGCATCGGATTTCCGGATGCTTGAAACAGATAGAAATCGCAAAATTTTTGAATTCCAAGAAATGTACAGACAAAAGTCTAATTTTATTTATATAGATGACTAGCTGAAGTACCCGTCCTTGACGGGTTAGTGAATGAAAATTTCCAAAAAGCAAGAACTTTCGTCAGCATTGTAGGAGTACACAGAATGGACGTAGTATGTTGCCAAAGTAAAGAAAGCGAAGTTATAATTTTCATGTATTGTTAAAATATTACAGGTTAGAGAGTAACTAAGTAATATCATTTCATTCGCTTTAGTCGTAATTATGTGATGCGCGAACGAATATTTACGCATATTGAAATAATTTTCGCAAAATATTAAAATTTAATCAACATTTTTGAAAAATTTGAAGCCTAGAATTTAAGTTGAGTGACAACCTATCATGTCACCAAAATTCGTTTCATTCCCTGCAGTCTTTATTGCGTGATGCTGGAACAAATTTTCAGCATTTTAAAACGATTTTCGAAAAATCTCAAAATGTAAGCAAGATATTTTTAAAATTCAACGCCTATATATTAAGATTAGCAACTACCTATCATATCACTCAATTTCGTATCATTCGTTTTAGTCGTTATTACGTGATGTTTGAAGAAATATAAACGTATTTTGAGAGAATTTTCACAAAATTTCAAAATTTAATAAAAATGTTTAAAAATTGGACTCCTATAGTTTATGTTGAGCAACCATCTATCGTGTGACCAAATTTCATATCATTTGCTTTAGTCGTTATTACGTAATACAGGAACAAAGATTCACTCAGTTTTAAACGATTTTCACAAAATCTCGAAATCTGATGGATTTTTTTTAATTAGATGCCTCTAGTTTCAGGTGAGTGACCACCTATCATTTCACCAAATATCATTTTTTCACCTTTGCAGTTATTACGTGATGTGCGAACACAAATTTACGCAGTTTGAAATGATTTTCGCAAAATTTCAAAATCTAATCAAGATTTTTTTTAATTCGACGCCTATGTTTTAAGTTGAGTGACCACCTATCATGACACCCAATTTCATATCATTCGCTTCAGTCGTTTTTGCGTGATGCTTGAACACAAATTTATGCAGTTTGAAAGGATTTTCGCAAAATCTCCAAATCCAATCAATATTTTTTTTAAGTTCGACGCCTATGTTTTAAGTTGAATGACCACCTATCATGTCACTCAATTTCATATCATTCGCTTCAGTCGTTTTTACGTGATGCTTAAACAAAAAAAACGTCACGGACAGAATGACAGAATGACAGAATGACAGACAGACAAACTTTTTTTTGAGGGTCGCATCGGATTCCCGGGTGCTTGAAACGGATAGAAATCGCAAAATTTTTGAATTCCAAGAAATGTACAGACAAAAGTCTAATTTTATTTATATAGATTTTTTAAACGTGTATTTGCATAGGTCAGCGTATGCTGCCAGCTTGCTGGCTAATAATAATAATAACAGAAATTTTATAATTTTATTATGTCTAATTTTTGGCCTTTCTAACGTAGGATTACATTCTTCCAGAACAGTCTTATATACAGTAAAAAAAATATATATGCTATTTTAAACATCGTTGTATTGTTCAATATCTATATAAATAAAATTAGACTTTTGTCTGTACATTTCTTGGAATTCAACAATTTTGCGATTTCTATCCGTTTCAAGCACCCTGGAATCCGATGCGACCCTCAAAAAAAAGTTTGTCTGTCTGTCATTCTGTCCTTCTGTCATTCTGTCATTCTGTCCGTGACGCTTTTTTTGTTTAAGCATCACGTAAAAACGACTGAAGCGAATGATATGAAATTTGGTTTCATGATAGGTGGTCACTCAACTTAAAACATAGGCGTCGAATTTTTAAAAAATCTTGATTAGATTTTCAGATTTTGCGAAAATCGTTTCAAACTGCGTAAATTTGTGTTCAAGCATCACGCAAAAACGACTGAAGCGAATGATATGAAATTGGGTGTCATGATAGGTGGTCACTCAACTTAAAACATAGGCGTCCAATTTTAAAAAAATCTTGATTGGATTTTGAGATTTTGCGAAAATCCTTTCAAACTGCGTAAATTTGTGTTCAAGCATCACGTAAAAACGACTGAAGCGAATGATATGAAATTGAGTGTCATGATAGGTGGTCACTCAACTTAAAACATAGGCGTCGAATTAAAAAAAATCTTGATTAGATTTTGAAATTTTGCGAAAATCATTTCAAACTGCTTAAATTTGTGTTCGCACATCACGTAATAACTGCAAAGGTGAAAAAATGATATTTGGTGAGATGATAGGTGGTCACTCACTTTAAACTATAAGCATCTAATTAAAAAAAATCCATCAGATTTCGAGATTTTGTGAAAATCGTTTAAAACTGAGTGAATCTTTGTTCCCGTATTACGTAATAACGACTAAAGCGAATGATGTGAAATTTGGTCACACGATAGATGGTTGCTCAACATAAACTATAGGAGTCCAATTTTTAAACATTTTTATTAGATTTTGAGATTTTGTGAAAATTCTCTCAAAATACGTTTATATTTCTTCAAACATCACGTAATAACGACTAATACGAATGATACGAAATTGAGTGATATGATAGGTAGTTGCTAATCTTAATTTATAGGCGTTGAATTTTAAAAATATTTTGCTTACATTTTGTGATTTTTCGAAAATCGTTTTAAAATGCTGAAAATTTGTTCCAGCATCACGAAATAAAGACTGCAGGGAATGAAACGAATTTGGGTGACATGATAGGTTGTCACTCAACTTAAATTCTAGGCTTCAAATTTTTCAAAAATGTTGATTAAATTTTAATATTTTGCGAAAATTATTTCAATATGCTTAAATATTCGTTCGCGCATCACATAATTACGACTAAAGCGAATGAAATGATATTACTTAGTTACACTCTAACCTGTAATATTTTAACAATACATGAAAATTATAACTTCGCTTTCTTTACTTTGGCAACATACTACATCCATTCTGTGTACTCCTACAATGCTGACGAAAGTTCTTGCTTTTTGGAAATTTCCATTCACTAACCCGTCGAGGACGGGTACTTCAGCTAGTTACTCTTATAAAATTAATTGGGGCTACCATAACTTTTTGCTGTATAAAGTACCTGGGTAATCTGGTAACTGGGGGTTTTCTAAAGCTAGTTTTCTAATGTTACAACAAAAATAAGTATTCGAAAACAAAGTTTTTTAGTGAATTTTAAAATAAATCGCACAAAAACATTAAAATATAAAACAAAAATTAATTTATTAAAACTAGTAGATACTAATTTATATTCAAATATTTATGACTGACTTTTTCAAACAAATTTCAGTACGATCAATCAAAATTTAATGCACTCGTAGCTATGTAGTCAGTATCATTAGTTAGAATATTTTAACTGTTTTCTTAATTAATTGGAATCTATTATTAACTTTGAACTAATATTTTTTCAGAAGAGCAGTACTATAACATTATACAAAATCTTATATCGATTGGCTATTATATACAGAAAATGTATTGTATGATCAATTATCGTCCTTAAGTGTAAAAGGAAAGAAAAATTTTAATATTTACACATAAATTTAAATTATGGATACGACAACAAAATGTGCATGATTTGAGGCACATATCTTTCATCTCAAAAGATGAAAATGCAAGTTATTTCTCTCGAGGGGTAACAAAAATTTTTAAAAAAGGTTATCTATTTTAAATTTATAGACAGCTACGTTCGTGATATTTTACATCACAGCACGTATTTGCTATGCTTCTCAGACTTGAGCAAAAAGCATTAAACTTTATTTGAGGTTGCAAGAGCAATAAATTTATATGTTCGACGCGTAAATTTGCCCGGTCATTTTGCAATTTTTAAAGTGAAAGCGTGGGTTGTTATGTATAGGAAAAACTTGGCATGTCGTTAAATATAATCACTTGATATCTTCATGCACTTTAAATCTGAGCAAGCTATAAATAATGTATAAAATGATTGATACAGACATCAGTGAGATGTATAAGGAGACCGGAAAAATATTTTTTTCGTATGTCAGTATTACGTCTATCCGAAACAACTGGAGGTATTAAGACAAGATTTGGCATGTATGTGATGTTCGTAGCGTAAGTGCTAGTTAAGAGAGAATGTTTCAGGATTTGTACCTTATTATTATCAATTATGTCTCACCATACCGAAAGAAAGAGAAGATGTCCATAAAATTTTTGCTGCAATATTATGGAAGATGGGTGAAATCCTCAAATTTTTTATGCATATCGTTTAAAAGAAACAAACAGTAATCTATGAAACTCTTGCTTTAAAATGTATAAAATATGAATCCATTGTTAAGGCACAGCTATTTTATGAATAAAAACGTAATCAAGAATTATTTGTTTGAATTTAATGAAAAAAAAGGCTTTACTTTCCAATACACCTAATAGTTCTATTAAAACAATATTTTTAATACAAGTCAAGTCAGTTTAATGTGATTACCTGCCAAAATTCAAAGCATCCTACACGGCTGTGTTGGACCGTGGCTAGATGGGCAGTGAGAGAGTCAGTGATGTGCCGGATTGTAATCACAGTAATTTGAAGATATGCAGAGCCCAGTTTCGCCCCCCCCCCAGGTGCTACAGGTTGCGCAATCAGGGCCCATGGAGGGAAAAACTCGGTCGAGATGCTTCCAAAGATTTTCGATTAGGTCTAGGGATGGACGCGAGACGACTTTTTGCGAGACGAGACAGAGATTTATAGTTTTTTGCGAGACGAGACAAGCATTTTTAACATTATGATATAGGGATTTTTGCGAGATGAGACAAAGCTTTTCGGTTGTTTTGCGAGACGCGAGACGCCAATTTTTAGTCCCGCGTCCATCCCTAATTAGGTCTTACCCGAATAATTCGGGAGACTAGAAGTACAGTAAATTTATACTTGTGTTCTTCGCAACATGAGCTTGCATTGCGAGTTGTATAAGACGCCGCAATTTTTTGCTGGAAGAGGAAGTTGTAATATTGCTGAGGAAAAACGATCTGCATGTAGGGGTGGACGTGGCTCGCCATTATAGCTAACATGCATAATTAAATTGATTCATAGTTCCGTCCACATCGATAATTGCACCCAGAAAATGCGCAAAAACTTTCCTCAGACAATCACGCTGCCTCCTCCTGTTTGTACACCTCCGGCCAATGCTTCAGGGTGTCCATTCTTCTGATGAAGAGAAAAACGTGATTCAGTGCAAAAATCCTCCTGTTGTCACTCAGTGGAAGTCTGTGTGTAGTAGTGCCGTGCAAATTCTGGCCTCGGTTGCCGATGTGCTGTCGTTAGCATGGGTGCGAAAACCAGCTGTCCGACGGACGGAGCCCCATACGTAGCAATGTTCGCTGAATTGTCGTTTGGGATGCACTTCTGGTTGCCGTTTGATTCATTTGGGCGGTACATTTGTTGTACCACGGTTGTTCGTCGATTGGCCCCAACCCATCACCTCAGCTACCGTTCACCTGCATACCTGGCCTGTCGATCACTACACTTTTCCGCGTCGTTGATTTTTGATGGTGCCATTTTTTCCATTGGCAGTATACCTTTACCACAGTGGCAAGCAAACATTTCGCAAACCGCGCTGTTTCGAAAATGCTGCCACACGTGTTTCAGAATACAAGGATCAAGTAATTTTGGACATTAGATAAATCGATACGTTTTTGCATAGACTCTTGAAAATTTACTGCAACATTTCCCCAAAACATGGTACAAGAAAGCTGGCTCCATAAGACGGTGAAACCTTGTTCCGACATTAGGTTCTCAGATTTAACCATAATTTTGTTGAAGCACGAAATGTTGAAACAAGGTTTCGCAATCCTATGGAGCCAACGTTTTTAGCACCATGTTGTAGTGAATTTCCTTTATTTTTAAGGATATTTGTATATTCTTATTGTAGTGGTTAGGCTTCAAGATCGGTATATATATATATATATATATATATGCATTATTAACATTGAAATCAAAAAATATATAAAAAGCATGACTTTTCTTTATGTCTTATGTGTTTTTTTAAATAACTCGCTCTGTTAGCAATGTTTTAAATAGGGTAAACCCTGGTGGATAGACGAAGCTTGAATGAGACGTTTAGATTTCCGTTTCGGTCTTGCTTACATGGCCTAAAATCCCCCTCTCTTGACTTACCCTCATTTGTTATTTGAATAAGAATTATTTTTTTTCTGAAAATCAATATTAGATAGTTTAAGAAATCCCGCATAGAGATTGCCTAGTCACAGCCTGCCCGCACAGTTCGCCTTTATGATTGACATTTATCAGTTATTTCAAAATATTACTTACGTATCGTTAGTACACGACATGAAGGAAAAAAAAATAATTTGCGTAGCTTGGCCATACTACATCATTTCCAGGCTAGGACGATCGACAGTTGATTTTTTATGTTCCGCAAGAGTCTGTTATCGCCATTTCGTGACAGGAAAAATACTAAATAAAGGAGACTGTTGCGAAAAGTAGCCCGGCCGAAATATGTATTAGTAAGCTGTTTACAATTTTACTTGCATTTTCTGTTTTACATAAATGCATTGCGAGCCTCTGAGAAATAAATTTATAATTCTGTACGTCTATACATTAGAATCAATACACACATTTATTTATACTCTTATTTCAATCCCCATTATTGTTTTGTATTGTCCACTTCAGTATCTGTTTATGTCACTTCATATACTACCTATTATCACTGAAAATTTCAATAAAATTTAATTGAAGCTATATTAATTATGCATCTTTTCTCGGTATAGAACTAAAGCAATTAATTTGTTGAAATTCCATCTATCTACTTCTCATTCTTCTAGAAAAATACGATCTTTTATTAAGGGTTAAAAGGATGGTAATCATTTTTGTAGTTCTTTTACAGGGTCTCTCAAAGCTATTTTAATGGTAACTCAGCGTTCTTGAGGTTATGCGAAAATCTTGCAAAGTTTAATAAGATGCATATGTTCAGTTATTTATTTTTAACAGAGGAATTTTCACAATTTAAAAAGGCATTTCTATAATATCAAAATGCTTTTCAATTTCTCAGAGCCTCTTATCACGACATAAAATATGCAGTCAGTAAACTATTGCAGCTCACAAACTGTGCTGATATTTTCAAGCAGTACATTTACAAATCATCGTAAAAATTCAGACAACACGTAAGATGGTAACCAGCTTAAGTATTCATAAATTTGAAAATCGCGATCATACATATTTTGGAAGAGCAGCCTCCTTGGACAGTTATTATTTTTATTTCCATTTTTAAAAAATATGACGTCATCAGGTATGCAGATGATTTTGATCATGATGCGAAATTTGAATAATGAGAAGAAAAGTGGATATGACGCTAGTTAAAGTAGTATATGATTCTAGAAAAAGTAGCTCTAATACCTCTTGAAATAACTATCTCACTATATAAGTCCTCTTAGGTTTCGTGGGTTTAAAAAAAAATAACAAATTTGTGACAAGTGATATAAGACTTTTTTTTATTTCTTATGATTGGCTTTTTTGATAGGGTCTTTCATCCGGGTTGTTCATAATTTTGCTCAATTTAAACTCATTATTCGATTGAAAACACATTTTCCTCATAGTTTTTAAATTTGTGGATTTAAAAGTAACCCAAAAAGGAAAAATATCAGATGCACACTAAATAAGCAATAATTAAGTATTTAACTTATAAAATTGGGTATTCTTCATAAAATGTTCCTTTTTTTCTTCAATATTTTTGTCCCTTCCCCTTTGTTATAAAGGGGCACACTATACGATACCCCCAACACCACCTGCCTTGTCTCATGTCACATTACATAGTATTCGGTAATGTATAGCTCCGATTCCAATTTTTTTTTAACTTTAACTATGTGTTATAATGACGTTCGTAAGAATAACAATAATGATTCGTATACTAATTCTCCATGAAATAAGTTGTTGCGTGTATTGGTGTTGTTAAGGCAATACTGTCCCGCATTGGTCTGGGCAGTATAAAACTCCGCTTCCCATTTAGGAGACGCAGCGGCGAACGAAATGAAACACAGCCAATCTTGGGCTTGGGCCAGTGGCTTTGCGGAGGGTCACAACTCTTCCTCTTGGGCTTCGGCTCGACTACTGTGGGACTTTGTACGCTAATGGGAGCTGGTGCACGTAAAATCTGCCGTGGTTCCATTGTTCTCCAAGTTGTTAAACGATACCACTTGGGGTACCGATTTCAGAGGGTTGGTCCCTCCTCTGAACTTGGTTCAAAATTAGGGGACCACGGACTAAATCGTACTTCCTCCCTCTGGGGCCCTAAAAATGGAAGGCGCACTCCCTTTGCCCCCTACCTTCGGGGGGGGATCTGACACCGCCGTTTGCGTTTGTCAGGGGGCATCAGAAACAACAACAACAAGACAATCCTGCACGAGGGTTATCTGCCTAGGATGGGGAGTGCCATGATCAAAGGACTTTCTAAGGGGCTCTGGATTCACGATACATCTGAAGAAAATCGACCGAAACTCCAGACCGTTAGATCGACAGCCGAGCGTTTGGATCCAAGCCCAGGACCTTCACACTTCAGCCGTCTACCATTTTGACGGACTTATGCACTCGGCCATGGTCGGGCTTGCACAAAGTAAGATTAATGCTTTAAACAAAAGCATGATTAATTTAATGGGAGATGGTTATCTTCTACGTGTAGAATTTCTGCACTTACTATTTTCTCACAACCTACCCCGAATGTATTTTTCCAAAGGAAAGGAATATGAGTTAAGAAAAAAAAAATCACCTGAAAGTTGTATTTGTTCCGATTAAAAAAATTACTCTTAATTCAGGGTAGTTAAAAAAATTGTATGAATTTTCTTACCCCTCTCTTCTCCTTGTCAGAAGTTACAATCTCCCAACTCCTCACCCGCTCTCATGTAAATGTGACATCATTTTTGAATTGCCCCCTCTTGAAAATAAGCAGACAAAACAGAAAAGTTATGCTAAAGTAAAAATAACTCAAGGCTGTTCTTTTTGGAAATCACGCAACTTTTGAAGAGCTTTTTGAAAAAATTAATCCTGCTAGAGATTCGGAAAAATTTACAGTGTCTATTTAAAAGTTGCACTGTTAAAATATAATTAAGAACTTCGTAAAATCATCATAGAAATCATAGAAACATCACATAGAAATCATACACAACATCATAGAAATTACTCGAAGTCATTTTACAAAGCTTTTAATTATTTGTCTTTTAAACACCAGTTATTTTGAGCTTTCTATGTTAACTTGCACTGTTAACTGTAACAAAGAATGAACCTATAGGGGTTACAAAACACTCAAGGAAAAATGCTAAACATACGGAATTTTGTAAGAGTTCACTAGACAGGTAACTCCTCGGCGATATTGCTTACGAATTTTTCTGAAAATTTTCATGAGACATACAGCTTACTGTTAGTATTAGTTTATAGTGCATTGAGTGAAGAAGCATTCTTATATTTTTTTCGAGTATTTAACATCCTTGGTTTGTTTTAATAGCTATTCAAAAAGTCCTGTGACAACGATCACTCTTTTCAAGTAAAATTCATTTCAACATTTTTTTCAACATTACCCTTAAAATTTAAAACAGTATGGATTGTGTGTATTTATTTAGGTTTAACAGGTATGCTTGTGACTTAAAAATTCTTAAAATGGTCCAAACTCTTTTTCACAAAATTCAAAAAGTTTCACTTTCAATAACATGGCACATTGGATAAATTGCAGGATATCCGAAAAAAGGGGAAAAAAATTTTTAGAAATATTTCTATAATAAACTTCTAAGCTTGAAAACAAACATTATACCCTAAAAATAAAAAGTTTACTTTGGATTTTACCTAACAAGCAGCTGTACGAAACATTACTTTTAAAACTTTGGATGTTTCTCATAACTCATTTCAGAGGAAAAAAAAATACTCACTTTGACGTATTTTTTTCTGAGATACTTTTCGATGAAAGTAGATTGATAGAGTGTATTTTCTCAGAAATGTCAGAGGTTCTTAAGTATAGATATATTGTTCTTGTTTGGATTGTTAAGCAAACCTGAAAGAAAATTTTCCGTACACAATCCCTTTACACTAAAAACCACATATTACATAACAACCTTATTATATTCAATGTGACTTAAGGCTGGTTTAGTTTTGATTTATTATAAATACGGGCCCTTATTGTGAGTCACAGCACTCTGATATTTTGTTTTTAAGGTATTTTTACACGGTTTCCAACTAATTAGTCTTTGATTTCAAAGTTGAAAATCTGAAAAACAGAAATCATGGGAAGAATGCAGTGAGTGACATGTTTATAATGTGAACTGTAAGAACATTACACGGGAGTTTCCAAAGAATAGTTAACGAAAGCTTCATATATCTGACTTGCCTCATTAGTTCAGGAGGCGCATTTTAGTAGTTGGGATTTTTTCTTGTATGGAGTTCGTATACATATTTAAAAAGTATAACCATTTGAAAACTAACCAGGGGATTTTTTTTTCTTACCTTAATCTTTCTAACTTATGTTAAATATTTTTAATACTAGGGGCCAAGGCCCCCAGACTCGTTACGCTCGCTTTTCGTATGAGGCATTCGGCCCCTAATAAGGCTTATTCGTAAAAAAGACATAATTTCAACAAACAAAACCCGAAGATTGGATCAGATAGAATATTACTGAGCTACACATTGCTTGGTACTTGCATGTTCATTGATACATAAAAATTTAAACTTCACACTACAGTAGATCCCTCCCCCTCATAACACGGAAGATATTTTGTTATGGGAATCCGTGTTGTACGGGTCCTAAGATATACTCCACCTGGAGTGCGGACTCCGCTTATAATCGCTGGAAAAATTATTTGAACTCCTTAGAAGCACAATGATATTTAATGTTGCCATTCAAAAGTTATATTAATTAGGAGCTAAAGCGTAATAAAATCAGAACATCTGTTTCAGCTGTATTTTTAATAATGTAAAACCAATTTGACACCTTGCAAATTTGCCACCCATGGCGATTTTTCATTATTTGGCGACTTGCGTACATGTAAAGTTAATAAAAGCTACGGAACAGATCACCACCTTTTAGATACAGAAGGCCTGAGAGCAGAAGCTTTTACGTCATTAGTAGGTCTTCTTAGACGGCGTCATCACAGTTTTCTTTTCACAAAGTAAATCTATTTAAAATTTCTGGTGAATGATTAAAATTTTAGAAAATATCTTAAGTTAAAGATAAAAAATAAAAAAAAACCTTTCTGATAAAAAATCATTTACTATGATCTATTTCTATATCATATTATATAATTAGAAATAATTATAATTTCCTATTTGTCGTAAAATTAAATTTTCTATCTTAAATCATTAAAATATTTTCTGCTGGAGTAAATTCACCACAAACTTTGAATAGTTTAACTTTGTGAAAATAAATGTGTGATGACGTCATTATAGTGAACCTAGTGATGACGTAAAAGTTTATGTTCTCACACTTTCTATACCTAGCAGGTGGTGAGCAGATAGGATAGCTTGCCACCCATGGCGACTTTTCATTATTTGGCGATTAGCACATGCTCACAACCTATAATTACTGTTCATTTAAGGTTACCGTAAAATCATTATCCATATTTTCAATTACATAATCGTGTCCAGATTGGCATACTTAGCACCACGAATGATACCATCTCGTCGCGCGAGCAAATATCCAATGTGTACTATAACTGCTATAATGGCATAGTTTACGCTGCCAAATAATTATACTGGTAGCAAATAATCCAGCTGGACCGTTAAAATAATCTGCATTTTAATTATTTTCCATTTTCAAGATATTAGTTATTCTGTTTTGGAAAAACGAATAATCGCTCATTCCAAACTCCTGTTGTCTAAGCGAACTTACTATTTGAAAATTGTCAACGTTGTATAACACATTTTGAGTTACTTATTTCATAAAGTTTTTATTTTGGCGTAAAATAGGCGTAATTCTAACTCATGTTTGTAAATTTCACGCGATTTTAGATACTTGGAAACACTTTGTTGCAAAGGAATGAATAATTTTATGCCAAATCTGGCAACCATTCTGTTTATTTTTTTAGTTTTTTATTAATATCTTCTAAAATAATTCGATTTTCGAAATTTAAGTCAGCTTAGCAGGTTTCTCGGAATTTTTCGAATCTGTGGGCACATTAGTCGAAATTCAAATCCCCACGGTTTAGGAGAAGATAGGCGAACAAGTTTTTGACAGCGGCGACGAAAGCGGCTCTTCATTTTTTTTTTAGAATAGAGAGATACATTGCTCACTTATCTATAAAAATAAAACGAACTGTAAAATGTTAGTTAGTTAGTTAGCTTGTCTGTGTCTCATAAGAATGGACGCGGGACGGCCAGACAAGACAGACATTTTTAACATTACAATATACGGATTTTGCGAGACGAGACAAAGCTTTTACGCTGTTTTGCGAGATGCGAGACGCCAATTTTCCATCTCGCGTTCATCTCCAGTGTCTCACGTAGCTCGCAGACGGGTGATTCTAGACCTACCAAATTTTGTATGGAAATTCTCCAGGACGGGTCCCGACATACCTATAGAAGCGATTATTTCGAAATTCGAATTATTTTAGGAGATATCGATAAAAAAACGTGTCGCAAAAGGCTAATTTTTGCTCTCCGCAATTATAACCCCCGTCTTGGAAATGTGAGGATTAATCATATCTAGATTGCCATTTTCGGCAAGTTTATTAAATGATCCAGACTCTTGAAGTATAAATAAAAGAATAACGATTTTTCTGTTTAGACTATTTGTAAGGTTCTTTTTTAATGAAAACATCGTATGTATGTGAAATAAGAGCAGAAATAAAAATGTTTTATACTTAAAAGAAAATTATGATTTGGAAATTTTCCGAGACTAAAATGTGCTACTTTTAAATTTGGCGGAAAATAAAATGGTTGATATGCGATTTTGAGGAGATGATTCTAGCGCTTGGTGCAACCTATCGTCATTTTATCGTCTGCTACTTGGATTATGAGTACACCTGAATAAGTTTTTGAAACTTTCATTCAGTTCGAATTGTGCATTTTTCTGTGCAGCTTTTTCCCATCTTTTTCTAATGTCCAGAAAAAGTCCATCCAGAAAAAGGATATTAAAAATATCAATTTTAATTTTGTTTAATCACACTCATGAATAATGATATACTTTCCAACTTAATGGAAAAAGGAAAGAATATAGGGAAGGCCCATGGATTATAATACGCTTTTAATACATAGCACTTAAGTGCGTGTTTAACATCTGAAAGTGTTTAAGATTTTCTTTTTTTTTCTTTCATTTTTTGATAAAGGCCAATATATTCAGAAGATCTTCAGAATTAATATAGGACGAAAATAAGTTGTACATTTTGTAGGTTTTTATCATTTAACCCCATCTTATTTTGTAACCAGGGGCGGTCCGACACGGTAAGCATCGCATCTGGACGCCGGCTTTGAAGGGGTCATTTCGAACTCAAAAACTAAGTAGAGCATAAAAGGGTGCGTCTTTTTTACGTTAACAGGGGCGCCACTTAACTCCAGGGCCGCTCCTGTAAGTAAACATCTTAATTTTAAATCCATTTAGAATCTGAGAGATTTCAGTGTCAAGGAAGACAGTATTCTCTTCGAACAAGATTTAGTAAGATGGCAGACCAACTGGTTGCCGGAGGCGACTAATGTAGTATAAAGGAAAATTGAGAAAAAATTTAATGTGCGTACACTTCACGTCTGAGATGACAATTTCATAAGCAATTAATGAGTCTTCTTTTTACTTCCTTGTACGCAGTATAAGGAAGTAATGTGATCCCGAAAAATTTTGGGGGCCAAATTTCGACAAAAAAACCGATTTTTACTACCTCTAAATTTAATTTAAAAATTTTTTCCGATGCATCTCATCGTAGGCTAGCATGCACGATCATATTAACGCGTCTGCAACTCATTTTGACCAGCGGCGAGTCTACTGTGGCCAGTTTTTCCATGCCGTCTGTACGTACGTACGTATGTATGTAACTCGCATATCTCAAAAACTATTGGTCGTAGAATGTTCAAATTTGATATTTAGGATTGTTCTATGATCTAGTTGTGCACCTCCCCTTTTGGTGGCAATCGAATGGATAGTTTATGTACAGGACCGCCCAAAAGATTCGAAATACATTACGCTCTATGGGCCGAAATTCATTAAACTCGCCTAACTCAAAAGCTATTAGGCGTAGAATGTCGAAACTTCATATTTTGGATAGTTGTAACATCTAGTAGTGCACCTCCCCTTTTGGTTCCATTCGACTGGATAGTTTATCTACAGGACTGCCCCAAAACATTCGAAATACATTACGCTCAATGGGCCGAAATTCATTAAACTCGCATATCTCAAAAACTGCTAGGCGTAAAATGTTGAAACTTTATATTTAGGATTGTTGTAACATCTAGTTGTGCACCTCCCCTTTCGGTTCCGTTCGACTGAATAGTTTATCTACAGGACCGCCCAAAAGATTCGAAATACATTACGCTCTAAGGGCCGAAATTCATCAAAGCGTTTTTTAGAGGTATTGGGCTATTTCAAACGACTCAGAAGTGATATAGGCTGTAAAGAGTTAGAAAATGAATTTCTCCCTTAAAAAAAAGTGTCTTTATCATTTATAGTTCTGCTACAGGAACACTCAAAAGATTTCCAATACATTACGGTCAATGGCAATTTTAGGGGCATTCATCCATTTCAAGCACAATACCGTCCTACCACATAAGTTAGGTAATGGTCCGACCACGGTCACGTGCCTCCCTCAAGAACTATGCCAAAAGTCGCCAAGCTTGGCGACTTTTGGTGTAGGTGTGTGCATATTTAACTTTCAAATCTCAAAAACTATTATGAAATTTCATATATAAGAATGTTGTAACATCTAGTTGTGCATCTCGATTTTTGGTTCCAATCTACTGGAGAGTTTATTTACAGGACCACCGGAAAGAATTTCAGTACTTTAATGTCTATGGACATCTTCAATATAATACTACTGCAGATAGTCATTGTTTGGTACATGCCCAAAATCTCGCCGTCTGTCCTCGACCTTGGCGAGTTTTGGCGATAGTCAGTCATTGGGTCCATGCCCAAAGTATCGCCATTTGTCATCGTTCTTGGCGAGTTTCGCCGAAATATCGCCAAATTTGGCGCCAAAAGTTATTTCGTATTTTGTATAACTCTAAAACTAACCCGTAGATTTTTTAACTTTTGTATTTAGAACTATTGTAATATCTAACTGTTTTCAATATTTTTTTGACAGCAATCGACTGAGAATTTATTTACAGGGTGAGCCAAATGACTTTGAATACATTGAGGTGTATGGATGCATTCAATTCATTGAAAGTCTGTGGTCAATCACTAACAGACACTTTGGCTATCCCCAAAATCTCGCTGACTATCTCAAGTTTGTCGGCTTTTAGTGAAATATCGCCAAATAAAGTGTCAGAAGGAAATCTTTCAAATTGAACTCAGCTTGGCGATATCGAAATATTTGGCTGGAAATCGCTAAACCTTACTATTATTGATATTTTGTCTCTTTCAAACAAATAAATTTAGAGGAAGTACGTCGAAAATATTTTTGATATAATGGACGTGCAAGGAAGTCATGTGTTGGACACATCAGATTTTTTTTCAAAAGCGTATAGCACAAACAACACCGAAACAGTCAATACTTTGAATGACACTTCTTGGGGAAATGTAATTATTTAATCTTAGAACCAGCATTTAAAAAACCGCCATTGCTCATGCCTTCTCCCGCCACCCCCCGTTGCTTTTGGTTTTTGTTGTAATCGTATCCAGGGATAGAAGATTGCGCTATCGTTGGAAAAAAATAGCTTTCATTGACACCGAGGAGTTTGGACGTCTGCTTGTTGGTTCCTACTTTTCAACCAATTCCAGAGAAGGGACCAACTACAAACTGAAATCGGCATCCCCAGAGGTATCATTTCAACCGGGAGGTCATTGGAGCCACGACAGATTCTATGTGCACCAGATCCCATTAGCGTACACGGTTCCACAGCAGTGCAGCTGAGAGAGGAGTTCACCTTCCCAAGCACTGGCCAAGCCGGATGCTGCTTCACTTTTCATGTTCTTATGGGAACGGAGTTTAGCGCCCTGACCACTGCGGGATGTTGTTTTTCCTTCCTTGAGTTAAATGATTAGTAAGTGAGCGGAAAGCTATCCATTTAACACAGACTTACATTAATAGAACATGCCGTCATGATCTAATTGTAGTGCATCTAGGTTTCTATTGGGGAGAGTGAGATCTCTGGTATTTTAACCTTATTGAATTGGAGTTACTTATAAATATTTTAAAATAGCTCTTTTTTAATACTTGATTTACATTTTTTGGAGGGGCCTTACATTCCCCCTTTTATTTGCACCCTTGTGATGTAAGCTGATTAAATGAAGTATTTGGCTGTGATTTTTCATCGAAATGCTTACTGTGGATATGTGAAATTTAAAAAAAGATAATTAAGTAGATAAAGGGTTAAATGAAGTAAGTGGAGCAGAATTCAGGAGCCAAATATACCCAATCACCGAGCGAAGCAGCAGTTCGGCGTCCAATGAAGAAACTCTCAACCGTACGGGAAAGTTCGTGAGATTCGACACTATTCTGTTCAGATCTGCTAAAGCGCCAGCGAGCATTAGCAGAAGTGCCAGAAAATGACACTTCCTCAAGTTTTCCTATGTTATCAAGTATTTATAGAAGCATAAATGTATGTCTTGAAACTTTCTGGTTGTTTTTTAAATGATTGGAAGAAAGAGAAATTAATGATACTAAAAAGTAGTTTTATTATAGGGTTTTTTATTCTTACAGTTCATTTATTATTTGATGAAAAGGACTATCTACTACTGAAGTTACTTGTTTTACTTTTTAAATAGCAGATTCAGGAAATTCGTGATTGGACGAGAGTAATAAAGACAGTTTCAATATAACCACGGATTCATATAAAATTTATAATTCTATCATGAAACTGTTCATCAATACAAATGTCTGTCTGAATTTCTAATAAATCAAACTTCATCATATATTGTATATTTACAATATTAATTCTTTCAAATTATAGTTTTGAACTCGTGGCCTTCTTATAAAGGATAAACGAGATCCACCCTCACACATCGAAATTCAAGTATCCTGGGGTGAATACTTAATAAAGTTCATGGCAAATTGTAAACTTTTAGGAAGTTTGTCCTTTTTAACATTCAATATAGCTTCTTGACGCCTGCTTGTCTAATCTTCAATAAATAAAACTTTAAATTTGTTACCATGTTTCTGCGGACAACCAGTATATTATTGTTATATTACAACATATACTAATTTTATAACAACAACAATAAACAAGAGCTTTACATGATAGAAATTTACAAGAGAGAAACAAATAATTAAGAGCAAGAAGCATACAGCCTAAAATCGTGGAAAATGTTAGAAGTATTACTAGATTACATTTAATTTCCAGAAATATATAATTGAAGTAAAAAAAAAAAAAAGTTTAATATATTATGCACTAATTTGATGTTAACTGTTTGCAAAGAATTCTATCAATGTAGCTGTTTAAAGTGAACGGATTTACTTTCCATGAATTATACCTCCATTCAAGATTCCTCTGTTTCCTGTGGATATTAATTTAAAATTCATTAGAACGAAGAGGGAAAAAAATTCTGTAGATTCAAGTACCCTACTAGCAATTTCATTTGCGTATACAGTCCCACACAGTCCATCTGAGAGAGGAGTTCACCAAACCAAGCACTGGAAAATCCGGAAGCTGCTTCACTTTTCTTATTTTTATGGGAACGGAGTTTTGCGCCCAGATCACTGCGGGATGTTGGTTTTCCTTCCTTGAGATAAAAGATTAGTAAGTGAGCGGAAAGCTATCCATTTAAAACAGATTTACATTAATATAACATGCCGTAATGATGTAATTGTAGTGTATCTAAGATCCTATTGAGGGAGGGTGCGATCTCTAATATTTTAACCTTATTGTATTATAGTTACTTTAAATATATTAAAATAGCTCTTTTTTAATACTTGATTTACATTTTCGGAGGGGGCTTGCCATCCCAACTTTTATTTGCACCCTTGTGATGTAAGCTGATTAAATGAGTTATTTGGATGTGATTTTTTTTAACAAAATGGTTACTATGGATAAAGGAAATAAAAAAATAAAATAATAACGATGATAATTGAGTAGATAAAGGGTTAAACGTAGCAAATATAAAAAGTAGCAAAAGGGCAAACTGCACCTGGCAGTGCCGCACGATGGAAGCGTCAGTAATTTCATTAAAGCTAGCCCCTCCATCCTTACTGGAGCAGAATTCAGGAGCCAAATATACCCAACCGCCGAGCTGCTAGCGAACCAGCAGTTCGGCGTCAAATGAAGGAACTCTCAACCGCACGCGAAAGTTCGTGAGATTCGACACTTTTCTGTTCAGATCTGCTAATGGGTAAGCGATCATGAGCAGAGGTGCCAGAAACTGACGCTTCCGCAAGGTAAACCACGTTATCAACTATTTATAGAAGCATAAATGTATGTCTTGAGAACTTCTGGTTGTTTTTTAAATGATTGGAGGAAAGAGAAATTAATAATACTAAAAAGTAGTTTTATTATAAGGTTTTTTATTCTTACAGTTCATTTATTATTTGATGAAAAGGATTGTTTACTACTGAAGTTACTTATTTTACTTTTTAAATAGGAGATTCAGGAAATTCCTGAATGGACGAGAGTAATAAAGACAGTTTCAATATAACCACGGATTCATTAAAAATTTAAAATTCTCTCATGAAACTGTTCATGAATACAAATGTCTGTCTGAATTTCTAATAAATCAAACTTCATCATATATTGTATATTTACAATATTAATTCTTTCAAATTATAGTTTTGAACTCGTGGCCTTCTTATAAAGGATAAACGAGATCCACCCTCACACATCGAAATTCAAGTATCCTGGGGTGAATACTTAATAAAGTTCATGGCAAATTGTAAACTTTTAGGAAGTTTGTCCTTTTTAACATTCAATATAGCTTCTTGACGCCTGCTTGTCTAATCTTCAATAAATAAAACTTTAAATTTGTTACCATGTTTCTGCGGACAACCAGTATATTATTGTTATATTACAACATATACAAATTTTATAACACCAACAATAAACAAGAGCTTTACATGATAGAAATTTACAAGAGAGAAACAAATAATTAAGAGCAAGAAGTATACAGCCTAAAATCGTGGAAAATGTTAGAAGTATTACTAGATTACATTTAATTTCCAGAAATATATAATTGAAGTAAAAAAAAAAAAACGTTTAATATATTATGCACTAATTTGATGTTAACTGTTTGCAAAGAATTCTATCAATGTAGCTGTTTAAAGTGAACGGATTTACTTTCCATGAATTATACCTTCATTCAAGATTCCTCTGTTTCCTGTGGATATTAATTTAAAATTCATTAGAACGAAGAGGGAAAAAATTCTGTAGATTCAAGTACCCTACTAGCAATTTCATTTGCGTATACAGTCCCACACAGTCCATCTGAGAGAGGAGTTCACCAAACCAAGCACTGGAAAATCCGGAAGCTGCTTCACTTTTCTTATTTTTATGGGAACGGAGTTTTGCGCCCAGATCACTGCGGGATGTTGGTTTTCCTTCCTTGAGATAAAAGATTAGTAAGTGAGCGGAAAGCTATCCATTTAAAACAGATTTACATTAATATAACATGCCGTAATGATGTAATTGTAGTGTATCTAAGATCCTATTGAGGGAGGGTGCGATCTCTAATATTTTAACCTTATTGTATTATAGTTACTTTAAATATATTAAAATAGCTCTTTTTTAATACTTGATTTACATTTTCGGAGGGGGCTTGCCATCCCAACTTTTATTTGCACCCTTGTGATGTAAGCTGATTAAATGAGTTATTTGGATGTGATTTTTTTTAACAAAATGGTTACTATGGATAAAGGAAATAAAAAAATAAAATAATAACGATGATAATTGAGTAGATAAAGGGTTAAACGTAGCAAATATAAAAAGTAGCAAAAGGGCAAACTGCACCTGGCAGTGCCGCACGATGGAAGCGTCAGTAATTTCATTAAAGCTAGCCCCTCCATCCTTACTGGAGCAGAATTCAGGAGCCAAATATACCCAACCGCCGAGCTGCTAGCGAACCAGCAGTTCGGCGTCAAATGAAGGAACTCTCAACCGCACGCGAAAGTTCGTGAGATTCGACACTTTTCTGTTCAGATCTGCTAATGGGTAAGCGATCATGAGCAGAGGTGCCAGAAACTGACGCTTCCGCAAGGTAAACCACGTTATCAACTATTTATAGAAGCATAAATGTATGTCTTGAGAACTTCTGGTTGTTTTTTAAATGATTGGAGGAAAGAGAAATTAATAATACTAAAAAGTAGTTTTATTATAAGGTTTTTTATTCTTACAGTTCATTTATTATTTGATGAAAAGGATTGTTTACTACTGAAGTTACTTATTTTACTTTTTAAATAGGAGATTCAGGAAATTCCTGAATGGACGAGAGTAATAAAGACAGTTTCAATATAACCACGGATTCATTAAAAATTTAAAATTCTCTCATGAAACTGTTCATGAATACAAATGTCTGTCTGAATTTCTAATAAATCAAACTTCATCATATATTGTATATTTACAATATTAATTCTTTCAAATTATAGTTTTGAACTCGTGGCCTTCTTATAAAGGATAAACGAGATCCACCCTCACACATCGAAATTCAAGTATCCTGGGGTGAATACTTAATAAAGTTCATGGCAAATTGTAAACTTTTAGGAAGTTTGTCCTTTTTAACATTCAATATAGCTTCTTGACGCCTGCTTGTCTAATCTTCAATAAATAAAACTTTAAATTTGTTACCAT